>CM065657.1:11549801-11862301 GCA_033220385.1 Triplophysa yarkandensis
TGGTCTCCTGGAGAGTGGCCTTGTTTCAGGTTCCGCAGAGCTCTTGCCCCAGATCCAAATTACACAGATAAAATAGAAGCGAGAGAACGAGAGGGGAGTGGATAACCGTCAGGTGTAGGGAGGAAGGATAAGGTAAAGGAGTGGAACAGACGGGATGGTCCGAGGATAATAAGGGGAGTGGAAGGGATCATGGGAGGGTAATGGAAGGAGGGCAGTAAGACTGTGCAGAAACTCACGTGTGTATATTAATCCTGAGTGTGATAATCATTCACAGATACAGGTTCTAGGTATGTTTTTATTCCACATGTATTGCTTTTTGTCATCAGAAAGAGAGGCATGTGTGAACTGCTTCCCCCCTGCCACATGGTGCAAGATCTGATCCTGAAATATGCGTACTTTAGGTCATAGGGAGAGTTTCTCAGTTAACAGTGAGATAACTTGAGTCGAGCATTGTACTCTTCGAGCTTATTGTCTGTGTGCAGAAAGAAGGGCATCTGCAAAACAGGCCATTGAATATGAACACACACACAAGCCCCAGAGGGACCTAAGCAACTTCTAAATTGAACCATAAATTCTAGAAGGCTCTTTACATTTTTGCCCGTCTGTTTCAGAAAACGTTTGGGTTTGGGTAGTCTTATTCTGGAGTTTTAGGTACATTGTGAAACTTGTGATTTAAAGTTAATGTATTTCACCAAAATATATATCATTTATTCACCCTTATTTTCTATCCGCAGAATAGAAAATATACTTTGCAGGAAGTTCAACAACATTGTACCCCATTGACTTTGATTGGATGAAAATATACTTTTTTTTGTGTTGTTTCCAGAAAAAATATATATATCCAGGATAACATTGGGGATGAGATATGAATAAAATTTGAATGACATGGGGATTAATAAACAATGGTAGAATTAGTATTTTTGGCACTTTTAGCTTTAAATCATGAAAACTGGTTTGTATTTATTGAACATCAAACATAATTGTGTATTTATTTGAAATTGTGTTACAATTAGAAATGCCTTATGACATTGTCTTAATTCCCGACCAGTTAAATCCATTTAATAAATCATTATTTAATAAATTGCAATTATGTAAAAAAAATTTTTGGTTATTCAATTGGATTTAGCTAATTCAGTTCAACATTTAAATTTAGATTTGTCCAACCTCATTTTAAAAAGAATAAGAGAGAGAAAGCAAGGGATGGGAGGAGAGAACAGCTTGCATGTACGTGTTGGAGCACAGATCTTTGTTAATGATTTGTGTGGTTGCGTCATATGGAACATAATTTGAGCGGGTTTCTGACACGCATTCAAAGACACACACACAAGTGTCTCATGTATCCTTTCTGCCTGAGCGGCCTATGATCCGCCCCTATTCTTACCTCTGCTCTCATTCACTGGTAAATCCGGTCAGGTTACCCTTTTGGCCGGTGTGTATATATATATATATATATATATATATATATATATATATATAAATTTTTTTTTATAATTATTATTATATAAAAACAGGTGCTTTAGAATGGGGGCTTGTTCAGACTTTCTTTCTTGATGTAACTGCTACATTTTTCCGTTTTGGATGTATTTATCCGTATTTGAATGAATCTTTGCAGAAAGTCTGTTTTATATTGCCAGTGTAGGGAACAACGTATGAGATGAAGAGGATGGAGTCCGTTTTCTCTGATCTGCCTTTAGCTTTTTAAGAACACAATATGTCACTGTCATTGCAAAATGCTGGGTTTCCTGCTCTGAGATGCACACATTCTTTATTCTCCTCTGTTCTCAGGTATATGCACATCATCTATTTTCTGTTTCATTGTTAATGTAATGTATTGGCATGACAAATATTTGTTAATGTTTTTTGTCTGCATTACATTAGTAGCACAAATGATTGCGGGTTCGATGGAACACACATACCAATAAAATGCATAGCCTGAGTGCACTACAAAGCCTCTGCCAATGATAAGTGTAATGTAAATGCACGCACATTCCCAAAATTCAGAAAATGATTTTTCACTTTTATTTAACTCTGTTACAAAGCCTGCGGTCCATTGAATATTTCTTGTTGGCTTTGGTGTCTCGCACCAATTAACACTCCATTAAAGCTCAAATGATTTAGCAGGAAATCCAGAGTAGTTAGTGACAAGAAAGCTGGAAAACATCAGCTCATGCAAAACTTTCCCTTTCACTGAAATCTCACTGTGACCAGTCAAATTCTGCTGATAAGGTTTGTGTGTTTTTCAGTGTGTTTATGTTTAAAAGGTTGTCTACCCCAAAAGTCAGTCACCCTGAGGAGCTGAACACTCCCTTCTGCGTTCTCATATGCTCTCTCTCATTACCCACACAAGTGTGACATATTTACAGAAATATCAGGAAAGAATTCAAGGCTGCTTTGATAAACCGTCAGTATAAGTAAAACACACACACACAAAACACATTGACCGAGATAAAAAATTATAATCCTTATTATTTCGCTCAAAATCATGCATTGACAAATCAGTAAATATATAAATTATTTCTAAATAACACATTTCAAACCTAATATTCAGTTAAAGATATGATTAAGATTAAAATAAATAATTCAAATATTAAAATACAAACATCACAATAATTGTCTTAATGTTTTTTTTCCTAATTGTTGAAATACAAAATTAAAATTTGTTACGATTCATAGAACAGCCCTAAATTTTACAACAGCATGATGCGAGGCAGTGCATTTCATAAAAGCTAAGGGTGTTGGTAAAACTGCCTTAACTGTTATAAAATGCACTGTACCCACTGCCTTGTGGGACGTATTGCTTTTATAGAAATTATTTTATATGCGTAGCAAGGTTTTTAAAAAATTAAGTAATAAAGTAATACAATGGTAATGTAGTCAGATGTTCTAAATGAGGATATTGTATAACAGCTTAAACTTGGCTTAAACAATCAAAATTGAACATTCCATAATTTTAATATGTTTGTTTGCTTTTACATGTGAATGGACCACACATTTCACCTTTCTCTCTCAGGCCAGTTTGCAGTTATGAAGATGAAGTGATCATTTATCTCAACTTGTAGAGTATATGATGTCAGTATAGTCAGGGGTGCCATTCAAAGGACTTATAACATTTATATCTCAAATGTACTGTTAAATGCATATACACACTTCCTGTGGTGAGGTTACATTAGTACTTATTTACTTGTCTGCTCCTGGGAAATTTACTATGATGAGTTCTTCTTGGAAATAATCCTCCCAACACATTCTCCCACAATCCAGATGTCATCACTGTGGGTGTGTGTACGTGTGTGGTAGGCATGGTAATTGAGAAAAAAGCATACAGTTGTGTGTGTATCTATACTGAATCTGTAAAATGCTATGCTTTTACAAAAATTATTTAATATCGTTTTTAAACTGCGTAATAAAAACTAAGTGTATGTGTAGATCAAAATGCGCAATAAATAGATGGATTGTTAGTTTTTAATTAAATTATTTTAATTAAATTAGTCACTTTCGGCTCAATCCAAGTAGACATTTTATCATGATGTGTGTTTACGCAGATCGAACCCATGAACTTTGCGCTCTTACTGCAATGCTCTACCATCTGACCTTCAAGAATTGTGACATACTAGCATATTTATTATGTTTTGGGGAACTTTAGACATGCAGGAAGAATGACCACAGGTTTTGCTGAGTTTAATGTGGTTTGGCAATCGAGGGTTCAAAGAGGAAGCCCCAATCAGTGGAATGTTAGATGTAAAAGCAGGAGTTAGAATTATTTACATGGTTTGCATTCTGGCCTTACAATATACAGGTTGTTTTAAAATCCACTTGCTGCTCCAGTGGCATGTGAATTGCATGGAGGGGAATGAGGTCAGGTGGCTCAGTATTGCAGTAAAGCCTCTGGCATCAAACTCTTTGGCTTGGACAGGTTCAGCCCCGCACACGTTCCTGCCCGCAGCACAAGTGGTTGATTCTTTAACTGTTCTGTCAAAAATGTTACCAGGTTTAAGGCCAGTTGATGCATGTTTGGTTTGTGGTTAAATGCAAGTTGTCAACGGAAGCTTCTGTTCATATACTGACTCCAGTCCAGATGTTTGCAAGATCTCACTTAAGTTCCTCATTCTAAAGTTTTTCGTTAAAGTGTCTTTTTTTCTTTGCACATTTCACCGCAGACCAATAATTCACCACGTCCCCACAAATTGTGGCATCTTTGTTGACCTGTTTTACTTTACTTGGATAGATCCAAACTACTGTCAGTTTCTATATCGTGACAAAAGATCTATAGGGAATGTTATGTTCAATCATCATCTTCAAGATTGCATTTAGATCCATATTCTGCAAAAAATATATATATTCAAAATGAAGCTTGTTGTATACAGCTTTATTAATATTAATATATATAATAACTTTACTATATTGAAAACCTAAATGGAGATGGGTTAGCACATTATCATCTCGCACCTGGAGTTGTGTTGGAGTTAAGAGGGAAGATAAATGCTGAACAGACAGGACAGATCAAATCTTTCTCCAAGAACAACTGCTCGACACAAACTGAAAACAGTCGGATGTCCAGTTTGGACAGGGGTTTTGTTTTCCCGGAAGAAAACTTTAATCTCATATAAAGGAAACACGTCTGTTTTCTTGCACAACTTCTGTGAAAATTGCAGACTGAACAAATTACCTACTGTTTTTCAGCTTCCTCAGAGCTCCTCTGAGAGTTCTGTCCAAAAAGTAATGACTGAGATTTGTGGTATAATATTTATTCTCATTTTTTATACTTCACAGTGACCAATAGCAGAATTGAATTTGCAATAATCATTGTGCTATCTTTTATACCTTCATAATGGATTGAATGCTTTGGCCAACTGTCTATGTACCAGTTTTTGATTTCATGTACACCGGAAGTTAACTAGAATAGAAAGAAAAGAAAAAATAGTTATACTGATGATGACTGCCTAGAAATACCTGTTCATAGTTAAAGTTCATGCAAAATCTATTGAGTGCCAACATTAACTCATCCTCTTGCCATTTCGAACCTGTATGAGTTTCTGATATTCAAATAACCAGGCAGCAATGCTACCCATTCACTTGTCTGCCAACCAAGCTAATAGTGAATGGGTGACAGTTCCCAACATTCTTCAACATATTTTCTTTTGTGCTCTGCAGAAGTCAAACAGGTTTAAACTGGTAAGAGTATGTACAAAGAACATAATAGCATGTAGAACCATTAATTTGTTTAATTATTTAACTATTTATACATATATATTATACATATATAATTATAAACGGTATGGCTTTTTGTAAAGTAAATGACCTTTTATAACTATTTAATGGGCACTCCCGTAAAATCTTGAACAGAAATTAGATGTCTTGGACTACAGCAAACACCAGGATTGTAGTCATCCAGTTACTTCCGTTGCGTGCTGTCAGAGAGATTTACACGATGGTGTTTCGTCACTGGTGGTGATGCAGTGACTGAAAGCTGAGCTTACCAAAACAGTAGACTAGACCCTATGACGAATCAGAGTAAAGGAGGAGACGGGAACTCAATCAATAAAATTATTAATATTTTATGAATTATTAATATTTTTATAATAGTTTTATCACCAACAAAGGACTTGATATGTTTCTTAATTATTTTTTTTAAGTTTGTTGTACACACAATCAGATATTTTATGAGTGAAGGATAGCAAAACGTTTTTTGACACATTTTCAGTTAAGAACATTTTGGTTTCAAGCATTTGATCAAACATCTTTTTCTGTGTTCAACCAAACAAAGACATTTGTACAGGTTTGGAATATGTAGAAAGAGAGATTAGTTTTCAACAGAATTTTCATCTTTTGGGTAACTATCCCTTCGAGTTCATTCATAAATAAATTTCATTTTGTGAGAAATATCTCTTTAATAAAAACTTGAGGTTTTGTGTCTTAAGAAGACATGTTCTAAACAGGCTGCATGGTGTCACTGCTGTCAGTGTCATTTACATCCTCCAGACATACCAGTAAAAATAACACTGAACACACTCATTTTGAGCATGCCCCACTTAGTGTTAAAGGTTGTTTGTGTGACGCCACATCATCAGGCATTTACGAACGGCTTGATATGAGTTATAAGAAGGGGCAAATTCTTTAACTAAATTAAAAGAAAACTACTGGGTGGATCTTTGTCATTCTAGGGTGGTTGTGTACACACTCCCAACACACAATTAAATTCAAACATCTTGTAATATTGCATGTGTCGCCCGATCACTTTTTTACCATAAAAACAGGTTGCCAAAAACAGGACGGTCAGGGAGAAGGTGTGAAGGGAGCAGGGGACTATTTAAGATATTTTCACAGGTGGGAAATCCCACTTTAAGCTATTGTGTAATTTCTGTCATTCAGCGTCTGTGTGTGTTTGTGTAAGCATTAACGAGTACTTTGTGTGCTTTACTTTAACCACAGGCTGCTTTTATGAGGTTAGTTCAATCGGCTGGTAATTGATCTGAAACACAGTGAGAGCATTCTGATTTGTGAAACATAGCAGAATCTTATTTTAGGAACAGAATGTTTATTCTCAGGAATACATTAGTATTTGTACGGAAAAAAGCATGTATAGCATGGTAAATGTTTTGTGTTTTTTGTAGGTGTTTTTTACATTAAGCACTGACTAAATCAGAAGGTGAAAGGGGATGTACCTCTTAGTGATTTAGAGTTGAAAATAGATGGTTCAAGGAAATTGTCTCTTTTTTCATATCATTATGCCGTCATGCCCTTGAAGTTGTAGTTCACCACAGAATGGAAATTCTGTAATCGTTTACTCACCGTCTTGATATTTCAAATCTGTATAACCTTCTTTCTTTCGTGAAACACAACATTTATTTTGAAGAATGTTGGTAATTCAGGCAATAAAAGTAGAAAAGAAGTTACATTACAAACTTTCTTCAAAATATCTCTTGTATGATTTGCGAAAGAAAGGATTTACTTAAATGGAAGTCTTAAAAAGGCTTAAATAGTCATTTAAAATGCCATTTAAATGGCTAACTTAAAACACACGGACATGACTGACTTTAATTAGTCTCACATGCGAGCTCAAGGTGAACACGTAGGTTCTTTAAAGTTCACTCCAGCTGTACTAATGGGCTTTGATACTGTCACAGGACTCAATTACTCACATTCCCTCATTGACAAAGAGAAGGCCTCCCTTTTTGGCCCGATAACCGTAACCATGGTCACAATGATGGTCTATACTGTAGTACTTCCTACTTGGTGATCAAAGTTGGAAATGTGGGCAGGGGCGCAGCAGAAGAGAGAATCCCGGAAGAAATAAGGGTTAAAATAATGACAGGGATGAAAGGTTGGAATGTGCGTCTTCCCGCAGCACGCTCAAACAGCTGCTAGACAGCGGCAATTACACGACTGCTACCAGATGTGTGTGTGTAAAGTTTATAATCTGTTATTGTGCAAATGAATGTGTTATTTTTGGATTCCTCAAATTCTCTTGTATGTTTCTGTCAGTGTGTAGTTAATAGGGAGCATTATATTTCTAGATAGTCACGTGGTTGCAAGTCATAATTTTTTTATATTAGGTTAAGATATCCTGCAAATTTGTGTAGTGTGATTTCAATTTAAACATCCACTGGCTGTCAATTTGACATTTTCAAATTTAATTTCTCTGAATCAAGACTGGTAGGGGAGAGAAAGTAAGTGTACCTACCTACTACCGAAACATCAAAACTAAACCATTAGCCCACCATAACCCCAAGAGATATTATACATAAACGTACATTATTACAAACCATCAGCTGGCCGATGCACTGAAGCTTCAACACTTTCATCTTAGAAGATCTCAAGCTGTCATGTCGCAATGTGATGCCGTTTGCTTTCAGTGCAGACACAATGTGAAGCAATAGTTCATCATAAAAACATGTACACATTTGAGTTAAAGAGTTTATCTTCTGGACATCAGAGCTCATGCATAGCAGTTAATATTTGCACAGCGATGTTATAATATCCCTGATATTGTTTTCCAAAACATGACTGTCTAACCACAAAAGAAGTGGAGGATGTAGAGCCGTCTGTGCATAAATATGTTATGTACCTAGATTAATACCTCTGTCAGTATTCTGTAAACATTGTACTAGCAAAAATGGTGAATCTCTCGTAAACACCTAGGCTTTTGGACAAATCTGGATGTATGACGTTTAAATTGGGACAGTGATTGCAACTTTTTGCATGCTATATATCCTAATCCTCAAAAATCTCTTTAGAAGCACTTTAGAGAAAACAGCCCACTCTCTCTCTTGTATGTGCCTAAGTGATTAGTAGGCCGATTTTCACCTTCACATGCTGGTGTTTCCATAACAGTGACCTTTATGTTTCTATGGTAATTCGTTAGCTATACTTGGAATATTGCTTTGAAAGTTAATGAATATGAGCCTGTTGTGTTTATTGGTAATGAAATACAAGTACAGGGTCATGTGACTTTCTTTAGTTTGAAAGGTTTGTCTAGGACTGACATCACTGCCAATGACATTAATCTAATAATCATCACTCCAGTATCGGTTTCTGTATGTCGAATTTGGGGAATATGTTTGTTCTGTTGTCAGGTTAAAAGCTTTTCTTTTGTTAGATGTGGTTCAGGCCAGAAATGGAAACGTAAATAGACTCTGTCAAGTGTGTAGTGATGGTGAGCATGTGTTGTCGGTTTACATACATGCAAACGTCATCCTATCTCAACACAAAACGAGCACACACATGTTCATTAAGCAAACATATCTATCAAGTGTATCATTGACTGTTATTGGTACTTATTTGTGGGTTTCTGTGCAAGTAAAAGTTTAAATGTGCAGTTTCTGATATTTTGACAGATGTATTCACAGCCAGTGTGGCGTGTGATATTTGACTGGTTAATGGCTTTGCCGGATGCCAATCAGGATATTAGTTTTTTTATTTGATGTCTGGTATCTAATGAAGACTTATCTTAAAACATCCAGCCTGTGTGTGTGCATTTCTGTTTCCAGAGGAGTAGACAGAATATGATCTGTTGGATCACACATTTGCACTATAAACACCATGTATGGCCAGTATTTGCCTGTTTTAAATGCAAAAAATACAAAGTGTGTTTTTTCCACAGTAGCATTTTACTATGTCAAGACTTTTTAAGAACAACAGTTGAAAAAACTTTGTTGAATAAATAAGAGTGCCTCATCAAAGATCTCAGATCACATGTATCAAAGTCTAGCCTTGAGTAGACCTGGTGATATCATGTTATATTATTATTATTATTATTATTATTATTAATCATTAAATAAATGTGAAACTACACTATGTGTCAATGTTTGTGATCAGTGGGAGGGACATATGTATGTATTGATGAATTTATTTGAATAGCAGACAGGTATGTACCAATTCGCTGTTAATATTGATGTGTGCCATCCGTCTTAATAGTTACATGACTGCGGTACCCTCATTCTCTTTTGCATTGCAAAACAGCTCCGAGTCCTGTGGCACTCTTCTGCTGCTTGCAGGTGTGTGACGTGCATATAGTTTTGCAGTACTCCTCAGGTCCAACGTTTATCCTCACAAGTTACTTTAAAAAAATTTAGATTTTAATATTACACATAATATTGTAATCAAACCAGCTTTTTTGACAGGCGTGCTTACACACACACATGGAATTTGTCTTAGTGACAGAAGCTTCCAGTACACATGCACTGCAAAGTGACTAGACAAGTGACGAATAACATAGGTTGCAAAAAGTTAGATATATACCACACAAAGGTAGAAATTTTAATGTGACGGAAGCGCTCTGGAAGAGCTCCGGATGGTATAGACTATGTACAGAGTATTGCACACGTTTATTGCATAGTAGGGAATAAGATACCAATTTATGGATGCTATTAGATATCTATATATATTTTAAATAAACAAGTTATACGGTGCTATATTCCAAATGTCTGAGGGAAAGTATCACACATGTTTATCTCACAGTAGGAAATTTAACTGTTCATGATGTAGATGTCCTGAGGAAAAAACGTTTCCTTTGTCTGGCTGTTTTGGTGCCCAATGCTCTGTAGCGTCTGCCAGACGGCAACACCAAAGTGCTCGGTGTGAGGGGTCTGGAGCGATTTTGCTTGCTCTTTAACTCACTTTGAATGAGTACAGGTCTTGAAGTTTGTGAAGAGTACTGCCAGTGATACGCTCAGCAGTCCGGACTATCCGCTGTAGTCCTCTGAGGTCTGTTTTAGAGGCTGAGCAGAACAAGACAGTTAATTAAATGCAGAGAATGGATTCAATGACAGAGGATGGATTTAACTGTACGATCAGCTCCTTTGGCAGGTTGATCATCCTCAGTTGACGAAGGAAGGTCAGTCTCAGCTGGGCTTTCATGCCAATTGAGGCAGTGTGAACGTCCCACTTCAGATCCTGAGAGATCCCAGGAACCTGAATTACTTTGCTGCCGCTACAGTGCTGTTCATGATGGTTAGTTGGAGGGTGCAGGGGGGTTTCTCCTAAAGTCGACTATCATCTCCACTGTTTTGAGCATGTTTTGCTCTAGGTTGTTGTAACTGCACCATAGAGCCAGCTCCCCAACCTCCACACTGTACGCAGACTCTTTACCATCCCAGATGAGGCTGCTAACAGCAGTAACGTCTGCAAACTTCATAAGCTTGATGAAAAGGGAGAAGAGAAGTGGGTAGGGACCACATGCTTGTGGGGCACCAGTGCTTATGGTGCGGCTTCAGGGCGTGACTTTTCCCATTCTGCCCAAACTGTTGTCTGTCTGTCTGTCAGAAAGCTGGTGATCCATTGACAGTCAGATCTAGGAACAGAGAACTGGGTTAGTTTGATTTTTAGAAGTAATGGGATGATGGTGTTGAAGGCAGAGCTGACTTCCACAAACAAAATCCTTCCCAAAGTCCATGGTTTGTTCAGTTGTTATTGGGTATAATGCAGTCCCGTGTTGACTGCATCATCCACACACTGGTTCGCTCTGTAGGCAAACTACAGGGGGTCCAGCAAAGGTCCAGTGATGACCGTCAAATAAGGTACCACTAGTCTTTCAAATGACTTCATGGCCACGGTTGTTAAAGCAACAGCTCTGTAGTCATTGAGTCCTTTGATCTTGGGATACTTTGCGATTCGGTTGAAGGTTTCATCATTTAAAGCAGGAAGGGACTTGTCACTTTGCACAGCTCCAGCGATCTGTTGAAGATCAGTGAGAAGGTAGAGGCCATCTGGACAGCACAAGTTTTCAGACAGGCTGGTAAAGACTGTCCGAACCTAGTGCTTTCCTTCTCTTTTTCTCCTCTCTTTATATTCAGAACTTGTTTAAAATTTTGCCTTTAAGTAATAGTTTACCTAAAAAAGGATATTTTGCCATCATTTACTCACTTGTCATTTCTACATTTTTGACTTTGCTGTAAAACATAAACAAAGACGTTTAGAAAAATGTTGGTAACCGATGGTACCCATTCACTTGAATTATTTTTGTGCCCCTACAATGTAAACGAATGTTTGTAACGAAACAACGATGGGACACATTTATATCTTTTGTGTTTTGTGGAACAAAGAGAGTCATGCAGGTTTGAAATCTTTGTAAGAGAAACAATGGTTACGAACTCTCTCCACATCTGCATACAGTTGCAAGAAAATGTATGTGAACCCAATGAGATTACTTGGATTTCTGCATTAATGGTAGAAATTATGTGTTTGAACCTCATCTAAGTCACAACACAAGAAAAACACAGTCTGCTTAAAGTGATCACATAAACATTATTTGTTGTCATGTTTATATTGAACACAACATGTAAACATTCACTGTGCAAGTTGGAAAAAGTATGTGAAAGACTTTTCCAAGAGCTTATAGCAGCCAGGAGTCAGGGACCCTCGACTCCAATACATTTGAGTGCATTGGATGTGTTACCATGCCTGATACAAAAAAAGCTCCCAGAAGCCCTACGATCCAGAAATGTTTACTTGTATCAAGCTGAAAGTAGTATAAGTAGGAGTACAAAAGTATCTTTAAATGCCTTGATTTTCATGGGTCCAGGGTAAGACATACTGTCTACAAATGGAGAAAGCTTAGCACTGTTGCTGCTCTCCTTAGGAGTGGTCGTCCTGTAGAGAAGACCTCAAGAGCACATCACAGAATCCTCAATGAGTTGAAGAAGAATCCTAGAGTGTCCGCTAAAGACTTAAAGAGATATCTCTGGCACATGCCTTAAATTTTGTTGACACAACAAGAAAACCATAAACAAAGAATGAACTTCATTGGAGGACACCACATCTAAAAAAACATGGCAGAATGTTTGAAGTTTGCTTTAGGGAGGATGCAGAGCATTACTTGCTAAATATTTTGTGGGCAGTTTTCACAAAAATTGTATTGCTTGGATAACATAGAATGCCGCACACCAGCATCCAAACCTCTTACCAATTGTGAAATGTGGTGGAGGGGAAATCATGATTTAGGCTTGTTTTATTGCTGTTATTCGATGAGGAAATGAATTCCAAAGTTTATAATTTTGGTGAAAAACCTGACACTATCAGTCTGATGACTGAAGTTCAATGGTGGATTGGTGATGCCACAGGACAATTACCCAAGCGTTTCTGCTAGTTACACACAAATTACCACCTGTCAATTGCTTTTTTTACTTTTTCCGTAGCCACGGTGATCTGCATAGTTATTTTGGCGTCAAAAAATGTGTTTGTCAAAAATGTACAAATTCACTTTTCACGCGGACATGTATAAGTTGATGTGTAGGATAAGGATTTACGCAAAAGATGCGCAGATGAGAAATGTACATGGCCATTTGCGTGTGCACCATGCCGTGCAGTGAATTTTATTGCCATAGTGACATCACACATACCTGAACTTCACAGGAACCAACCATCAGTATTTGAGGTTTTTCGCTAAAATTACATATTACAATCTTGACAGCAAAAAGCGGAAGCAGTGTGCTACCAGTGCTCCATCTGAACTTGTAATCAGCACAGCTTAAATGTCGTTACTCCACCTCACAGTTTATTTAATGTTTGTTTTTTGCAATGAGGTTGCTGCTGCCATAGTCTTTCTGCCCAAACCAAGCTTCAAAAGAAAAAAACGACTTTTTGATTGGCCCAGTCGGAGTCCTGATCTCAACTCTATTGAGATTTTCTGGCATGACCTCAAGAGAGCGATTCACACCAGACATTCCAAATTGAAAAATTTTTGTTAAGAGGAATGGTCAAAAATGACCTCCTCAATGTTGTGCATCTGCAATTAAAGGAAATGTTGGGTTGGGGTCATTGCTGCCAAAGTAGAGTCAACCAGTTATTGAACCCAAAGGTTCACATTGTTTACATGTTGTTGTATAAAAAGAGGATCAGAATACATTTTCACTCCAGTTCATGCATAAATCAAAGTAATCTCAAAGGGTTTCCATACTTTTTATAGTTATAGAGGATAAAACTGAAAACATTTGAAGTCTAAAGTGTGTCCTCACTAATACAGGAAAACAGATAAGTGTATGTGTATCTTCCTCCTCCTCAGCATGGAATGTTCATGGTCTGTGCGTTCCTAAACACATCAAGGTTAAAGAAACAGAGTTCTGATAATAGACACAAACACTGTTATCCATGCTCTACTTAATGCCACACATAACATTTAACTATACAATGAATATACAAGAAATTAATCATATTTGAATATATTTTCATATGTAACTTAAACAGTCTTCAGCCCTTGATTCTGTCTTCAGTTGTGTGGCACATTTGTTCCTACATGAAGCCTACAAGGAAATACAAGAAACAGCTTTAATTAAGTTTGCCTATAAGTATAGATGAGTTCAATCATATCTTTAAGTTTATCTTGCCAAATCACATACCACATCTTCTACATTTATTCAAGATGTAATTACTACACAGTGATGTTCTGCTATGTAATAAAGGCGTTTCAGCAAACTGGCCAGGGGAGAAATTATCTGGGTTTATTCTGTCATTGTGTGCATGTGTCGGTGCTCTTAAAAGTTTCTCTCGCTATTGAAATGGATGACCAGCAGAACAGGTTTCCTCAGTGTGTGTGTTAATGTGTGTCTTATTGCGCGCGCGCGCGTGTGTGTGTGTGTGTGTGTGTGTGTGTGTGTGTGTGTGTGTGTGTGTGTGTGTGTGTGTGTGTGTGTGTCTGCGTGCGTGTGTGTGTGCGTGTGTGCGTGTTTGTGAAGAATTTCTCTGAACTGGTTTGTAGGTGAGTTTGATAATATCTGCAGACGTAAAAGGACCAAGCCCTGTTTTGGACAATAGTGTAATGTTCTTATCAAGTATGTCTTACTGAAGCTGTAGATCATCTGTACTTCAGTCTGTTTACATATAACTGTGTTATCGCACCAACTCTGTTGCTCTTGTTGGACAATCTTATACACTGAAAGTATAATTCACTGAAGTATATAAGTGTATTAAAAGAGTTCAACAGAAATCACATTATCATAATGTAAAATAAATCAAGCAATAAAATTAAATGTATAATTAGAATTAAATGGTTAAAATTAAATGGTAGAATTAAATCGCTATTGCGACTGAATATAAAACCCGTATGTTCATAACAACAGAGTTTGATTCCGATATCTGTGGTCCTTTGCGGGTCCAGCCCAGCTCCTGTCAAACACTCTGCTGTCTTCTCTCCACTTCCCCATATCTTTGAAGGCACAAAAACTCTATTCTTAATTGTTAAATATATAATATGTATTTTGCAAGTGTTTTTACTGCCTTTAATTTATTTGGATTTAAAATAACTCATATTTGGTATGTGTGTTTTGATATACAAATGATTATTTACCATAATATATAGTCCTTAGACAGCCAGTCAGTCCTTACATTAGCTTCATTTCATCTAATGTAACCTTAAATCTTTAACGGTTTGGTCTTTAAAAGTTTAAAATCTTTTAAAAGTTTTGTTTTTCTCAATAATATGATTGAATGTCAACTGTATTTGTCCAAAAGTGAAACATAAAATACACAAAACATTCCAGATATTGAAGAAAACAATAATATACGATATCTCATAAGAACATCAGACAGAGTTGATGTAAGATTAATCAACAATTTAAAGATATATACTATTAAGATTAAACTTTTATGTTTGCGCACGTGTGAGGGCCTTTGTGCAGAAGGTGTGTTTTTCTTTTTAGTAGTACACACACAAACACATACTCTCTTAACCCTGGACTTCTTATTAAATTCCAAGTGAAATGCAAGCTCAGTGCTAATGGTGAACAGCCTATGTGTGTTAAAAGAGAAGATTTGTGACCAGATGGCTGTAAAGCTGACCTTGTGTTGCATTTTGCCATCATTCTGCTCTCGTGTTCTTCTGTTGTTTGTTGTTTAATGCCACGTTTGGAGCTCATAACATTTTCTTATCAGCAATTAAATTAACATGCTTCATTTGAACTCATTACAAGAATAATCTTGTTTTGTTAGCCTGTGCTTTGCGACACACCTCCTCTCTGTACCGCCCATACAGTAGTAAAGGTGGCAGTGAGGAGGAGTACGTACTTGAGTTTGTGGTAAACAGCTTGGCTGTTCCTCTGTAAAGGTCATTTAAATGATGGCAGTTGTTTGAGCCTCTTACTGACCAGCTCCATATGTTTTCACAAAGTCCTCGCAACACTTATACTCAGTCAAGTAGCACTATCGTCTTTACTCATTAGACACTCATCTGTCCACTGTCCTGCTTCATTTCCTGTGTTCCATGTTTACAGTTTTTTTTGCATGTCGCTCTTTTTCATAATGGCCTAATTGACCTTTTTGAATGATGCTTTATTACATCATGCTGCCTATTTTAGCCCTGCTGTGCAGTAAAGTCCTGCCTCTCCCGGTTTGTAATTGGCTGGATCATGTGAGTGAAGTCTGCCCTGATTCATGTGGATAGCTATCACTCAAAGCTGTCAGTGCTCTGCAGTAATTAAGTTATTTTAATAGAGTTGGGCATAACTGTCCTCTACATAAATTGTCAGTTATGGACGATTATTTCATGCCAGGTTGTAACGTCTTTTTCTGTAAAAGGCATATTAAGGTTATTTTTTTCCTGATGTATGCTTTGTTTTGTATAAAGATGTAAATGATTGCCTCGTGGTTCTGCTTGATTACGATTTCAGAGGGTAATGATTTAATGCATTTTTCCTCCAATTTCAATATATTATTAAGACTTCTAAAAGGCATTATTATAACCATTTAAAAGTAAACTTTACTAAAAGTAAACGCTTTTATCAGGCCTTGAAATTAGTCTTATGGGGTCTTTATATGACAGATGGGTCTTTAGAGATCAGATTACAAATGTAACAGGTGCTGTAAGTTTTTAAGTTACTTACTTTCTTAATAGACTTACTTTCAAATAGACGAACACTTAATGCCTTCTTTTTTGACTGCTTCTCATAACTGGTTCGTATATCAGGTAGTTTGTCAAAACTACGGCTCTGCTGCCCTTTCTTGTTTTTAAGCATGAGCTGAAGTTGTGTCTCAGTTTATATTGAACGCATAGGAGTTTTGACATATTTCGGGAGATTCTCTTTGCAATTCTATCTATATGTTGTGTGCAAAGTCTATAAATTATTTTTAACATTTTTTAAATAGTTTTTTTTCTGCATCAAATTAGAATATTTTTTCAGCTTTGTAATGCAAAGTAGTATTGAACCTCAAAATGATAATATTCTGACAGAAGTGGCCTATTGCAGCATGAATCTTTCACTATGTTGTTCCATACGATGTCTTAACATAATTTGAAACTTTGCTGTTTGTCATTTTTGTGCTGTGTGTTTGCTTGTGTGTATAGACTTTACAGTACCTTAATGACTTTTTTCCTCTTCTAGATGAGAGAGAGGCAGTACAGAAGAAGACCTTTACCAAATGGGTGAATTCTCACCTGGGTCGAGTGACCTGTAGGATCGGTGACCTCTATACTGACCTTCGCGATGGCCGCATGCTTATCCGCCTGCTGGAGGTTCTCTCTGGAGAACAACTGGTTAGCATCAATTCCTTTATTATTTTATTTATATGTCCATCAGAATGTTTGTCATTTAATTTCTCATTTTCTTTCAGCCAAAGCCCACCAAGGGCCGTATGCGCATCCACTGCCTGGAGAATGTTGACAAGGCTCTGCAATTCCTGAAGGAACAAAAGGTTCACCTGGAGAACATGGGCTCTCACGACATTGTCGACGGAAACCACCGCCTAACACTCGGACTCATATGGACCATAATCCTCCGCTTCCAGGTAAGAATGGGAATGAAGTTGTACTCTCTACTAGAGACATGTATGATAATAGGTAACGTATTTTAGAATGTGCAATATACAAAATCCAATCATATTGCTGAAAGTCTTATTACTAGTCTTTCGTGTTTATAAAACATCTGTCATTCAGATGTGCCGTTGTATGCTGGAATTAAAATCAAATGTTGAGTTGGAACAGTCATGACTGGCTGCCCTCGGACCATAGGTTAAAATATCATACACATATTAGATGCCTGATTGTCTGGCTGTCGCTAGCGGTTGTGTGCACGTCACACATGACAACAAGTTTAAAGTTCAAAGTTTTGTTTCTGATGCCATATCTGAATTATCTACCCAACAGCGGTTACTTTTTACAAAAACTGCCACTGTCACAGCCCTATCTGTGGCTGTATAAAGAAACAGTGATCATAGATTGTGGTCATAAATATATTACAGAACGTCCTTTAAACTTAATGATCCAGTGAATCACCTCAATAATACTTTTCGTCTTTCAATAGAAGTGAATGAGTATTTTCTGTTTTTGGTGGTCATAATCATTCTTATTTGCATGTTTTTGTATCTAAGTTCTTTGCTAGATTGATAACAGTTAACACTGTCCATTTGCAATTCAGATGCAAGTTTATTATGAAAAAAAGGTTTATAACTGAATCTGTTGAGTTTATAAAACGCATCAGAAGATGTACGGATTATAGCTAAATGCTGGAACTTAAATCAATCATTTATTCAGTGCTTCATTGACTGTGCTGTATTCTATGTTTAGGTGTGAATGGTTTAGACTATACAGGTCATAGGATACCTGGTTTGAGATTTCTCTCAGCAAGAGGTCTTTTGTGTTTTTGCCTCTAAATAGATCAGCTTCAAACCCCTTAGGTGTTTATTCTCTGGCAAAATTCAGTTTGCATGAGTCAACAGGTGCTTTTTGTGGTAGATCTTATTTTCACCTGGATTAAATAGAACATCGCATGCAAGACCAGAGAGTGGGTGTTGTGATAGGACGAAAAAGTTTATTTGGTCGTGCGGGTTTTTAAATCTATTAAACAGCAAGATATAGCTGTTGCTTTCTTCTGATAGTTTAATCCTGTTTTGTGTGCACAGAATTCTGTTATTTTTGAGTGTCTTAACTCATTTACACACTTTGACATCCCTCTTGTCTTTTTTTCACAATAGTTGCTTCCTCTGACATTGAAGTTCAGGGACAATATACATCTTAGTTTTTTTAGTGATTGCAAGTTTTGCTCGCATGAACAGTAATTTACCCAATCTTTTAATGTAAATTTATGAAAAATATCAAATTTTCCAGACTTTTAACCAAGAATTAATTATGTGTGTTTTACGAAATAAATTGTGTTTTATTTATTCAGATCCAAGACATCAGCGTTGAGACTGAGGACAACAAGGAAAAGAAATCAGCCAAAGACGCTCTGCTTTTATGGTGTCAGATGAAGACTGCAGGGTATGAGAAAAAAATGAATGAGAGATTAAGTGACATTACCATTCTACGGGTTCCATAGAGGACACATAAACACAAACTTCAGTTCTTACAGACCTTACTCTTCCTGCAGGTACCCAAATGTCAATGTCCACAACTTTACCACCAGCTGGAGAGATGGCCTAGCGTTCAGTGCCATCGTGCACAAACACAGGTATTGATCTGGGCATACATGCGTTTGTACATCGTTAAGAGGCTTTTGGCTTATGTGTTTGGCTTAAAGTTACTTTGATAATCAAAGGGATAGTTGATCCAAAATGCATTTCATCATTTCATTGATACTATCCCAAACCTGTATGCCTTTCTTCTGTCTGCAGAATACCAATAAGATATTTTGAAGAATGTTGGTAAACAAACAGTTAATCAGATAAGGACACTCACTTATTTATAAATCACCCAACAACACTAAATCTGTGATTCACACATGATCAGAGAAAATCACATTGACCTTTCCTTGATGACCTTGTACAAAAGGTCGGATTGCTTGTTTTTACAGAAACACATAAGTGTTTTTGGAACATTTTTAAGACACGCTGAGATAGCCTGGATCATCGTGTTTTGTGCAAATATGAGATCAACAGCTTGAGTCTACTATGAAATTAAAGCAAAACGGTTATATATTCAGGACTGAGTATTGAAATTTTATTTTCCTTGCAATTTTCCACTAAACATCATCTGGTGCTGTGAGTCTTCTCTGCTGATGCTGCCCCAGCCTCCACATCAGCTGACTCCCCAAGCTATGCAAGACCTTTACAGTTCTCAGCATTAAAGTTTTTCTTTTTCTAGCAGCAGGTTTTAGATCAGTAGCATGTAATATAGCTTTGTGCTTAAAATTGAGCAGCCAGGATTTCCTAGCATGGAGATACAATCATTGCAACCTCCAATTTTCGCTCTGTTCTTCTTAGTGTTCTTTCTGGTGCTTTGTTCTAAGACATGTTTTAAGACAGAGGAGCAGAAAAGGAATGGTTGAATTATGCTGACCCAAATACGGATAGAAGTCTCTTTTCTTATCTCCTTTTTAATGCAGTGTTTGAGTGCCTCCCTCTTATGTCTGAAATGGGAATTGCAGTGTTTTGTATTCTTAAAAAATTACTTTATTGTAATAAGTTGAATATTTTATACCTCGTTTATTCTCATTCCTTAGGTCAGACCTGATTGACTTTGATAACCTCAAGCGCTCCAATGCCCACTATAACCTGCAAAATGCCTTTAACGTGGCTGAGAAGGAGCTGGGTCTCACCAAACTACTTGATCCAGAAGGTGAGAAATACTGAAATGACTTTAACCCGACGACCAACAAAAATACCTATTCTAAAGCTAATCATACAAATCTTCTTTTTCTCTAGATGTTAATGTTGATCAACCCGATGAGAAGTCCATCATCACATATGTGGCTACATACTACCACTACTTCAGCAAGATGAAGGCACTCGCTGTGGAGGGCAAGAGAATCGGCAAGGTACACAGAGATTACATATTAAAAGCACCTTCAGAGTGTTTAAAGCTTTAAAAATTTTATTAAATGTTTATATACTTTGGTACAGTATTTATAAAATAACTGCTGCGATGTGCTGCTTTGCCTGTAGGTGCTGGATTATGCCATTGAGGCAGATCAACTGATAGAGAAATACGAGACTTTGGCCTCAGAGCTGCTGCAGTGGATTGAACAGACCATCGTCACTCTTAATGACAGACAGCTCGCAAACTCACTCAGCGCGGTTCAAAACCAGCTACAGGCCTTCAACACCTACCGCACTGTCGAGAAACCACCCAAGTGAGGACATGTCCACATGCATCAACAGTCCAAAAAAGTTCAAGTTAAAGGAAAACTTATAGATAATGCACATTCTTAAGCTTCACTTAACTTTCACACAACTGCATCAGTTCCACATGATCACAAATGAAATCATATCCTAACATTTTTTCTTGTTAAATGTCCTAAAAAAGGTAACGTTAAAGACGGAGCTGCTTTTAAATACTGTATTTGATGTCTGCAATGTTGACTTCAGAATTCATTTTTATAAATTGTGACCCTGCCAGTCAAAACCAGGCTACAGTTGGAAATTCGAAGAAATGAGCACTAAAATTGGATTTTAGCTTTTAAATTCACTGTTATTGTATTTTTAAGTATAACTCTCTCAATAATAAAGATATTAATTTAATTTTCTCATAGAATGTTCCTTGCATTGTGAAAAATTATTTTGTATAAAAAGTGAATAATGACTTTATCTGGGTTTTCACAGGCAGGATCACAATTTTATTTTTTTCTTAACTTCCCTGTGTGTATGACAGGTTCACTGAAAAGGGAAATCTGGAGGTTTTGCTCTTTACCATTCAAAGTAAGATGAGAGCGAACAATCAAAAAGTCTACATGCCAAGAGAAGGGAAACTCATCTCTGACATCAACAAGGTCTGTACACATCCAACATTCTTCTAAATATGAAACAGCACTAAGCTGCTGTTGTTGACAGCTTTTGTGTTTTTCGTTTGTCTGAGCAGGCGTGGGAGAGATTGGAGAAGGCGGAACATGAGAGAGAGTTGGCACTAAGAAACGAGTTGATTCGTCAGGAGAAGCTAGAGATGTTGGCTGCGCGTTTTGATCGCAAAGCTGCCATGAGAGAGACCTGGCTTAGCGAGAACCAACGGCTGGTGTCACAGGTGAGCAGAATAAGTGAGAAAAATTGATCGTATAAATACAACATTATGTTGCAAAATTATATCTGCTTGCCACCTTCAGGACAATTTTGGTCTTGACCTGGGCGCTGTGGAGGCCGCCACACGTAAACATGAGGCTATTGAGACAGACATCCAAGCGTACGGCGAGCGTGTGGCTGCTGTGGAAGCTGTTGCCAGAGAACTGGAGGGAGAGGGTTATCATGATGTGCGACGGGTAATAGCGCGGAGGGATAATGTGCTCAGGCTGTGGGAGTATCTAAAGGAACTACTTGCGGCAAGGCGGGAGAGACTGATGGCACACAGAGACCTGCAGCGTCTCCTACAGGAGATGAAATACATCATGGATTGGATGGAAGATATGAAGGTGCAGAATTAGTTCAGTCAAATTGGCAATCATTGGTGGTTTGGGTTGTTTATTGTAAAGTTGTTTGTGTTTAGAATCGTCTGCAATCCCAAGACAATGGAAAACACCTTCATGATGTGGAAGATCTTCTGCAGAAACACACTCTTGTGGAGGCTGATATATCAGCACAGGCTGATAGAGTCAAAGCCGTTCAGACTACCGCAAAGAGGTTTATCTCAAACGAACAGAGTGAGGACACGTCTTTTTTATAAAATCACCTATTACTTTACAATTCCAATTTTAAAAATTGTTAAAACAGATATTTGTTTTATTTTTATTAACTGCCATACTTCAAGAACTGTGAGCAAATTCTATAATTTAAAACAGCTCAGACTAATACTACAAAACCTATTAAAAATATCACTGAAACCATTTCTTTCTTTCTAGGTTACAAGCCATGCGACCCAGCTCTGGTTGAAGAAAAGGTGGATCTGTTGGGCAGAGCATATGGAGAACTGGGCCAGTTAGCAGCGGAAAGAAGGTCCCGTCTGGATGATTCCCGAAGGCTGTGGCAGTTCCTGTGGGAGCTGGGAGAGGAGGCTGCCTGGATCCGTGAGCAAGAGCAGATCCTGTCCGGAGGAGACTATGGAAAGGACCTGAGCTCCGCTCTTCACCTCCTGTCTAAACACGAGGCCTTCCAGGAGGAGATGGCAGCCCGGTACGGCCCTCTGGGGAACAGCATTGCCGGCGGAGACGCCCTGGTGAAAGAGGGGCATGTCGGAGCAGCAGAGGTGACCGAGCGAATTGGTGATGTGAAGGCACAGTGGTCACACCTGGAGGAGGTAAAAAGCAAGAGAGAAGCTCATAGTCAGTGATTATATTGGAATGTGTGTTTGTTATGGTCTTATTTTGCAATGTGTGTTTCTGTCTGTTACAGGCCTCTCGGTTGCGTGAGCAGAGGCTGCAGGAGTCTGTCGCGTTCCATCAATTCCAGACAGATGCCAATGACATGGAGGCCTGGATACTTGAAACACTAAGACAAGTATTTAAGTCTTTTCTGTCATTCTGCATTAAGTTAATTGACATGCACATGCATGGGATGTTGTAAAGTATATAATATACTCTAGATATAAGCTAAATGGAAAACCCACCACCGGTGTATTCAGTTCCCAACTTGTCTGCTTAAATCTTAACTATACTATTTACTAGCTGTTAATTGAAATGATGTGCTAAAGTCATTCGTCTTATAAGATGTAAAGCTACAATCACTGCTTGTATATTTTATTACAACAATAAATGTGCTACAACCCGATTTGGACAACTTTAGAAGTTGAATATTGTTTGACTGAATCTGTTTGTTTGTTCTGTTTGTAGGTCTCTAATCAAGAGGTCGGGCATGATGAGTTTTCTACACAGACTCTGGCCAGAAAACAGAGGGAGGTGGAGGAGGAGATTCAGAGTCACAGATCACTCATAGATTCTCTACATGAACAAGCCTCACAGCTGCCTGCAGCTTATACTCAGTCCCCACAGGTATACACAAAACACATCAGAAAAACATATTTTGGGATTAAGTTTGGAATAAAAGCTTTTTTATAAATGGCATCAGATTTGTTAGTAACTTTCAGTATTTTATGACACGTACATTCAATGCTTTAAAAACAATATGAGGCCTTCCTCCTAAAGAGATACTCCACCAAAAACCTCTGTCTAAACTGGTTACATTTCTTTTTTTCTGTTGTAAACTGAGAAAGATGTTTGGAAGAATGTTAGAAACTGAGATTTCAGTGGCTCCATTGACCACCATAGCTGATAAAAAATGAAATGGTAGGCAAATGTGCCACAGAACTGTTTGTTTTAGGGATGCTCCAATCAGGATTTTTGACACAGATACAGAGAACAATTTTTTATCATAATTACCGGGCAATATTAATGAACATTCTGAAGTTTCAGGTTGATATGTTAGCTCTCTGATCACCATTTTTGCAGTAAAAAGTAAAAAAGTTAAGTAAAACTATAGATGTTCCCTTTGTTGTAGTTGTATATTCTTGTTACATTTTAAAAGTATCTATATTAAAACAATAGTTACATAACATATATTACCGAGTACTAAATAATTACCAAAAAGTATTCATTATAAATTAAACATTTTAATATGCATTTACAATGGGGTTGTACATAACACTCCACACCAGCCAATGTAATGACTGCAGCGCCAAAACATTAACGTACCCACTCATCATGTTTGTCCTCACGCGTTAATGTGATTAATTGAGATTGGTATTGTAGATTTGCCAAGTTTACAGAGTCAGAAAATGTGACTATCTGCCAGTTGCTTGAAGTAATCCCTAGTTTTTTCCCTAAATTCTTCAAAAAAATATTTTTTTGTGTGTTTAACAGAAAAAATATCTTTTTCTACTATGGTAGCCAATGTTGCCCCAGAAATCTCAATTGCTAACATTTTTCCAAATATCCTTCGTGTTCATTCATACAAACAAATTTATAAAGGCTTGGAAACAACTTTAGGGTGAATAAGTCATGACGAATTGACATTTTAGTGTGGACTGGGCTTTTAATTTCAGTGTTTGTCAGCCAGCAAGATACTTTATTACAATTCGCGCTACACAATAGTAAACCAAGACTTTTCAATAGTACATGAGAATACAATTGAGCACAACTGTTCTTGACTATTAACACTTATTCAGTAGAGCAGGGGGTAGATCTATCAGCTGGTTAATAATACTTTAACATTGGCCTCGACCTCCATGCCAATCTTATTGTTAAGAGCTTGTATGTATGAACTTAAATACATGTATATAACATAGAGAATTCATACCAATGTTCTTTTTGATTAGGTGGAGGGCCGCCTCCCAGCAATAGAGCAGCGCTACGAAGAGTTGGAGAGCTTGTCGTCTTCATGGAGACAGGCCTTGGATGGAGCTCTTGCGTTGTACCGCATGTTTAGTGAAGCTAGTGCCTGCCAGCTGTGGGTTGGCGAAAAGGAACAGTGGCTGCACAACATGGAAGTTCCTTCCAAACTAGAGGACCTTGAGGTGGTCCAACAGAGGTGAGAGCAGAAAAAAAAAAGACACCAGAAGTTTATGTTTTTGATATTGTACACAATTGTTTCACAGTCAGCTTAATAGATTTTGTTTTGTTGTAGTATAAAAGCATTAAAGTGTTTTTGCTCTATTAAAGGTTCGAAACACTAGAGCCAGAGATGAACACACTGGGGGCTCGCATTTCTGATGTCAATCAAGTGTCCCAACAGCTACTTGGATCAGACAACCGCAACAAAGAGCAGATTAACCAGACGCAGGACCAACTCAATAAGAGGTACCGTCACACACTCATCGACACAAAAAGCAGACTAAACACGCTGCACATGCCCGTACACAGGCGAAACCACAACAAAGAAGAGATTAACAACATGCTGAACCAACTCAACACAGATACTTACAAAAGGGCACAAAAGTCACAATGAAGTCATATTCAGATTACAGTCATGAAAACACCCCAACACACACTTCTCCCCATCTGCAGGTGGTCGGATTTCCAGAAATTGGCCAACCAGCGTAAACAAGCCCTAGAATCAGAACTGAATATCCAAAACTATCATCTGGAGTGCAATGAGATCAAGAGCTGGATGAAGGAGAAGACCAAAGTTATAGAGTCCACGCAGAGCCTTGGAAATGATCTGGCTGGAGTCATGGCTCTGCAACGCAAGCTCACTGGTATGGAGAGGGACCTGGAGGCTATACAGGTAAAAAAATATTTACAAAACTGATCAAATTACATACAAGGTTTAGGGTTTTGAATTACGAGTTAGTGTGACACAGAAATCAGACATAAATTGCCTCTAGAAGTCAAATGAACACAGTCGTATCTGTTGGTACGATAGGAATTATATCATGTTGTTGTTGTAAATTAAATAACCATATTTAAATTTATTTAAATTTAAAATTGTCAAAAACATTTTTATATACATAAAATCTGATCTAATTGTTCTGGTCGACCTCTTAAACAACCTAATCTATCATTCCCTTTATTTACACCTTGTTATACTCATTCCGTTTTATTTCTTTCCACAGGGGAAGCTGGATGACCTGCGCTCAGAAGCAGAGAAGTTGGCGTCAGAGCACCCAGAGCAGGCAGAGGAGATCATGGGTCGTCTTGCTGAAATCCAGGAGGTGTGGGAAGAACTTCGAGCCACTATGAAACGACGTGAGGAGTCGTTGGGAGAGGCTTCTAAACTCCAGGGCTTCCTCAGAGACCTCGATGACTTCCAGGCCTGGCTGTCTCGTACACAGACCACAGTAGCATCTGAGGACACGCCAACCTCTCTGGCAGAAGCGGAACGTCTACTGGCACAACATGAGGCTATAAAGAATGAAGTTGACAATTACAAGGAAGACTATGAGAGGATGAGAGCTACTGGTGCAGAGGTCAGTATGCAGTATATTTCATTAAAAGACATTTAAGTTTAGGTTAGTAAAATTCTTTGGTTGTAGACCTAGTAAATGATGTTTATATAGTTGGAACTATTTGTTATTTTTGTGTTTAGGTCACTCAGGGTCAGACAGATGCTCAGCACATGTTCTTAGCCCAGCGGTTGCAGGCCTTGGACACTGGATGGCACGAGTTGAGGACAATGTGGGAGAGCCGTCACTGTATTCTTGCGCAGGCCTTCGATTTCCAAACCTTGCTGCGAGATGCAAAGCAGGTTGAAGGTTTCCTCAATAGCCAGGTGTGTGTATGTGAAGCTGTTCTATACAACTGAATTATGTACATTCAAAACACCAAGGAATCATTCTTTAACTAGCTTTGTGTTGGTAAGCATAACTTATCAGGTCGATTGATATTATGCAGATACTTTAAACAAATTGAATATAAACTCTATTTTGTGATTGAAGTCTAAATTAATGATATTTTTGTGTGCAGGAATATGTCTTGTCACACACAGAAATGCCTTCCAGCTTGCAAGGTGCAGAAGAGGCCATCAAGAAACATGAGGACTTCCTCACCACCATGGAGGCTAGTGAGGAGAAGATCAACGGTGTGGTTGAGTCTGGACGAAGACTCGTATCCGACGGAAATACATATGCAGACAAGATCCAGGAGAAGATAGACTCCATTCAGGAGAGGTAGCTGCATTCTTGATGTATACACAATCCCTCACTGATACAAAAAATTATGTGCATTAAAAAAAGGCCTGGTTTGGGCAATACCAATGAGATCCAGTCCGTAAATATCATATTCTCAATTTCTTTCAGGCACCAGAAAAACAAGGAAGCTGCCAATGAGTTGCTGGCTAAACTGAAGGATAACAGAGAGCTGCAGCACTTTCTTCAGGATGGACAAGAGGTGAGTAGCTGCATAAAAAATGAAGAAGACTATTTACATATGTCCATTAGATTACTGTTAATAAAGTCTGAGATTTACTGGATGTAAATGCATTTTAACATTTGTGCTGTCCTTAAAATTAGGGATGCTCCAATCTGTAGGAGATAGGTATCAGCGGATAATCACATTTAATGACTTGATCAGCACTCACTAAACTTGGCTGATCTTACGAACATTATAAGGAATTCTTTTTTGTAATTTTTTAGAACTCTGTTAAGACAGTAGCTACATTACATATATTACATAATTACACTTTATATCAGTTACAAACTTAAAGCTTCAGAATTTGCATCCACCGAGGCATAGTCTTGTGTTGTATAATTGATTTGTGCTTTTACCATGCAAGTGCAGATACAACGTTCCAAGATTGAATTAAGTTAAATTAAAACGATTTCCTAGAGATTCAATTAAAACTTGCTTTTTTGCATTTGGTAATTGTGTTCTTTGTTTGTAAAGAGTGTTATTCAACATTCCCTTATGCAAGAAAATATTCTGACTTGTCTGACAGTAAAGTTATTTCATGTATCTTATCGGTATTTGCCTATCCCCATGAGAAAATCGGTACTCTGCATTGGTGGGAAAAAATCCTTTTCGGAGCATCCCTAATTATGACTATTCTTAATATGACAACCATTTAATGTATTAAATAGAACCTAACATTTATTTATTTACTGTATCATGTTCAATAATTCAATAATGTTCTATAATAAAGGTATAACAATTTGATATTTACAAGAAATGTTTAGCTCATGAAAAATGTTACGTTTTTTATTTCTATTTCTTCTTATTTAATTTATTATGTTCACAACAATTGCGTTGCTTGCCCAAATTACTCCTTGGCTTACATGGTTTTATTTTTGTGTGACATCAACATCAGCAAGTTTCTTCTCGCCTCTAAAGGTGTCAAGCCAGGAATGCCTATGAGCTCTTTCCATGAAAGCATTTGAAATGTTTCAACTTGCTTTAAAGACTTGCTTTAACAGGCATGCCAACCAATGTGTGTTGCCAATTCCTAGAAAAGTAGAATTAGTATTTTTACTGATTAAATTTAACTTTCACTTTAATATTTAGTTACTTAAAATTACTACCAAAAGCCAGTTTAGATGTGCCAGCAGTTTCTAAATGCCAAAACCAGACCATGGTGTGTTAAGTTTGTTTATTTTCTTTCTTCCTTGCCTTTGTAGCTGACTCTTTGGATAAATGAGAAGATGTTGACAGCTCAGGACATGTCCTACGATGAGGCCAGAAACCTTCACAGCAAGTGGCAGAAGCACCAGGCCTTTATGGCTGAGCTGGCATCTAATAAAGATTGGCTGGACAAGATTGACAAGGTACACAAACGGAGCTGTAATTAAATAATAAAACATATCATATTTTTTTTAAATACTTAATATTTATACAATAGTGTTACATTTTAAGATCATTAAACCTCTACATAGATCTTGGTACTCAAATTGGTATTTTTATTGGTGTTCCAGTCAATTTCAATATCTCAAAAGGGTCTTCCATGGTATATTCAAAACAGCAAACACTGATACCTTTTGTTGGTTCTTGTTCTTTTAGGAGGGTCAAGCATTGGTGAAGGAGAAGCCCGAGTTGGAGCAGACAGTATTAGAGTCTCTCAGTGGTCTTCAGAAGCAGTGGGAGGAGCTGGAGAGCACCACTCAAGCTAAAGCTCAATGTCTGTTCGATGCCAATAGAGCTGAGCTATTCACACAGAGCTGCTCATCGCTGGACTCCTGGCTCCAGAACATCTCTTCTCAAATCCAGAGTGATGACTTTGGGAAAGATCTCACCAGTGTCAACATTCTTCTCAAGAAACACCAGGTATGCAGAAAGACTGCCACCTGAGACTTACGAAATCACTCTCGGATGTTTAAAATACCTGTATTCTGTATCTCAGATGCTGGAACATCAGATGGAGGTGCGTGAGAAAGAGGTCCAGTCTCTACAGTCACAGGCACTGGCTTTGGCCCAAGAGGATTCTGGCATAATGGAGGTGGATGGGCAGCAGAGGAGAGTGACAGACAGGTTTTCACAGCTACAGGATCCTCTGAATCAGCGAAGACAACAACTTCTTGCTTCTAAAGAGGCACATCAGTTCAACAGAGACCTTGAGGATGAAATAGTGAGTCAAAAATATGACAGTCTACATACACACCCTCTCATTATGTGGAATAAAATAAAAGGCAGGTTTGAGATTAATGTTTTAATGTTTTCTGTGTAGTTATGGGTGAAGGAAAGGATGCCCCTCGCCACGTCCACAGACCACGGAAAAGATCTTCCCAGTGTCCAGCTGCTCATCAAAAAGAACCAGGTAACTGATCACACATTGTTTTTTAATGTACATTATAAACCTATTTAAGCATTTTTGCTGCCTGACTTTGTCCATTCATTCCATAGACCCTACAGAAAGAGATTCAGGGTCATCAGCCACGTATCGATGATATCCAGGCCCATGGCAAAAGCATGTCCCCAGAGGAGGAGTCGGATGTGGACAGGGAGAGGAGGGCTGCTCTGGAGGGTCGTCTGGGGGAGCTGAGGGAATCATGGGACCTTCTGATTTCCGAGACAGAGCAGAGAAACGCAAGGCTAGCAGAGGCTAACCGTGCACAGCAGTTTTATGCAGATGCAGCGGAGGCGGAGGCCTGGATGGGAGAGCAAGAGCTTCATATGATGTCAGAGGAAAAGGCAAAGGTTAGGAACAAAATTTTTGCATAAGTGACCAAAAATGGGATGGGCATATTTATACAATATTTTCTTTAGATTCACATTACTTTGTCTGCTAACGTTGGTTTAAAGCAAAATAAGGCATTGACGTTGTTTCTGCTACATGCATGGGTTTGAAGCATCCGAAATGTTTGTTGTAGGATGAACAGAGTGCTTTGGTGATGGTGAAGAAGCATCAGATTCTGGAGCAAGCCCTGGAGGACTATGCCCAAACCATCCATCAGTTGGCCAACAGCAGCAGACTCATGGTGAACAGCGAACACCCAGAGAGGTTAGTGGAATGCTGGGATATCTGGACTGTTTTGAATCATAAAAGACTGTTTCATATCAAATCTGTCAGTGCTATGAAAGAAGGAATTGATTATTCCATTATTTGTCTCTTTTTTTCTTGTAGTGAGAGAATCACTCTGCGCCAAGCCCAGGTGGATAAACTGTATGCAGGCTTGAAAGATCTGGCAGAAGAGAGGAGAGGAAAATTGCAGGAAAGATTGAGACTGACACAGCTGAAGAGAGAGGTGGATGATTTAGAGCAGTGGATCGCAGAGAGGGAGGTTGTCGCCGGATCTCATGAACTAGGACAAGATTATGAACATGTGACGGTATGAAATCTGCTCTTCTTATTCTTTCTGAATTTTTTCCTCAAACAACAAGGAATAACATGGTACAGTTATATAACTTTAAATTCTATTCTCGACCATTTAGATGTTGCGTGATAAGTTCCGGGAGTTTGCAAGAGACACAAGCACAATCGGTCAAGAACGTGTGGATGCTGTAAACGCTCAAGCAGATGAACTTATCGAATCAGGTCACCCGGAAAACGCAAGTGTTGCCGAGTGGAAAGATGGCCTCAATGAGGCCTGGGCCGACCTGTTGGAGCTCATTGACACACGCACACAGATGCTGGCAGCATCATATGAGCTGCACCGGTTCCATCAGGATGCCCGCGAAGCCCTTGGGCTCATTCGTGAAAAGAAGGAGACGCTTGCGGGGGCCGAACTCGGAAGGGACCTGAACACCGTTCAGCATCTGCTGAGACAACACACAGCTTATGAGCATGACGTGCAGGCACTCAGCGGGCAGGTAAGACTGAGTGACACATGTATCTCTATTTTACCCCATCTTTCTTCTATATCTGACTTTGGTACTTTCAAATTCCTTTAGGTCACACAGGTGCAGGACGATGCAGCGCGTCTGCAGAAAGCATACGCTGGAGAAAAGGCTGATGATATCCATCGTCATGAGCGCGCGGTTACAGAGGCCTGGGAGGCGCTTCAGTCTGCCACTCAATCCAGACGGCTGCTCCTTTTGGACACGGTGGAGAAGTTTAGATTCTTGAACATGGTCAGAGACCTCATGCTATGGATGGAGGGAATCAACTTACAGATCCAGTCACATGACAGTCCGAGGTACATGCACATTTGAGCGCACATAGCACACATTCCAAAAGTTATATCAGGGCTTTGGATTGAATTTTATATTTAAATAATCTTAGTTTTCTAAATTTGTACTGTCACCATTAGAAAATGTATGGTATATTTTTGAGCTAACCACATACACATAAACATTAATACACAAAATGTATCCAACGTACAACTATAAGATGTCTGCCCAATAGATAATTACTTTTACTTTGAACTGTTGATAAGTTTTATCTGTTCTGTGTGTTCTAGGGATGTCTCTTCAGCTGGTCTGGTGATTGCAAACCATCAGGACATTAAGTCTGAGATAGAGACTAGAGCAGACAGCTTCACGGCATGCAGTGAAATGGGAAGGACCCTTATGAACAACAACCACTATGCTTCTGATGAGGTCTCTCTTCCTTTCGCAAATATATATTAATGCAATCAGTTTCGAGAACCAGAAACTGTTGTAAAACATAAATATTATGACAATATAAATAACTATCGTAAAGCTAAAGCGTATGTGAGTTTTCTGTGCTTTGTTTAAAAGAATCCCACACGCCTAAAGAGAGGACATTCTAAGGTAATGATTTTTCATGCTTGATGTGTGTTATTTCTAGATTCAAGAGAAACTGGATCAGCTTCAGGCCAAACGCAATGAAATTAATCAGAAGTGGCAAGAGAAAATGGATCACTTACAGATTGGTGAGTGTGTGCTTGTAAGCGTGATTCTCTGCCTGCTAAGAGGCTTAGTATGCTAAGGAGGTGTACATCTATTGTTGTATAAAGATTTGTGTTTGTAAAAGGAAGGTGTTTACTTGTTACAAACTTTTACTAGCTGGTAAAAATTCGAACCATGTCTTTTACACATCACTTATTCTCTATTGTGTTTCTGTGTGTTGTAGTTCTGGAGGTATTACAGTTCAGCAGGGATGCGTCCATGGCTGAATCGTGGCTGGCTGGTCAAGAGCCATTGGTCAGGGCTGCAGAATTGGGCTCTAATGTAGATGAGGTCGAGAGTCTTATCAAACGCCACGAAGCCTTTGAGAAACTGGCAGCAGGTTGGGAAGACCGCTTCACACTGCTAGAGAAGCTCACCACGGTTTGTTTTTATACCCACACGAATGTAAAGGATTTGTAAACTATGGAAGTATTCATATCATACTTCCTCTTTTATTTTCTCTGTTAGTTGGAAGAAAAAGAAATTCAAAGAAGAAGGGAAGAAGAAGAGAGAGCCCGGCGACCACCCACACCTCCCCCTGTGGAGGAAGTAGTACCATCTGAAATAAACGATTCAGCAGCAAGGTAATAACGCTCTTGCTTTTTCTGCTTCACTATCAGATTAAAGTGATTAAAGCTAATTCAATCATTATTTATATTCATTCAAGTTGTTCTAAACATGTATGACTGACTTAGTTCTAAACACAAAAAAGATATTTTGAAGAATGTGGGATACCAACTGTGAGAAGCCACACCTTACAGGTGGACTCTTCCAGCAAGCCCGCCTCTTTCAGCCAAATGGAATGTTCCATACATTCTAACAAGTTATAGAGAAGTCAGCGAGAATGTGAAGATTATTTGTTTATAGTTAGTAGTTAAGTTAAGTTAATTGGATAGCATTTATTACTACTTTGCTGATTGCGTAAGTACAACTGATTGTGAGCACATTGTTTACGATATTACTAAGAGACAAATAATTAGCTTCAATGCGCTATTCCGACTAAATGTTTACACGGTTATTTCATGGCGTACGTTCATATTCTATAATTATTAATGCTGAGCTTATTCTGTGTCCGTAGATGTAAGCTATAGGTATCGCACCTGTGGTCCGGCTGGCAAGCTGTGCGCATGCGCAGTTAATAGTCAGGGATATCTTTTGAGTTAATGTTCATATTTATATATTTGAGTATATATTTTCATATTTAAAGAGTATTTAACATGTTGCTTTGATCCTACAAACCCGATTCCAAAAAAGACGGGACAAATCTCACGAACTTAGATTTTATTCAAAATAGAATACAGATAACATATCAAATGTTGAAAGTGAAACATTTTGAAATGTCATTCCAAATATTGGCTCATTTTGGATTCATGAGAGCTACACATTTCAAAAAAGTTGAGACTGGTCGCAATAAGACACGGGTAAAGTTAAATGTACATACAAGGAACAGCTGGAGGAGCAATTTGAAACTTCAAGGTCAAAGGGCAACATGATTGGGTATAAAAATAGCCTTCCAGAGTGGCAGTGTCTCTCAGAAGTCAAGATGGGAAGATGATCACCATTACCCCCAATCCTGCGGCGAAAAACAGTGGAGCAAAATCTGAGTTGGAAGTTATCATCATCTCCAGTACACAATATTATCCAAAGATTCAGAAATTCTGGAACAGTCTCTGTGTGCAAGGGTCAAGGCCGGAAAACTATACTGGACTCCCGTGATCTTCGGGTCTTTAGAGGGCACTGCATCACATACAGGAATGCTACTGTAATGGATATCACAAAATGGGCTCAGGAATACTTCCAGAAAACAGTGAACACCGTGCCATTCGCAGTTGCCGGTTTAAACTCTATAGGTCAAAAAAAGGAACCATATCTAAACATAATCAAGAATTGCTCATATGAAATGTACCGTGGTGAAGTGTAAAGTGTTCTGTGGTCAGATGAATCAAAATTTGATGTTCTTTTTGGAAAACTGGTACGTCATGTCATCCGGTATAAAGAGGACGAGGACAACCCAAGTTGTTATCAGCTCTCACTTCAGAAGCGTGTATCTCTGATGGTATGGGGTTGCGTGAGTGCGTGTGGCACGGGCAGCTTACACATCTGGAAAGGCACCATAAATGCTGAAAGGTATATCAAAGTTCTAGAACAACATATGCTCCCATCCAGACATTGTCTCTTTCAGGGAAGGCATTTTCGAATATGATAATGCCAGACCACGTACTGCAACATCCTGGCTGCGTAGGAAAAGGATCCGGGTACTGAAATGGCCAGTCTACAGTCCAGATCTTTCACCCATAGAAAACATTTGACACATCATAAAGTGGAAGATTTGACAAAGACGACATAAGACAGTTGAGCAACTAGAAGCCTGTATTAGACAAGAATGGGACAACATTCCTTTTCCCAGACGTTTGCAGACTTTTTAGAAAGAAAAGGGGATGCCCAACAGTGGTAAAAATGGCCTTTTCCCAACCTTCTTGAGATGTGTTGATGCCATAAAATTAATAAATCAACTTATTTTTACATTTTTTAAATATTAGATTAGATTCGATTAGATTAGATTCAACTTTATTGTCACTGCACATGTAGGATACAAGGCAACGAAATGCAGTTAGCATCTAACCAGAAGTGCAATAAGCAGTAAATACAGGTTATATATGTATATATACAATAATTATACAGAATATAAGAATAAAGATAAGTATTATGGACAGATTTACAGGTTAATATACAGGCAGATATACAGGCAGGTGTGCTATGAACAAACTATACATTATGTAAAGTGTATGTACACTATAGACAGATCTATGAACATAATTACAGTATTGCAGTGGATGGTAAAGTGCATTGGAATTTTTGTTTTCCGTGTGCAAATGGATTGTCCAGTGTTACTGAGTGAACAGTAGTGCATGTAACAACTGGTTATTGTGAAGAGTATTTTAAATAAGTGTAGTGTTATAGAGGGGGGGGGGTCTGTGTATAGATGGGGGGGGGTGATTGAGGGGTGTCAGAGGGAAGAGTTCAGTAAGGAGACAGCTTTAGGGAAAAAGCTGTCCCTCAGTCTTGTTGTCCTTGTCCGGAGGCTCCTGAAGCGCCTCCCAGAGGGCAGGAGGGTGAACAGTCTTTGGTCAGGGTGAGACGAGTCCTTGAGGATGCTGCGAGCTCGACGAAGACAGCGCTTCCTCTGGATGTCCGCAATAGCAGGAAGTGTTGTTCCTGTGATGCGTTGGGCAGTTTTCACCACCCTCTGCAGCGCTTTGCGGTCAGCCACAGAGCAGTTCCCATACCAAGCTGTGATACAGCTGGTCAGGATGCTCTCGATCGTACACCTATAAAAGTTCACCAGGATGGCTGAAGACAGCTGGTTCTTCTTCAGTGTCCTGAGAAAGAAGAGGCGCTGGTGAGCCTTTTTGACCAGGCTGGAGGTGTTAGAGTTCCAGGACAGGTTCTCGGAGATGGTGGTTCCCAGGAACTTGAAGCTGGAGACACGCTCAACAACCATCCCATTTATGTGGATTGGGTCGTGCGTGCGTCCTGCCTGTTTCCTGAAGTCCACAATGAGCTCCTTGGTCTTGGTGGTGTTCAGAAGCAGGTTATTGTCAGCGCACCAAGTGGCCAGGTGCTGTACCTCCTCCCTGTAGGCAGTCTCGTCGTTGTCACTGATGAGGCCTATCACCGTGGTGCCGTCTGCAAACTTAATGATGGAGTTGGATCCATGCACAGGCTTGCAGTCATGGGTGTAAAGGGAGTAGAGGAATGGGCTCAGCACGCAGCCCTGTGGTACACCGGTATTAAGTGTGATGGTGGTGGAGTTTGTGTGGCCTGACCTAACATGCTGAGGCCTGTTGGTCAGAAAGTCCATAATCCAGCTGCAGAGAGAGGTGTTAATGTCCAGCTCTGCAAGTTTGGAGGTCAGCTTGGAGGGGATAACAGTGTTAAATGCTGAGCTGAAGTCAACAAACAACATCCGTACATAGGTGTTAACATTGTCCAAGTGTGAGAGTGCAGAGTGCAGAACTGAGCATACTGCGTCCTCTGTGCTCCTATTTCTGCGATAGGCAAATTGATGTGGGTCCAGTGTAGATGGGAGACAGTCTTTGAGGTGTGCAAGGACAAGACGCTCGAAGCACTTCATGATGATGGGTGTGAGTGCTACAGGGCGATAATCATTCAGGCACATTGGGGAGGAGTGTTTCGGCACAGGTACGATGGATGTGGACTTGAAGCATGTTGGCACAGTTGCTTGGTTGAGGGACAGATTGAAAATGTCTGTGAAGACCCCAGCAAGCTGCTCCGCACATGCCCTAAGCACACGTCCAGGAATACCATCTGGGCCGGCAGCTTTGCGTGCATTGACCCGGCTGAGTGAAGTGTGCACCTCTGTGAAGGTGAGTTTGAGAGGTTGGTGGTCTGCTGAGGGTATGATTTTGGTGGCTGTCTCCTTGCTGTCGTTGTTGAAACAAGCATAAAAGTCATTTAGCTCGTTAAGAAAGGAGATGTCCGTGTCCGTTGTGGTGGTGTTGCTAGATTTGTAGCTGGTGATGGCCTGGATGCCCTGCCACATGCTTCGAGGGTCGGAGTTAGAAAAGTGTTCCTCCACTTTCAGCTTGTAACAGTACTTGGCCTTCTTGATGCCCTTCTTCAGGTTAGCCCTGGATGTACTGTAGGCCTGGGTGTCATCTGACCTGAAGGCGATGTTGCGGGCTTTCAGCAGAAGTCGCACCTCCTTGTTCATCCAAGGCTTCTGATTAGGGTATGTTGTTATTTGTTTTTCTGTGGTTACATCATCAATGGTGTTGTTGATGTAATCCAGTACGGAGGAGGTATAAGTGTCAATGTCCGTATGAGAGCCACCGGCAGCCTGAGAAGCAAACATACTCCAGTCCGTGTGTTGGAATCTGTCCTGAAGTAGAGAGTCTGCTTCAGTAGGCCAAACTTTGATGGTCCTCACTGATGGCTTCACACGGTTGATGAGGGGTGAATACTTGGGTGAGAGAAACAATGAAAGGTGATCAGACTGTCCGAGGTGGGGGAGGGTGGTCGCTGTGTAAGCTCCATCAATGTTTGTGTAAACATGATCCAAAGTTTTGTCTCCTCTGGTAGATATCCCTTAAAATCCCTTATATCCCTTAAAATCCCTTATATCCCTTAAAATGAAATTTTTTTACGTTTGATATGTCATCTATGTTGTATTCTGAACAAAAAAATTTAAATTTGAATCTCAACCTCGTTGCATTCTGTTTTTATTCACAATTTTTACAGTATCCCAACTTTTTGGAATCGGGTTTTTACTTATGGATCTGTAATTATTATATGTTTATTTACATCTTGTTCATCGTTTGTTTGCAGTACCACACACAGACAGACCTGCACAATAAATAATCTTATGTTAATCGCGGTGTGAAACTCCTTGTTCTTACCGGACATCCTGTAGCCATTCTATTAACCTGAACCAGAGTGAGAGAAAGATCATTTCTACACCAACCCATTATGGGGCACAACCATGGTAGTCAAAAGTTCCCCAGAACTGTTTGGTTGAGAAAATTCTTCAAAATATCTTCTTTGTGGTCAACTGCTCAATGACATTGGACTGCTGTATTTTTTTTTTAGAAAGCCTTATTGCCATGTTTATACTGTTTCCTTGTTACCTTTTATCTTATTTGTTTATTGTTATGTTAAACATATTTAATTGTGTTTTCTCTGCTTTATTGTTAAAGGACAAGTCTAGATCAGACTACTCTGAACCAATCAGTATCAGTTAATGGTGTGTACAGCGACCAGGATACATCACAGGTCAGATATGGTCAACACAAGTTTTATTAAATTCTTGATTTATAAATGATCCAGATATACACAACTTCATAAACATATTTAACACGTGTGTTATAGCATATCAACACAATGTTATAATTTCACGAGACACAAATCACAAACAGTCAGTTGTGTCCTGTCTTTTGTGTTCATTATATTTCCTTGTTCCACACAATCTGTTTTTTCTATATTAATGTTCTGTCCTAAAACACAATTTAACTTGTGAGTTGGTCGACATCAAAACAAAACAATCAGTATGTTGTCATGGTTGTGTTGTGTTTTCTTATAAATGTCAGAACAACGTATTAACACACAAGTATAAATTCTAACACACTCACATGTTAACTTATTCTTGTGACATCTCTTATCTGCAGTCATTATCGGTATCTGAGCTCAAGAAAGCTGAACCTAAAGCTGAGACTAAACCTCAGTCTAACCCCGTTTCTAAGCCTGTGCCTAAACCCCACAAGGTACAGGAGCGTGTGAGTACTAACCCCGTAGCCCCAGCCAGCCTTTAGCCGTAGTGTAGCATCGCTGCCTCGAGCTGCCTGACAGCATGACGGTAGCTATACCACACCAGCTAGAGGGCAAAATCACAGCTCTGCTTCTGTTGATGTCAATGGATTGCTGTTGTGCTCTTTGTTCTGTATGGCTACTGTAATTTACTGTTACATGATTTTTTTCTGTTTGTTGCATTTGCCTGAGAATCAGTGTTTGGGATGCACTTTATCACATACAGTACAATCCAAAACCAATTCTACTCTGATTTTAAAAAGCAACATCATAATTTCTGTTTAGTTTTTCATGTTGAAGTGTTTGGGTGCATCACAACAGCTGAATTAATTTCCCTACTAAACTTTGACATAAGAAATTGCATTTGTTTTCTTTCCTTTAGTTTCATCGGATTTTACATTTTTCTAAGGCTAGTAGATGTTCATTCTGAGTAACTGTTTTTTCCTATTATATAGTATTTAGTAGCTTAACTTAGAATATGAAATGACAGATCTTTTTTGGCAAACTTGTGTCCCAGCGTCTTTGTGGCAGTGTTTTTCATCATCACACCCACATTCCCAAAGCTTATCCATACTGGCCTATGTTTGTCCTTGGTGGAACATGCCGGTGTTGATTGTTTTATTTAGTTTTCTTTTTTTGCTATTTTGTGTGCATGTACAGTGTATGTTCTTTCTACAGAGTCTGTTTGTTATAAAAACATTAGCATTAATAATTTACAACAACAAAAAAACATGGATGAACAGCCCTAACCTTTTAATTGGTTGGATAGTATTTCATATATATTTGGTTTTATTATTTAAAGGAAATCCAAACAGTTTACAAAAGCGTGTAACCTCATTGCAAAATTACTTATTTTGTCTTTTTTTGACAAAAATATCAAAAAATCTTAATGAATATATTACAAAGGATTTATTTCTTCAAAATGTCAAAAACATCAAACTGACACTCTTACTAAGTATTTGTGTCTTGTTTTCTGGTAATTAATATATACAAATAACCTAAAGTTATATATATGCCTTGATAAGAAAAGTGACCTGTGGTATTTTATCTTGTTTTGTAAAGAAAAAGACAAGAAAGATGCAAGTTAATTAGTTAACCAGGAAAAAATCTGCCAATGGTGTAAGCGAAATAACCTTAAAATTAGTTTTAATCTTTTTCTTAACTACCTATTTTCCTACCTGTTAAAATTATAAACTTAAATTATTTCTTCTTCATTTATAAACCAGGATAAAATATCTTAGGTAATTTTTCTTGTCAAGTTAATGTATCCTGGTAAAAGTATTGTCAACTATTTTTGCTAGAAAACAAAGTAAAATAAATAAAAAAATGTATGTAAATTGCTATTTAGGTACAGAACTCTTTTAATGGATCACAGTAGTATCGTCCAGCACAATAAGTATTTGTAGGTATTAGAAATTATGCGTTATTCTAACTTTTATTATTGTGTAACATATTTTGAACAACCAGGGATCAGAATCTGAATCTGTTAACGGTCCTGGACGTGACAGCGGTTTAGAATCGGCATCACGACAAGATCCTTCAGCAACACTGCCAGGACGAGGAGGAGCAGAGGCGGCCACAGAAGCCATGGAGGGTATGCTCTGCAGGAAACAGGAAATGGAATCCCACAACAAAAAAGCAGCCACAAGGTGAGATAGGAACCATGTTGAAAATGGTTTCGCTATATTTGTATTTTGTGTTAAAGTTTTTTTGAGGAGACCGTGATTTGAATGGTAATGAATTAAATGACAAATTATATATGTTGTTCTTCCTTATCTCTTTGCTTATAGATCGTGGCAGAATGTATATTGTGTATTACGTAAAGGCAGTCTGGGCTTCTATAAGGACAACAAGAGTGCATCTAGTGGAATCCCTTATCATGGAGAAGTTCCTATAAGCCTCACTGAGGCTGTCTGTGAGGTTGCCCTTGACTACAAGAAGAGGAAACATGTATTTAAACTAAGGTGAGAATGTGAAACCTTATTTTAAAGTAATTGATTAGTCAATTTACTCTCACTTCTAACATTTCAAACCTTTATGACTTGTTTTCTATCGAACAAAATAGCAAATTTCTTAAAAAACAAAAACCAAAAGTGATTTAGCAACAGTTACATTTATTGACTTCTAATGTACACCAGGTAGGCTTGCTGCGATAGAGAGTGTTGGCGGTGATACCGGTGTAGAGTCACAACACCGTTAAGTCACTTGCCCACCGCGGCACTGTCTCACACCGTGTATTTTTTTATTTATTTTTTTAATAAACATTAGTTTTTTTTATATTGAAGTGAAGAAAACAAACATTTAGTTTAAAAAAATAAAAATCCCAAAAACATCCTTGCGTTTGTGCAACAATGTGTGCATCCATGTGGGGAAATATATTCACCCCCCCAAGGTCCCATAATAAGCCAGAGGTGGTGAAAATGTTAGGTTTCCTGACAAAGAATATTTAAAATGCAAAACCAATTTATACCTGTATTACCGGTGTTGTCACATACAGATTAACCAGGGGAAAAATTTCCTCACCTGCACAACCCTTACACCAGGACACCGGAATGAGTTTCGGACGTTATTTAAAATAGATATTATGTTCTGTGGCAGGAAGGAAGAAAGAAAGAAAGAAAGTAAGAAAGAAAGAAAGAAAGAAAGAAAGAAAGAAAGAAAGAAAGAAAGAAAGAAAGAAAGAAAGAAAGAAAGAAAGAAAGAAAGAAAGAAAGAAAGAAAGAAAGAAAGGCTTATATTGATGTGTTATGACAATAATGACACAATTATACTTTGAAGACCAATTCTTTTTTGTGAAATTCTTATCATGTAACTAGAATTTTTTTACTTTTCACAGGCTTGGGGATGGAAAGGAGTTCTTGTTTCAAGCAAAGGATGAGGTGAGTTTTACAAAAAACACTTTCTTAAATGTGCTTCCATGTGAAATTAAACTTGCTGTTAGAATCTCAATTTGATCTCAATACATGTCTTTTTAGGCTGAGATGAGTTCATGGATTCAAGCGATCCAGTCGACGCTGATACCTGCTGACCGTTCGCCGGTTGGCCAACGGGGTCTTAGTCGAGCAATGACCATGCCACCCATTTCTCCCAGCTCGGGTGACGCAGGAGGTGTGACCATGCGCAACAAAGATGGCAAAGAGAGAGACCCCCAGAAGCGCTTCAGTTTCTTTGGAAAGAAGAAATAAGCGCCCAAACATGCCACAGATCTCAACAGTGAGCAAAACAACAGATGGATGTTTGTCAAGACTCAAAACTTAAAATGTTAGAAACGGGAGAGTCGCATGTCACATCGTGGTACATTTTCCGTTTCTGCCCTTATTTAATTGGTCTCATTTCGCACATGGATCTTGTAGTGCCACATTTGGCCTGTGAAGTATTCAGTTCCCAAGGTTAGCTGTTAATAGGGCTTCTCAGGAGAAGAGGGAGTGATGTCCCTGACAAAGACCAGCTCCCAGACCAACAGCCAGTGCAGTAGAAGCTTCATGAAAGTCCAGCTCATTGCTTTTAATTAGGCTTGTTTCCTCCTCACTTTTTTTCAGAATAATTTTAACTTTGAGCTAGACAGCGTTTCCATACTGTAATCTTTCAAAGACCAAGAGTGCTATTTTTTCCCTGATGTTTTCTGTCTTGATTTCAACCTCTCGCTTCTTCTTTGTGAAGGATCACAATCCTTGTTTGGTATTGTTATACTTATAACAAAATATTTAATTGTTATTGCTATAATTAATATTGTTTATTTGCTGTTTCTTTTTTGAGTCCATTTAAATTTAAATATTTAAAACATTGTAACATTGTAAGTATAGTTGGAGTCATGTTCAGAGAGAACAATGCAAAAAAGGGCATAAGTCAAAGGTGAATGTTTGTGCTGGCCTTTTTTACACTTGTGACTGTTCTTACTGACCAAATTTTCTTTCATTCATTTTTTTGGTATGAACATGTTGCGTTTTAAGAGAATGGTTTTTGGGCTTACAAGTAAAAGAAAGGGAGTAAACAAAAACTCACTGTTTATAATGCTTTTAGTTTCTCTTTTATCTTTGATCTCTTTTCTGTCTCTTTATTTCCCATTGAGAGATACTTTGAGATATATTGTGTGAATTGTTTTAGTTCATAGCCTATTCAGCTCTCGTTCTTTTCTTAGACCAGATGTTTGTGGTGAAGGCTGGCATTTGAGGTGTTAAGCTGTGGTTTAGACTGGTTTTCCTTTTGCTTAAAAGCGAACAGACACAACACAAAAATCAATTGCACAAGCCAACATTAAACTTACACAAAATTGTAAGACGTGGCATAAATTCTTCCTTTATTTCCTTTTTGGTTTGATTTGAATACACAGTGAACCAAGATTCCTTTTGATGGTTCCTTGGTATTTATTCTCAGGCATTTGTTTTACCTTTCACACACACAGGCGTACAAATGCACATGCTCCCCCCTACACATGTATTTTTACAGGGATTAACCTCTTTTAAGACAGCTGAATTTGGATTGAGTGTCAGTGATGCTTTTAAGGTTAATGCTGTGTGTGTCTCCACAGAAGGGGTTGTTTTCAGGTATACTAGATGTGAATGTGTTTAAAACCAACGAGAAACAAACTACTGAGGTATTCTTAATATGGACCAAATCAAAAATTTTTCCCCACTCGATTTAAAAAATCTCTTTTATTTTCTACAACCTAAGTTACAAATTATCCTTTTCGGAGGAATGTGAATTTTTACAGCATTCAGCACATAATGCAGGATTGGCTACTTACAAGCAGGAGAAAACGTTCTCTTTGTAACCGTTAGTAGTGTTCCTAAATGCAGGATCAATGTCAATCTGCCGGATAGGATTTCGGATATACTTTTGCAGTTATTAAAGAGCATGATGTATTGGTAACAAGTGTACCCACTGTGGCATGAAATCAGTATTTTTGTAGGATAAAGATTTTTCAACCTCATGTGATCGTGAGAAAGCTTGCCTTGGTGTGTCAATATTAGCGTGAGGTTTTTGATGTTATACAATGAAGCCCCTTCCTCTGAGGTGCGTGGAGTATTGAGCCGAGTACTTATTGTTTGTCGTTCATTTTCACATTTTATTTGGACACATTAAACAGGTGGGGACAAAGCAGCAGTAAACAGAAAAGCTGTGATATCTGATGTGAAGGAAAATGATCAAGCCCACTTAAAGTCATTTCACCCAAGCTTTTCTCTTCTGAACGTGGATTTACTTCAGGGAGTGAGAAAGGAGTTTAAAATAGTGAAACATACTGTAGATTAGCTTGACATTCTTCACACTAAAGAATAGAAGCTCCACTAAGGCTGAATGATCTAGTTGTAGAACTTCAGACAAAATTCTTATTTCCAGTTTTAAGATGATTTGTTAAACTAATGTTTGGGACTGTTTGCTAAGCGTTGCATTAGGTTACAGTTCATATCTTTTGTTTATGCTATTGATTTTCGACTGCTCTATCACAATTACTTCATCACAATAAGTTTTTACTGTTTTTTCTTTACCCACTTTTTTCCTTTTTCTAGTTTGGAATGATGGTCAGTTACATTATGGCTCATAAGAGTTACTTTCTAGAAGAACTGGCAAGGGACATTGTGGCGAGAATTACATTGCAATATATTAATGCAGTGAATTCAACAAGCTTATCACTCGTTACATAAGAAATGTTTTGTAAACGCAGATTCCTCATCCAGTAGTAGTTTATTTTGCAAGATTTGAATAGGTCTTTAAAATATTCTCGCCAAACCCATTCAAATGGTTAAGAATGTTGGTTCCATTCCTCTCAATGAGTTGTTAATATCACTACTATTCTGTTGTTATTATTATTGTTATTACTATTATAAAAGTCATTATAAATATTACTATTAATACAACTACTGTTGCAACTGCACCTCGTGTAAGACTGCAGCCTATCTGAGTTGTGTCTGTAATACCAAACCCCGCCACTGGGGGCAAGTGTGCTGTGGAGCATTTTTCATCATACTGATATAAACAAGAAAGACTTGTTTGTTGACTCGTGTATCTACATATGATATTAGGAATAAAACATGATTTGAAAAGAACACATGCGTCATACTGTAAATCTGTTGAAATGATGTAAATGTTAGCCAGTGTGGGTGTGACTATTCATGTTGCAAAAATCAGATTATTCAATCTGAATATAAACGTGATATAACTTACACATATTTTTATGAACTCACAATCACACAAATCATTTGATCGTCATTTTAACATAGTGTTAACATATCCTGAATCAAATATTGACAATTTACTTTTTAAACACCTTGCTTGCCCATACATGTTCAGACACAGAACAATTCAAGTCAATGCCAGGCCATGAACTTTGACCTTAAGTCCCCAGGTCCCTTTCTCATCCCCCACTTCACATAGGAGTGGTTGCTGGCTTATTTTTTTATGAAAATTATGTTTTGGGATTATGAAACGTTATACTTAAAGTAACATCAAGTCATGCAGAATGATGGTTTTTAAACCCTCCTTGAGCTCAACCAAGACCTTTAGCTGGTGACAAGATTTGCAGTAAAGAGCCTCCACAGGCCATTGAACAGGTCCCTTTATGTGCCAAAAGTGCAATGATTTGCATTGCTTCCAGTGTTCAGTATGCAAATACCATTCCGTGTAAAAGCGACCTAGCAACTCTGCTCTTGTTTTAAAAAATACTTGTGCCTAAGGTGCACAGTCTATCAAGTGTCCTGGAAAGCTTAGCAACCCACCATGAATATGGTAAGGCAATTTTAATGCTGCGGCGGCGGCGTCCCCTCCAGCCCTCATGGGCCTCCGCTTTGTGTTGAGTCACAAAAGCTTGTTACCCAGCAACCAGAAAAAGCGCCTGAGCTTCGGTGTCAATCACAGAGACTTTCAAACTGTTGCACATTGCTCTTGACGCCCAACAGACCCAAACAACATGGGAGAGTTTCAGAATAGAATTATACAAGCTCACAGGCCGGATGCCCAGCGACATTTGTGTAAGTAAGAAAGTACTTTTTTATTAAATGTTTATTTTGCTGTTTATTAAACTACAGGTCAAACTTTTTGTGACACTCGTGCATTTATATTTGTTTCAGTCTTTATAATAACAAACCCATTAATATTGTGAAATAGAACAAACGGATGTATCTAATTAAAATAAAAAATAACACATTCTGTACTGAATTGAATTAGTAGAAATGTTTCTTGTCCTTTTATCTAATCTTGGGTCTCAAACTAAGATGTTTAAAAAGACTTTTAAAGGAGTCTCCTTCTTTTCTGCACTTTTATTGGCTGTTATTTCTTTAATATTCAGTTAGTCCATTCAAAACATTGTTAATGTTTGCTAAATTATATTTTTGTCTATTCAACTATTTTAAGATATTTATGCATTCAAGTTTTTTTTAAATAATGAGAAACATTCTTCTCAAGTATCCCAGATCTTTTGTCCAGTTGTGTACATATAAAGCGAAGCTACTTTCATATTATTAAATACTTGTTATTGTTAAAGTATGGTTTTGAGATTCAAAATTGTAAATTGTATATGTAATGAAATCTCTAAATGAATTTTTGCTGTTCTATGCTGTTATCACAGAGTGCTTTGTTTATGAGGGCTTGTTCTAGAACTTCACATTAAATGTTTTACTTGTAGTAGATGGATCACCTCATTTAGTTTCATTTCTTTTACGCAATAGTTATTGAAAGCCGTGAATGTTTTTTGAAAAACTTCTTGGTAAAAATGATAACATCACCGAGCAGGTTCACTCTAGTGTGTATCAATAAACTCAAGAGACAGATCATCAAATTTGTTGCTATTTGAAAACATCAACCCAAACATGTTTAATGATGGGCGTTTTTTGATTCACCTCCAAAACTGAGTGCAGTACCTGATTCAGTGTAAAGTGTAGAGTGTACTGATCTCCAATGGAAAAGCTTAATCTTGAGTTTATTCTTTAGTGCAATTTATTAAATTAATTGTTCACCCCAAAAATTAAGAATCTATCATAATTTCACCCTCATGTCATTTAAAACCTCTATAACTGTATTTCTACCACAGAACATGAACAAAGATATTTTGAAGAATGTTGTTTACCGAATAGAAACGGTACCCACAGACCTGCCTTGGGTATTATATTCATTCAATAGAAGTGAAGGGGTGCTGCTGCTGTTCCATTACCAACTTTCTTCAAATGATCCTCTTTTAAAATATGTGTTTATGAAAACACTTTTACAGATGAACCAAGTACATTTGAATATATTTGAGCTTTTAATTGCTGAATTTGCAAATACCTTTTTGCAGCGGGAAAGGATTAGAAATGTTTTCAACGTCTTTTAGATTTGTGCTTGAGTACATGATGTTGGTCTTCTGGTATGATGGACACTTCTAAATCCAAAAGAAATGTGATGGATAATGTGTTTGCTTGGAGTATTATAAATGCGTCACATGTTTCTGCTTGTAAGTTTCTGTGTTCCCGTTGAAGTAAGGTTGAGGTCTGCTTTACAAAATACACAACACATCTGGAGTGCATTTGGAGAACAGAGAAAGATGGATAATAGCTGGCCCTGTTTCCCAATCAATGCTGACTACACACAAACACATTTTGACTCCAGATTGTTCTGGAGGAAATATGTGTGATACTGAGACCTTGTGGATACATGCAGATAAAGTCATGAGGGCAGATTAATGTAAAAAAAGACAACAGAAAGAGGTAAAGAGTTCAGAGCTGCGAACAATTAATAAAACAGGATGATTTCTTTTTATCCAGTCGCCATATGTTACAAAATATCATTAAACATTACCGTAGTAAGTACGCTAAATAAGTGAGTTTTTGGAATTACTTGATTTTCTCATGTACATTTGTTCCACATGATTAAATAATTTTTTCTTAAAATGTAAGAAATGTTATATGAAAACATCTCATGTGAGAGTAGTGTATATATGGACGGATATATGGATGGATATATGGATGGATAGATGGATGGATAGATGGATGGATGGATAGATGGATATATGGATGGATGGATGGATGGATGGATGGATATATGGATGGATGGATGGATGGATGGATGGATATATGGATGGATGGATGGATATATGGATGGATGGATGGATGGATGGATGGATGGATGGATATATGGATGGATGGATGGATGGATGGATGGATGGATGGATGGATGGATGGATGGATGGATGGATATATGGATATATGGATGGATGGATGGATGGATGGATGGATGGATGGATGGATGGATATATGGATGGATGGATGGATATATGGATATATGGATGGATGGATGGATATATGGATATATGGATGGATGGATGGATGGATGGATGGATGGATATATGGATGGATGGATGGATATATGGATGGATACATGGATGGATACATGGATGGATATATGGATGGATACATGGATGGATGAATATATAGATGGATGGATGGATGGGTGGATGGGTGGATGGATGGGTGGATATATGGATACATGGATGGATGGATGGATATATGGATGTATATATGGATACATACATACATGGATGGATGGATGGATGGATATATGGATGGAGAGAGAGAGAGAGAGAGAGAGAGAGAGAGAGAGAGAGAGAGAGAGAGAGAGAGAGAGAGAGAGAGAGAGAGAGAGAGAGAGAGAGAGAGAGAGAGAGAGAGAGAGAGAATGAATGGGTCTAGAATGTTCAGCATTTCCACTGTGAAAAAAATCACATTGTATGATTTTTTTTTGAACAACACATTTGTGAATTACTTTGTCAAATAAGTTTTGGATCACTTGCTTCTTCTCTTTAGATTCTGTCTCTCACAGTGGAAATGCTGAACATTCAAGACACCTCCATGATTTCAGAGTAGGAGAACTTGCAAAATCCCAGAGAGATCAAATACCTATTGACCATATATATATAATTATGAATCATATGTTAATATGAATGATTGATCGAGATTCCAGTTCGTGTGATGCGCGCACCGGTAAGCGCCAAATACCGTCCGGATAACTTCAGTGTCAATCTAACTGACTCCAGATCCGTGAACTCCAGTCCTGTGTGCAGTTGTTGACACTGATAATGTGAGGTGTGGAGCTCTCAGAGCTCTATTACACACGGCTCGATTTCTCCTGATCAGCAAATCCTCTCTCTATCAAAGTTATTATCGGTAAGAGAAGAATAAAGTCGGGCGGAGGTGAATTCATTTAAATCTGATTTTGCACATTTGTTCAATTTATCATAAGGACAGCGAGAGACTCTTATATTTACGGTAAGCATTTATTTATAGTTTAAATTGCATGTGTTGAGATTATTTTTGGATGAAGTGTTTTACTGTTAATCTAAAGGAAAACTTTTGTTAAGGATTAGTGAAACTGATCTGAAACTGACAGCTGGAGGTCTGTACACATGCTGTAAGCTGGCAGGATTCCTTTATATTCTTTTATTTTATTATATACTGCGGATTTTATATTAATTCTTTTATGTTGCATAACTAAAGTGATATAACATCTGTGTTTGATGTTATTTTACTTTTACAGGTTTACCTTTGAAACCTTATGTAATGTTACCCAATTTATGCAAATCTGTAAATGTGTGCTCACTGGGGCTCATATAACTTTTAAAAGATTTAATGTCACCATTGGATATGTGAACCTTACCATGAAAATATTGAGTTTTGATCAATGTTTTTTACTATACCTATAACACAGATGTCAACATTTGGTTGTTCAAATACTGTAATTTGGTTGCCAGTTCTCTCTTAATATGATCAGAGCATTATTTTTATTTTTTGCACATTATTTTTTATGATATAGTAAGGGTTGTTTTCAGGATTTTCACATTCATGACATTGTGCTCAAAAACAGACATATAAATATGAAAATGTAGTAATTATTTTATGTTTTATAGAGACATATCCCTTGGCCATTTGTTGGATATTTCTGATTCTAGTTTGTAGATTTTAATTCTCATAAATCTTAAGAAGTTTGTTGTCTCCCAAGAACTGTTTCCTTTTTTATCACGTCCATAACGCAGGTTTATTATTTTTGTTCATTCACTGATATTTTTCTGATGTTTAAAAACAATCAACAATATTTTTGTATAATATAAACATTTTGTCTCTCTCTCTCTCTCTCTCTCTCTCTCCCCCCCTCTCCTATGTGTGTGTGTCAATCCAAAAAACGGTTGTGTTTTTTTGTCTCTTCATTGTCTAATAAACAGAGCTGTCTGTTGAGGCTTGTCTGAGCTCGGCCCGTTTACGCTTTAGAGCAACATTGTTCCCTTGTGTTCACAAACTAATAAATAGCCCATAGTCGTCAGAGCTCCGAGGTTGAGAAATGTTTCAGTTCATGCAACTTTACTTTGGAAAAATGATGGTGAACATAGTATTCATCCATCAGAGTTCCAAAGAATTACTTATTTCCACAGTTAGACAGTTATTAACATAGATGTCAACAGCATACCATAGAAGAAACATGGGCTCCTTCTGAACTCCTTCTGCCTGTCTTGACAGGACTGACTCGATTTCACTTCACAAGAAAAAATTATTGAGCCTTTTTGACAGTGTTCTGGGAATATATTTCTAGGTTAACAAAACTATTTTGTCATTGATTTCTTGAAAGTTTTTTTACGAAACAAAACCATTTCGTGTCTCCTACACCCTGTACACAGCTATTGATGTACATGATAACTTGTAAAGGATCTAACCTAACAAGTTACTTAGTGTTTTAAATAAACGAAACTTTGACCCGAAAGACCGGTTGATGCGTAATATAATGAATTCCTCCTGCTGTTGGCTGTGTGTGAAACCTTCTGCATGGCATCATTTTTCAGTACATTGGCTAACTTCCACTGAAAATTATGCTTCATAGAAAACTGCATATGCATTATTCATGTGTCTTATTCTAGAAAGCTGTTGTTTTTTTCAAAGTCCAAGGCTCTAACTATTACCTGAGTTAAGTTCAAGAGTTCATACATGCATACTGGAGATGCATCTGTCATTACATCCCTCATGCCTGACCAGTCTTTTAAGTATCTGTCACTCATATCTACTCCAAAAAATGCTGAAATGCAGGTTTATTGCAAATTTCTCTTCATGTGGCTTTACATGCGTGTTGAAAGATCAACTGAGCATTTTAGAGCCCTTTTGACTTTCGCTTGAGTCTCTTACGTAACATCAAGATGGCTTTTTTTCCCACACTTGAGATGGAAACACTGGCCTTTGTTTTCTGGTCGACGTGTGCAGCGGGTTGAACTCACTTTGATAAAAGTCAAGGTCGAAGGAAGCATACACACAGCAGGATATAGTTAACCGATCCAGAAGTATGATTTAATGTTGAAAATATGCATTACAAGTCATGATCTACAACCACTGACTCATTGTTTCTACAACATGTGGACACACACGCTCATCTCATTAGGGTTCGTTGAACCCTTCGATGCACAAACTCCCTTTGTTATATATCATATAAGCATGTACAGTATTTACAGTAAATACAGTATCACATTCGTTCAATTATGTTGATTTGCTATCTAATAATTTGTATCCATCTGTGTTGTAAAACTTTGCAGCTGAGACCACTTTAGATACATAGTCATTACATAGTCATTTTTCTTATGTGTGCCAAAACTAACAATCTCTGACTATTTGCTTAGAATCTCATCCAAATTAAAGATTGTTTATTATCTCTCCCTGTTTGTTAGATTTTGTAACTTTTTATTATGTTCCCTGAGGATAACAGAAATAATTGAATTTCTACATTTCTAAAACCGACCTAAAGAACTTTGTATGCTCTGAATTTGCAGTTTGACTTAATTTTGGATATGTTTCATATTTTTCTAATGAGATATAGTTCTTTTTATTAAAGAAATAGTTCACCCCAAAAGAAAAAGACTTTAATTTTTTGCTGAACTATTTCTTTCCACACTCAGCAGATAATGTTCATATGAGTTAATAAGTGCTAGAGAACCTGTGTTAAAAATCTTTCTCTTTCTTTTACACATCGCAGGCAAATTGTAAAAGGGATGCCAGGAATGACATGCTGCCCGACTGGATGTGGCCTGCAAATGGGAACTAACAAAGTTACTTTTTAAACGATCAGGATTTATAGTTAAACATTAAAGTGTCCAAGCGTCCAGACTTAAGCATCCTAAGTATGCTGTGAGCTGTCCTCGTTTCAAGTACACTTCTCTGATTGTTCCCTTCACCTTGTTCACGCTGCTGCAAGGTCTGTCTCTCTGTTGCACGGGAGCTCGTAGTGGGTCAGACATGTCGGCCAAAGCTCCCATTTACCTGAAAAGACAAAGCCGTAAAGGAAAGAAGGAAAAGCTGCGTGACCTTCTCTCATCCGACATGATCAGCCCGCCGCTAGGAGACTTTCGACACACCATCCACATCGGCAGTGGTGGTGGGGCAGATGATTTTTTCGGTGACCTGTCTTTCTTACAAGGTAAATTCCACCTGTTACCAGGACAAAAGGGTCACCAGAATACGCTCCATTTAAGCCGCACTGCAAGCGTAAATAGTCACCCACCAGCCAATGAGAGCTCGCCTCTGTTGAAAAATGCCTTCTCGCTTCCCATCATTGGAGGCGTGCAAGCTCTCATGCTTCCTACACCGATCCCTACGACCTCAACAGTAAAGACAAGTTCTGAGGTGCCCACGACCCGGTCTCAGCACACCGGCTCTGTATTAAGAACCCAATCCACACCAACATCTCCATCTCTCGCTCCACCTCCCAAACCACCCAGGCTGCACCTGGAAGAGAGAAGTTTGGGCGTGTCACGGCACTCATCACTTCCTGCGACTTCAAAAAGCTCTCCCCTTCATACGCGAACATACAAACCAGATACTGAAGAAGATGACAAGGGTGGAAGAAATGGAGAGGTTGAGGAAAGGCAGTACCTTTCCCATGCCGGATCTTTCCTGTCCCTTCATCTAGACCTGGGACCGTCCATCCTGGAGGATGTGCTTCAGATCATGGACAAGCAGAGAATAGGGACATTCAGTGGGGGACTTTCATCCAATGGACGACAGGAGATATATACATAAGAGGTTCTGGAGAGAACATTTGGGAGATGAAACTGGATGGTACATACATTTGTTGATCCTTTTTCCTGACGTAGAAAACTTTTTGAAATGTGAGAAATGTACATGTAATACGGGATTTCCAGTAAATCTTGACTTTTTTGCTCTTCATTCTGCAAATTTAAGACTACAGGATTGACGCTGAACAAAAATAAATATTTGGACCATTAGAACTTGTTGAATAATCTCTCTTTTATTTTGGAGCTACAAACAATAGGCCATTGTCGCATTTAAATGACTTATAGATGGATTTTAAAACTAAAGCATTTTTTTAGTTTATCTGCTAGTAAAGGCACGGTCTGTTACAACATACAGGCCCCCTGGTCAACGGGAAAGAAAAACTCACATTTCTCTCTGAAAGCACAGATGACATCATCTCTCCCCCAGTGTTGTTGCAATTTGTGTAAGCGGGTAAAAATGTGCAGCTCCTCCCTAATGATCCGGACACACACGCCAGGAGGCCTCAGTGTCTACACCCCGGGATTTTCACTTTTTGTTGCGAGTAGTTTTCATTCTTTAGCTAAAAACCCTGAAGGGCAGGCACAAGCTCATTTTTCAGAGGACAGGAATACACTTTCCACTTTTTACTGTGATTGATTTTTAGGGTGTTTGCACTCCCTTAGGCTTTCATAGTGGATCACTTTTCAGACAGCAGAATTGTTCCCTGTTTCTGACTGAAGAGACTTCTCCACATGGGCTATGGAGTCAGTCGATATATGCTAGTGTAAATTTAAATATAAAATAAAGTTTACCATAATGTGCTTTAATGCTTTAAAGTGGCATTGACAAGAAGAGGACATGAAAGAACAATCTGTTCATGTTGGCAAATATTAACAGAACGACGCAGCTTTTTAAGTATGCTACCTTTGCGATGTTTAAGGTTTCTGGGGTTCATAAGAATTTTTTGTTTCTAAAGAGCAAGCATCAACACACAAAAATCCAATACATACTAACCCATCAGTCTCCAGGTGTCTTACATATATTTCAACATATTGCACATTTAATGATTGGGATCAAAATATATTAATTTTTTTACCATTTTTGTTTTTAAAGATTTACTATAAATTACTTTTTTATGTCAATTTTATTTTGAAAGGTTCTGCCAAGTTTTGATTAATAGACTGCTTGAATAAAGAAACCAGTTAAATCCTTTATTATGCATTTCTGTTTTGGAAGCAGAACTCATTTCGTGATATACAATTAGTCTTACTATTGTTTAGTATCTGTAAACCTACCCCTTATTATCAAGGATGTTGTGTCTAATGCCCTGACAGTAACACAAATGACTTTGGAATGACTGTTGAATGTGAAATGCAGACATAACAGTTATCATTTTTTTTATTTGATCATAGATACATATTTATTTTTATCAGAGTGCATTTAACCTTAAGGCAACCAGATATGTATCGGTTAGAAAAGTTCTACCTTATCAGTAAAAGTGAGTCATTAATACTGGCTACACCAATGAAACCTGCCTGTATTGAGCCTCTATAGAACCTGTTTAGATTTGCAGAATCGTTGATTTTCATTTGGCATCTGTTAAATGTTTTCTTTTGTTTTTTGCAGATTCTGTTTGCTGCCGCTGTACACAGGAAAGTGCATTGTACACTTACATATACAGTATAGGAAAATTAAGGGTGAATAAAAGATTTTTTATTAACAGTCCGACTGAGATTTTTTTATAGGTAAACTGAAAGTAACAAGAAAAACATTTAGTTAAATTTACCATGAAGGTTCTATACACCTAATAAAAGCCATACAGATAATATTAATAAAGAAATGCTAGTTGAGTTTTAGTTTTGTATATTTAATCCCTTTCAACTAAGACTTTATTTTATAACCGTATGGTTGTCAAATGTTTCACCCCGTTTTTTTGCAACGAAATTCTTTGGCTTAAACTGTTTGTTGTGTGGGTGTGAGAGAGCAAAAATGCAGGCCAATGCATGAACAGCTCTTACCTGTGACACACTTTTTCATCACAAGTCTTAGCATGCATGATTGTTTCTAAGGTGTCTGTTCTGAATGCATTTTATTCACATTGCACCCCTGTGTGTACGACGTGTGCGTTTTCAGGACACATTAAGTGTGTGTCTGTGTACTTTGCATATTTGCAGTAGCTCCTCTATTTTCTGCACAGGCCCTGGGAAACTTTCCAACTTGCTTTATTAACGCAGAGCAGCCGTAGCCCTGACCTTACGATCACAATACCATGGGAACACCAGAGAGAGAGAGAGAGAGAGAGAGAGAGAGAGAGAGACGTTAAAGAGTAGGAGGAAGGAAGGAAATGGGTTGAAGGAAGGTGCATGAGGACCCGGATGAAGGAAAATGGGAATAAAGAAGTGCAAGAGAATGTATAAAATATCTAAATCTATGGATGTGGATTAAAGGGAAGTTCCCATTTTAAAAAAATCTGTCATCGATAAGTAAACAATACGTTATTTAAATAACATGTATGAGCAGGTCACAACCAAAGTATTTTGAGAAATATCTACATCGTATCTACATCGTTTTCTGTCTATACAGTGGGAGTCAATTTAACCAACATTCTTTAAAATATCTTCTTTTGTTCCTGCAAAATCATAAAGGCTTTAAATGACACGAGGGTTAACTATCATTTGAATGAGTTTTTTTTCCTGAAAGCTGTCATGCGTTCACATACATTAAATAACGGAAGATGTAGAGGATTTAACAATCAACAAAAATGAGACATCACAAAGTCAATTAAAACAATTAATAACAAACTGAGGGTATTATAAAACCATAGCTGCTGTAACAAATCTGAAGCAGCTTGTTGCATATTATTCGGTGTGTGCGAGCGTGTCTGGGGAGGATCTCAAATCAATGCCTGTCTTCCCTTCTCACATACTAACAGAATGCGACAGATAATAACCACCCAGAGGGCTGTTTTCCAAGCGCACACACACAAGCACAAAAGCTTTCCATGGAATATTCTGAAAGTGCTGTGAGGAAGGGAGGATCCGTAAAGCATTCATCATGTGTGCTCCATTGGCCTACCAGTGTCATCTTTCTAAATGTGTGAAAGGCTCTCTGTGGGGGGGGGTATTTCACAACTCATGTGCTGTTTTTAATAAATAAAATAAGGTATTACAAAGTGAGAGTAAAAGTAGCTGGATATTTTATTTATTGTAAGACTTGTAGCTCACTTTTGAACAGTTTGAACTGAAAGTGAATCACAAAGATGTTTAGCTGTCACTCTTAAAAAGTGTCTTTAACGCCCCCCTGTGTTTACATGCAAGTACTACAACTACTCACAATGTGCTTTTAAAGCATAGTATGCTGCATGAAAGTCTTCAACTTAATTTTAAAATAACTCAAAATCTATTTTTAAAAAGCACATTTAATTTCCGTTTGTTTGGGGATTTGATGTACATTTTATTAAAAAATGATCTATATTTAAACGCTGCCGCCCACTGAACGCCCCTGACCTCTGACCTTCCTCTAAGGTCCTTCACACTGCGCATGCGCAGATCTCTCCCTGCGAGTACAGTTGAGCCAAGATGGCGGCGGTTGTGGAGAATGTTGTCAAGCTGTGAGTATTTTTCATCGTTATTTGTCCACGCATTACACCCCCATGTACCAACTACACCTTATACGTTTAAATAATAACACAGCATCAGGGAATTTGATATTGTGTGTGTGAATAAAGCCAAAGTGAGGATTTTGACAAGGTTATCTGAGCTCTGGTTAAGTTAGCAGCTGCTGTCTCGCTTCACTCCGCTTCCGTCTTTGGCAAGATCAGCGATCATGTGAGGATCCATGTCTTCAATCATGTGTAGAGTTGTCATGTTGTGTTTCTATCTGTTGTTTGTTTCTTTTGTGAGGTGACAGATTAAATGCCCATCTCAATCTCTTTAAATAAGAGAATGGTTAGTTGATGTTTCTTGTGACAGCTGACCTCTGTTTCATTACTTGCCAGGGATTGACTGTCAAAGTTCATGCTGACTTCTTGTCATTTTACAATGTTTAATTTAAATAACATGCTGTGAATAAGGAGCTTCTGATCCACATGTTGTCTATATATTGATATCTAAAGAAATCCCACACATTTAAATAGTTTTGATGTTTTATTTCAACTTAAACACAACTTTATGTGTTCTTGTCCTAGTACTTTACTTTTGAGAAAGTGTCACATTCTAAAACATTATCTTGTTAAGTTAAATGTGGCTCTCTTGAGGTTTTGGTTCTTTGTGGTGGTGCCTTGGAGGCAGATGATCATCCCAAAGCTGTTTTGTTGTCTGGGCTTTAAAGCCTCAGCTCTTTATATCACAGCTTTTGTTTTGTCCTCTGTAACATCAGCGGCTTACATGTGCTCTAATCTCATGGGCTTTAGCTTGCCTCTGCTCTCTGGGGCTCTTAGCGGTTGCCGGGGTGACGGGCGACAGCAGCACCTGCTAAGTGGCTTGACTGGGGTGCATGTCTGCCAGACCTCCTGCTGCATACAAACAAACATGGGGTGGGCACGCCAGACAGGGTTTTAGGTTGCCAGTAGTAGGATGGTGAGCTGAAACACTATCAGTTATTGTTGATAATTGCAATTGAGTTTTAAAGCACACTTACAGTCTTTTACCGTGTTGTCTAAAGGATTGTTTGTTGTATTTTATAAACAAGATTTTGTCTCTTGCTGTTTCTAGGTTGGGTGAGCAGTATTACAGGGATGCTATGGAGCAGTGTCATAACTATAATGCCCGTCTGTGTGCAGAGAGGAGCGTGAGGATGCCCTTCCTCGACTCTCAGACAGGTGTTGCCCAAAGCAACTGCTACTTCTGGATGGAAAAACGGCACAGAGGACCAGGTGGGACACACAGCCTTTAACAGTGGTCAGTTTTAATGACCGATGGGATCATTTTCCTGCCATTTCCGTCACCATTACAACTTTGTTTTTCTTTGTACGGTATGGATTTAGGATGAGATATCAATAGTGATATTGATGTTAAATAAATATTTTATATGTTAACATGTTAAATAATGTTTTGGTAGTATAAATTACAGTTGAATGGAATTCAGTATAAACTAAGCTAATATTGTGCAGACCACAAAAAAATATATTTCGAAGAATGCTTGTAACTGATACCTATTCATTTGCATTGGTTTTGTGTTCATACAATTAATTTTGTGCTCGATGGTTGTCAACTTTCTTCAAAATATCTTCCTGTGTTAGGTGGAAGAAATAAAGTATTAAAGTTGAAATGATAAGACATACGTCCAATTTTCAAGTTAACTGTCAAGTTAACTATATCTATTTAGCTTTTTGTAAAAAATTGCAATATGCACATTTGTAATATTTCCAAAACGCCTTGCTCTATTTTGAATTGTCTATTAAAAATATTGTCTCCCTTTCACTTTTCTATTTCCGCAGGTATGGCTCCAGGTCAGTTGTACACATACCCAGCCCGACGATGGAGAAAGAAGAGGAGAGTTCAACCTCCTGAGGACCCTCGGCTGGCTTTCCCTTCTCTAAAGACTGGTAAGCAACCTCTCAGTTCCTCTGTCTCAGGCTGTGTGAACAGAAGTGAAAATATGTGGTATTTTTTGTTGTTATTGCACAATTTTCTGTGCAGCCTCCATATGGTGTGTTTTTTTATGTTTTATTCTCAGAAGTATGTCCTATGACATTTTTATCCATCTCTTGTGCAGTTGCCTATGGATGTGAATGTGGGTGTGTGTGTTTCAGAGCTGGATCTGGGACTTAAAAAGGATGTCTTCTCCAGCGATGGAAGCAGTTTAGAAGCCCTTTTGAAGGGAGAGCCAGTAGAAAAGAGATCCGGATTGGAGCTTCGGTCAGGGGAGGAGGAGTCCAGCTCGACTGAATATTCCACCGGGGGATTAAACCCCAGCACAAGGGTTCGCAAGGTAAATAAACACTCTTTTTTTGTAGTCTCCTCATAACTTCGGACATGGCCTGGTGTTTTGAGTGATGGACTCGTGATCCCAAGGTTGGTTGCTCGTTCGGTACTCTGTACCATCAGCCATTGTTGGTGGAGGGAGTGAATATCCAGCACTCTCCTCCTCCTACCATACCACAGCTAAGGTCAGTTCCTTGAGCAGGCCTACTTTCCTACCAACTTCTCACCGGATACTGCAGCATGACTTACCGCTGCTGTGTGTGTGTGTGTGTGTGTGTGTGTGTGTGTGCGCGCACATAGAAGTGTTAAATGCAGAGCACAAATTTCAAATATGGGAAATACTTGGCCACATACGTCACTTCCCATATTTCACACAAAAATTTAAATTTGGCTTCCCATGTAAAAAGAATAAATAATTTTGGTAAAACCAATAAATTATAGGGATAAATTAAAAATTTATTTAATTGCTGTCATAATTAACATTTAATTTGTTTCAATTAAGTAAACATAAAGAAATATATTTGTAATAATTGCAACCAAACAGTTGGACACTTGACTCCCATCGTAGGAAAAAATTACTCAATAATTTTTTTGGTTCGGTTAAACTCAAAAAAAGATATTTTGAAGAATGTATGAGAACAAAAAGTTCTGGGATAAATTTGACTGTTTTTTGAAATGTATACAGTTTGGAAAAACTATGGACTCTCACTCACTCACTCACTCTCTTCTCTGTCTCTCTCTCTCCGAATGTGCGTAGAGAATTTTGGAACCTGATGATTTTCTAGATGATCTGGATGATGAAGATTACGAAGAGGACACTCCAAAAAGACGGGGGAAAGGCAAGGGCAAGGTCAAGATCAAGTTATTTCGTTAGTTATATGCGTTTGTCTAACACAACATGCTAAACCACATGTTGAACTGTCTACATTGTCAATACATACATAAAGAACTTGCGTAAAAAACTTATATGAATCTCTTTGTCCAATGTCTTTGCAGGGACGTGGTGTTAGCAGTGCCAGGAAGAAGTTAGAAGCAGCAGCCGCATTGGAGGATCGAGACAAGCCGTATGCCTGTGATAGTGAGTCAGACATTAATGGAAACTACATGAGTCGGTTGAGTGACCTCTCAGTGATCTTATCTGAAGATCTGCCTCTCTCAGCTTTAAAAAAGCTGAGGCCAGCGGTTATACATTTAGTGACCTTAGCTGTTTGGCAAAATTAGCGTGATCACGATTAAAAAGCAAAGTTAAATGGAAGTAGTTGATAACTGTTGTGTAATAATAAGGTTTCATGTTCTTTTGTAGTTTTAGATCTCTGCTTTATAAATTTATGTATTGGCGTTTAATGTGTCATGATACTGTAATGCATATTTTCTTTGAGTTTTATTCTCTTGACCCTTTTGTCAGTCTGTGTCGTTCTGTCTCTTCTTTCTCTACTTTTTCTTTCTCTTTTTCTCTCTTTCAGACACTTTCAAACAAAAGCATATTTCAAAATCTTCCGAAAGAGGTATATTTCTCACTCTGTCTTCTTCCTCCCCTTCCTCCGTCTTGGTTTTTATCCTTTAATTTTGTGTGTGTGCAATGCAAACAGTGTTTAAAAGTTAGTGAGAGCCCTTTTTTATTGCAAGAAAATCAAGTCAGTGCTACTTTCTTTTCAGAAATTTAATAAAAGCTTAGGCGTTGAATGTTTCATAATTTGGTTCATTGTAAAGAATAAGGAAGGCTTTTGGTTAACTTTCGACACATGTAGGAGTGCAGAGAGCTTTAAAGCTAAAAGCCTCACAATTTGGGGGGAGCCTGTTAGATGTTTCGACAGAATTTCCTAAAGAACAGGTTTTTCTGCATTTGACCCATACGCAGTACTCCGACATGTTCTGTCAGGTTGTTCCCAGCAGCATGACTTATTTTAACCTCTAACTCTACAGAGCTCACATTATGAGAAGACACATTTAAACAAGGCTTATCTGTTACCCACAAATTGAGTGATAGTTCACCCAAAAATGAAAATTCTGTTTATCATTTATACCTCACATTGTCATTTCAAACCCACATGACTTTCTTTCCTCTTCAGAACGCCAAAGAATATATTTTGAAGAAAGTTGGTAACAGCCCAGAAGAGGTACAAATTCATCTCTATTGTACGGACACAAAACCTGTGCAGGTGAATTGGTGCCACCACTGTTCTGTTATCAACAGAGAACCTTTTGTGTTCTGCTGTCAAAGTCACGCAAGACCGATTTTTTTTTGGGTCGACAATCACAAAACTAATAGGATTGTTATTATTAACCCCAAAAACCTACAGTTTATATTTTAATCTCCTCTCTTTCTATCATTCCCCTCTGCCTATCCCGTATATAACTTGTTCAGTTTCATCTCTGTGTGCCTTTACATTGACCCAGTGCATGGTTAACAAAGTTAACTAGTCGACTCTTAATGAGTCACTTGTCTATGTAATTTTAATTATGTGACTGTTTTGCATCGCTATATACATGTGCCTTCCTACTGTTTTCCTTGGTTTGCCTGAAAAAAAAATTAACAACATTCCCAATACACAAAGACCAATGACAGCCGACTGGATTTTTTTGACTGATAAGAATAGAGCAAAAATAGGATTCGAAAAATGAATTGCAAAATGAATTGTTTAATAATCAGTAGAACAGTAAGGTAATATAATATTATGTGCATATTATTATAAAACTATGTTTTTTTTTAAAACTGGGATGTACATTGGAGACACAAAACCAAAGTGGAAACCGATCATAAAATACTTGCTCCTAATGTGGTTTGAGTTACTTCATTGTCAATTAAACTCTTAATGTACTTTTCAGTTGTTTGTTTAAGTGCATTCAGTTATTTTACTCTGAAACAGTTATTTTCTGTGTGCTTTAGTACAGATGAACTATATTTATTGTAGGTCATTAACAATTAAAAATAATTTGGCAGTTGGCAATTTTAATCTGTTGTTGTGTTCTGTGTGTCTATGTAGTATGTGGAAAACGCTATAAGAACAGACCTGGTCTCAGCTATCATTATACACACTCTCACTTGGCTGAAGAAGAGGGAGAGGAGAAAGAGGAGATGGATGTTCGGGAACCGACTCCACCGCCACAGGACGAACCAAAGAGTAAGCGATTCATCATGCTTTGTTTTAGTTGTAAAGACTTAAATAGGCGAATGAACAGCTTTGAAGCATCACAGGCAGTTTCTGCCACAAATAATCTTGAGTACCTGTAGTGTAGAATCACACGTTCATATATCCGAAAAGTCTGTGGTTCAGTCACATTTACAGAAGACAAAGCAGCTCTTGTGACCAATCTCCTCACGTGGGCTTCTCCTGGAATGTCCACTCTGATGGTCATGTTCTTCCGCACTCTCTGATTGATGCATAGAATAGCACTCAAAATTTAAAAGAATACTTAGAGAAACAAGTTTCAGTGCTGGGGGAATGTATTGACCACATAAAGACTATGCCATGTCTCTAACACGGTTTTAACAATTTCAGCGTGTTGAATCATGACAACTCAACGTATTTTACAGTTTAAAGTCCTTATAATGCATGAAACAGTGTTATACTTCTCCTTTAATTATGGCTGTGTTCCTAAGCTTGGTGAGAATTTTTATTTGTATTGAATGAATCAAAGTATAGTTCCCCCAAAAATAAAATATTTGTCATTCAACCATCCTCTTGTCAAACCTGTATGACTTTATTTCTTCAGTAAAACACTAATGCTAATATTTTGAAAGTTAAAAAAACACGTTCTGGAGCAGTAAAATGTTTTACAATCATCTTGTGTTGTTCTTTCAGCAGGTTATATATCATGTAAAGTCAATAAGAATATACTGATTATACTCCTCTGTCTATTTTCAGCTCCTAAAAAAGGCCCAGATGGTTTGGCTCTGCCGAACAATTACTGTGATTTCTGTTTGGGTGATTCTAACATGAACCAGAAAACTGGCCAGTCAGAAGAGCTTGTGTCCTGCTCGGACTGTGGACGTTCTGGTAATACAAAGACACACACACGCAAGCACATACAACAAATTTCACTCATCCAAATTTTTCAATAATTTTAAACTGCTTTTCATGGGTGCGCTCTCTATTTTTAGGTCACCCCTCATGTCTGCAGTTCACACCTGTGATGATGGCTGCTGTAAAAACATATCGCTGGCAGTGCATTGAATGCAAATGTTGTAACATGTGTGGAACATCGGAAAATGATGTGAGTTTGAGTTTTTGTCCAGCCTTATTAAATCAGTTAAAGAGATAAAAATAACAATTCGGTCATAATTTAGTTTTAAAGTTTTATGGGACAACAAGAAGTTCTGGGGCTCTGTCATTTTTCCTACTTTGGTAGACGATGTACTTCCAGCATTCATATAAATATCTTTCATTATGTGAGACTAAACAAAGACATTTATATGGTTTGATATATCTAGGGAGTAATTCATAACAAATTTTTCATTTTTGAGTGAACTGTCCCTTTATCTGTTAAATGATACCTATTAATATAATGTGTCTGTGCTTTGTGACAGGATCAGCTATTGTTCTGTGATGACTGTGACCGAGGTTACCACATGTACTGCCTCTCGCCCCAAATGTCTGAACCTCCTGAAGGTAAAAGCTGTGAAACCATGCTGATATTTTCCATGCTATGAGCAAATCTAAGGCTATAGAATTGACCATAACAGGGCTGCAAGTTATGTAGTTTTGGGGGATTTTGTAAGGGGGTGTGTCAAAGTCTAATTTTAAAAAAACAAACAAAGAACTACAGAAAAAAAGGAATTTAAAATGTTAAATAAATAATGTTGGTGAATCAATTTAGCACAAACAACCAAGAAAATATAGTGTTTTTATTATGTTTCGCAGGAAGTTGGAGTTGTCATCTATGTTTGGCCCTCCTGAAAGAGAAAGCCTCCATATATCAGAACGCACCCCCCTCGTGATGATCTGTTTGGAAAGACCATTTGTTTTCGCAGTTCCTTATCACACTTCTCCGATCATTTAAACAAAAAGGGTTCCAAACAGAAATGTAAGCGGAGGGGAAAAGGGACACCCACCTTGACCATCTCCATAGCATTGAACAGAGGGCGAGAAAAGAGCGTGAGGCAGGAAGGATTGCAGGTTTGATCCCAGTATGACTGTTACACAGTTCCAATTTTCAAACTACCCCTGCTCTTTGTTTTCAACTATAAGTAATCACAAAATAAATAATTTAGTAAAGTACATCTATTTATCTGGAGGCTAATTCTTTTCTTTTTAGAAGTTTATACTTGGAGGAAGTCAGTAAAAGAATGTATGATGTTTCTGCTCATAATAGACCCGTTTCTGCAGAAAACGTATGATCAAACCGCAGCTTATATCAGCCAACATAAATATTGCTTACTCAGTCATACTCACAATGCTCAATGTACCGACACTGTGCTTCTCAAAGAGAAATAGTTGAAACCAATCAGCATGCCAATGCTTGTTCATTAAAGCAAAATAAAAAAATTGTTTTTGTATATTTATATATTTGTATAGCGTATACATATGTGTGTTGTATTTAAGATCTATAAACTTTAACTATAGAAATGCTTCATTATAATGAGATTTGCTTAAATATGTTTCTTATTAGCTTCTAATCTGCAGATGCCACTGAAAAACCGAATCTAGTGGTAAGTGTGTGAGGTCTATAGTAATAAATGGGTTAAAGGGTGCAGGTAAAGGTAGCAACTCAAAGAATTTTTTTAATTTTTTGTTATTTTGGGATGTCTTTATGGTGTTCAGGGACTTGTTGGAACAGGTTGTGAAAGTCTAGAAACATTAAAACGCAAATAACTATTAAAATATTTTTACTAGTGAATTTATTATAAGAACAGTGCAGTAGAGAGCATTGCTGTGTTCACAGTGAAAGGAATGTCACAGACATAAAATTCTATGCCATCGTTTTTGTTTACGGTCATGAAATTTCAATGGTTACAGCCAAATGTGCATATTCATATCAAAATAAATTGCCAATCGCCATTTGTAGTGAACGGCAAGCAATAATTCATCACAGAGTTTGATTGTTCTTCCTAAATGCAAAAACTCTGCTTTCTGGATTCATAGAAAATCTGAAAGCTTTGCCCCAAGCCAAAGCATCTTTTAACGCCTTGTTTGAGTCAAATTAATTTTTTCCACATTAACCAAACACATGTTTCTGTGTGTACCTCATGCTCAGTTAATTGGTAAATGCCAGTCAGTATACTGCTTTTTTTGAATGTGACATAAAGAGCGCATACATTTCAGGTTCATACAAAACATGACCACAAGTGACCCATGTGAAATTTGTATTTTCTTCTGGAAGGGCTATTCTCTTAAGTTTTTTTTTTTCAAGGTATTTATGCCATGAATCTTTAAATGAATAATGGTCAACCCTTAAAGTGATAGTTCACCCGAAAATGAACATTCTGTAAGAATCATTTGCACCAATCTTCTTCTGTTGTATAAAAATAAAACCAATGTAAGTGAATGAGTGACACACTTATCAATTTTTTAAATATTTTTTGTGTAATACAGGTTTAAGAATGTGGGATGGACTTTTGGATCAACTATCACTTTCAAAGAGATGTTAAATCAGTTATTTAGTTTACAGAAGACAAACTTGTTTTGTGTATGTGTGTGCTGAACTGCCATTGCATAGTTAAAAAAACTCCCCAAGGGCAAATATATGACCCACAGGGTTTAGACAAAACTAGACCAAACATCCTTTTGTTTAAAGAATAAATCCACGGTGGATCAGTGCAAGTGAATTCTGAATTATCAAATCACTTAGCTGATATATATTCTGTGGTCTGTAAGTTTTCACATCCACAACGGTTCAGGATTATATCTGAAACTAAAAATAGGGTACATTATTGCTCTCAGCATTCATAATATGTATAGTATCTTGTGTTTCATTCTGCATTCTCATATAGTAACTGCATGTTCAACTCACAGCACATTGTCATTTTAACATAGAGCTCTCACTGTACCAGAATAGTAAAGCATTATGAAAATCATATAGCTTGATGGTATCTGCCCACTTGATGGTATCTGCCAACTAACTATTGTTAGTATAATTAGGATTAGGAAATGTAACACTGATTTTTTTTTTTAAGTTTTTTTGGATAAGATTTGGGTTTCTTGTTAATTTACTCAGATTTTTGGCTTATTTGTTGTATGGTACACTTTTTGTGTTTTTCCAAGAATAATAAACCTTTCACTGACTATACTCTGTGTCAGGATACTGTGTGCAATACTAGTTACTTTATATATAAAAAGGTAACATATTTTGAATGTAAAGGACTGATGATAAATGATGCTTAAGTTTTGAGATAACAGCCTCACAAGTTTTCTGTTACTGCTGTTTGTTATACCGACATTTATGGAATCTTTAGGTATGTACTGTAGTAAAACCCATCCCATGGGGCATCTAAATACATTTAATGACTGTAGTTACAACTCCTTAGACGTATGTTGAATAAACTGTAACATTACCCTTTACTGGTCATGGAAAGAATTGTCCTGATGGAATGTTGTGACATTGTGTAATGCCACTTTATTTAGGAAGAGCTCCAAATGATTGCTAGATGTTTTGCTTTATACATTCCATTCATGTATAAGACCAAGTTAAAACTGGCACACAATTAATGATTGCGTTTAGATTTGAACATGAAACAAAGATTCACTTTCCATAGTAAGTGGATATTTTAAGATGTGCAATTTAAAAATAACTTTTGTTTTTTATAACGTTTTTGTAGACAAAGGTTCTTTAGACTAAAAAAAGAAAATGTTCTAATTAGTTTTAAGAAGTTCTCACTTAAAGTGAAAGTTTACAAACAGAAAAACTTACGTTTACTCATCTTTTGTTGTTCCAAACACGTTTTTCAACAGGAAATAAAGTAGATATTTTGAAGAATGTTGGAAACTGGTACCCATTCACTTCCATTGGTTTTGTTGCCATTGTCGTTTGCCTACCAACAATATCTTTGTGTTTTGCGGATGAAACTTATTTTACAGCTATCACTACAATGGTATTTTGAAGAACCAAATTTTTTTATACATTACTAAAGAAATTTTAGTTCTTTTTGTAAGGGTACAGTGTGTGGCCGAAGTTTAGAGAATTTAAAAAGAAAATTATTCATAATAATATTTTCATTGTGTGTACATTGCAAATGCAGACAGACTCACATCCATATCAAAATATTTATACCTACAAACCGAGTGGATAAACACTTTTGTCCATCTAGCTGCTTTTGCCATGGGCTGGTCTTAAACAACAAATTCTAAAGTTAAAGTTTACACTGTACTAGACTTTTTTTGTGTTGCGGAGGTATGGCGAGTCCAACTGCTTGTGTCCCACTTTCGTTTATATCCATAGCGGCAAAGCAGCAGTTCCTTAAAGGTGACCCGGAAGGACTCATTGCAGAGGGCATAGCACATGGGATTAACTGTACTGTTAACATAACACAGCCAGTATCCGAGCTGCCAGAGTTTTTCTGGGACACAGTATGAAATTGAAGCCAAAACCATGATGTTGTACGGCGTCCATGTTAGGATGAAGGCCAACAAGATAGCACTTAATGTTCTGGCAGCTTTCTTTTCTCTGATGATGGTACTAATGCGGTATTTCACTGTGGGCTTGTCTGACCTTCCGGAGGTTTTAGAAAGTGTGGGGCACTCTAGCGACGAGTTTGTTGCAGTTGTGAAATGATCTTGCACACCACTTTGCAGATCATTTAACTTAATCATTCCTGGATGGGATGATGGTACTCTCATGCCCTGCTCATGTTCATCCCCTGTGGAAGATGATAAGGCACCATCATTGTCCTCATCTTCAATATTCCAGCTGCTGTTGCTGTAAGCCTCTTTGTAACTTCCATGGGGTGATTTTCCTAAAATGGCCTCAATTTTGGTTCTTAATGAATTCGGAGAGCTTTGTCTCCTGGGAAAACACCCAGCCGATGTGCCTTCTTTCATATCTTTAACTTTTGTGGAATTTCTTTCCTTTGAGCAGCTCTTGGCACTGGCCTGGTACACGGATTGATTGTCCAAAATGTTTCTTGTGTTTTTTGCAGTCCGAATAAAACCAACAAGTCCTTTTGATCTGTTCTCGATTTCCCAATAGATTCGCCAATACAGAATGATCATGATGGTGACTGGCAGATAGAAAGCAGCCATGGCTGTGCTGTATGTCAGGGGAGGCACCTTCAAGAAGGGAATGGAGCAATCTTGAGATTCATCCTCGGGTGTTCGTCCCACCACATGGGGCCAAAATAAGATTGCGGGTCCCCAAAGTACAAATGACACCACCCATGCAAGAGCTATCATCGCTGCTGCTTTCTTTGGTGTACGTTTTGTACGGTACGTCAGCGGTCGAGTAACAGAAAAATACCGGTCGAAGCTTATGACCAGCAGGTTCATCACAGAAGCATTGCTTGCCACGTAGTCTAGTGCCAACCACAAATCACAAGCCAGATGTCCCCAAGTCCATCGACCCATTATTATATAGATAGTGTACAGATTCATAGACACAGTTCCTAAAATCAAATCTGCCACTGCCAGACTCAGTAGATAGTAGTTACTGATGGTTCGTAACTGACTGTTGACCCGGAATGAGATGACCACCAGAAGGTTACCAAGAATAGTGACCAAGGATAGAGGTCCTGTCACAAGTACAATGAGAACCACCTCCCATACCTGGTGACCCCCAAGCGGGGCCACGCTAAGGTTTCTTGACTCCGAGATGCAAGTGTGGTTCATGTTCCCAAAGGACACGCAACATTAAGTCCTTGAAGAGCAAAAGGCATTCTTCAGGATAACCAGACAGTGGTATCTTCTGCATTACTGACTATAAACACCTTAGGGTCTCCGAGACTCTGTGTCAGATCAAAAAGAAGAAGAAAAGGGTGAGTTTAACTTTTTTGTGGATAGTAAAAAAGATGCACAAATACAGATGATTCAAAGTGATAGCTGCCCTTACAGATGGTCATCATTTACTTTATTCTAAATATTAAATACATTTTCTTTACTTGAATGTGATTTATTCATATAATGTCTATTTTGGTTGAAAATTAAGTTTGCACAGAAATTCCAAACTAAATTCCATGCTTGAGATCACCACCAAAATGAAAAGTAACCCATTATTATAAATATGCATTGATCAGTTTCTTAAATAATGTTGACTGCAAATAAACTTAATCACAGTTATTTTCAGCACAGTCTCATGTTTATAAACCTTTTATTTCCCTTTGCCTTCTAAACATTCTAGCACGCAATAGTATTCTTTGTCTATTAACTCTGTTACCTGAAACAGATTACCTAAATTATTTGTAATCTTGTATTATTTTGTATTGTTTTTATTGTTGCATATTTTACTGTAGACAAATCATTTTAGGAGATGCACATAGCTCGATTGTAGATGCTAATCTCTAATAATATGTTTGATTGACATGTGTCTATCTGTAGCCTGAAGAACTCCAATCAGGCAGAAATGGGTAGATATGCCTGTGACATATTAAAAAAATCTTAAAATAGGGCTGTAAACTATTTAATCCCATCCATAATAAAAGCCTTTTGTTCATATGATATATATCAGTGTACTGTGCATTACAATATATACGTGTAAAGGCATGAAGGTATTAGTTTCATGCATTTGTATATTTAATAAATATTTCAATGTTATATATTTTGATTTAATTAGGTCTCTTAAACATACAGTAGTTGACCATTGAACGGTTTAAAAAAGGTAAATAATTATCAATATCAATATTCATTGATAATCACTCACCTTCCTGGATGCAATCCTCAAAACTGCAGAGAACACATTTAAAGCTCCTTCAGAAAATTACAAGGTGGGTTTTCATCCATTGTTCCAAGTTTTCTCCGTTAGTCAAACCTTAAAAATGTAACACTTGCCAATATTTAGATGAGAGCTACAACCAATGCAAATGTTCTTTTAGAAAGATAAAAATACTACTTGCACCTCGGTGTCTCTTCCACCACATCTGGCTGGAGGTGTCAATGCTACACGAGCGGAGTTGCAGCAGTAAGAAGAGGTCCCTGTCATAGCATGAATAAATACTAAATGAGAGGCTGCCAACTGTGCAAACTCAAAGCACCGGTGACGATATGCAGACGCCACTCTCCGTGTTTACCTGAAATAAGCTGCGAACACTGATGAGGTGAATTGGATGGGGACCATTCACCCTAATCTTTAAACAAGAATATAGTGTATTACAACAGTCGTGAATCACACTGTTTTCTCTCTTTATGTATATGGTCCTGGGTTGATGTACAAATGGGCCTGTGTTTCATCTTAAGGGTGCAGCGCTGGGTTACTGTATGCATGGGAAAGCAGATCTGCAAGTTGAAAAAGCACTTATAAAATATAAAATGATATATAATTGTAATTCAGGAGTTTTTCCGAATAGATTTGAAGGTAAACTAATAGTACAAGTAAGTGGAAAATGCATTAGTGTATTAAGCCAATGGTTGTAATTTGTATGCTTAGCAAATAGTAATCACACTGCTTTCCATCAAATCAGGGGTTTGATATTCCAAAAACCTATTTAATCGATTTAACAATTGCAATGTCCTTTCTTTCTTATCATTTTATGTGATACATAAGACGAAATTACCGGACTACAGATATTAATAGATGTGTGTCTGTGTTTGCCTTTAGAGAGCCCTTAATGGCCAAAACACCTTTAGAGTTAATCAGTAATCATCTTTCTTTCATGTCATTTCTGCATGTTTAACACATCATGTGCCAAATCATGCTATGATAACGAACAACCAAACCAAACGTGCAGTGAAAATTAAAACGTGTCAATGAACTGCGTAATATTTCATCATTCAGTGTTTTTCCTTTAAATTATGGTAAGGTCAGCACATTCTTTATTTTGTCTTAAAGCGATAGTTCAGCCAAACATGAAAATTCTGTCATCTGTTTGAATATATGACCTTTTTCTTCAGAACATGAAAAAGACATATTTTGAAAAATGTAGCATAGGTTCTGTGTGCATATGATGGAAGTGAATGGATGCCATAGCGGTTTGGGTACGAACTTTCTTTCAAACATCGTTTGATCTCTGCAGAAGAATGAAAGAAATTAAGCTTCAAATTAATTTAGTGTAAATGATGGCCTCCATTTAATTTTGGGCAAACAATTCCTTTAACATCACTCTCCACTTTTAATCTAAGAAGGTTATATATGTAGCCAATAAAAATGTATGCCTTATGTAATAAGTATTTAATTCTTCAACCATAAATCTACCACTACCACTGTTATGATTAAAATAAACACTGCGTTATATTTGATCTTTCAGTCTTTTCCCTGTAATTTATGAATTGGTACTTTTGGCACATTTTCAAAATTGATAGTGTATATACAGAGCAAAGCTAAAATTATTTCTTAAAGTGATAGTACAACCAAATATGAATATTTTGTTACATTCAAACAAATAAGGAGAGTAAACGATGACACACATTCCTTCGACATCACCCTCCTTGTTTAAAGGTTATGTGGTCAAAAATTCCCAGATATTTTGTGTCTTATGTCGTATATATTTACCCTTTGACTCTAAATATCTCGCTAAATCTAACATGAATAGTAAAATAATAAATGCAAAATCCAATGATGTTGACTTCTTTTCTTTATTCTGCAGAACGCAAAAGAAGATGTTTTGAAGAATGTTGCACTGGTTTTGTGTGCAAACAATAGAACTTCATGTATACTATAGATGATTGTTTACTAACTTTAAAATAGGCCTTGGCCTTTTTACACTTTTATACTTTTCAAGGACAAACTTTCCACTTGTTCATGTCTCACCACCATATCATGACTAATGCAGAACAGAAGTTACCCTTCAACTCTGTTTGCCCACAGACTGCAGGGGGAGACAGAGACATCATTCTTTAACACAAGTGTTTAGGAGGCACATGATGGGAATTCTGTTAACCAATCAGCTTCTTTTCTTCCAGGAATGTTTATTGTCCATAACTTTAGATGTTTGTAATCTGGATATTCTCACACCAAGGCGCCACAGGGGCTGGCCTAAAGTGGGAGAAAACATCTGAGAAAACAATTCTTTTTTGGTGGGGTGTGTGCTTGACCCTGGGCATTGTTTGAGCAGGAATCGGAACTCCAAGCTGAATAATTTTGGCTTGCCATAAGATTGAAGGTAGACCAGTTCTCTTGCATTACCACATTGTAACTGTTCATAAGTTGTGAAGTATTTCTTCTCATATTTTAAGGTTACAGGTCTATTGGGCTCTATACACCTGTCCACAGGGAAGACATGTGATGCCCTAAACAAGCATCATTGAACTGAAGTGAGAGAGAGAGAGAGAGAGAGAGAGAGAGAGAGAGAGAGAGAGAGAGAGAGAGAGAGAGAGAGAGAGAGAGAGAGAGAGAGAGAGAGAGAGAGAGAGAGAGAGAGAGAGAGAGAGAGAGAGAGAGAGAGAGAGAGAGAGTGACCTTCAGTCTATTGGCCTGCCATCACTTTTGATCCTGGAACTTACAGAAAGGTAAGATAAACATCTTAATATAACTCTTAGGAATATTTTAGAACCTTGGCTACTTTAAATACTTTTGAGGAAATGTTTTAACCTCTACCCATTTATAAAACATTCATTTTTGTTTTCAAGAGCTGTCCCTTTAACTTTCACCTGTTATTTGCACTCCATTTGTTTTTTCCCATCATTTCTGTTTTGTGTGGCACTGGGGGTAATTGCATCTGTTAAAGCCATTACCATCACTACTACAGACGGTAGATTATGTTTCACGGAACTTGATCGACTCGACTCATTTGTAAGGGTTTAAAGACATCCCAAAACATTTTGAGGTGTGAATTACACTTAAAGGTTTAAAGGTGTCAATTACATCAATGCATGTCAATTGTGGTAAATGTCAAATAGCATTAACAACAACACAAATTAAGACAGGATCGTTTAAGTAACAAATGTAGACTAACACAATTGTAAGTTGTGTAGCGTGTTGTATCATAGATTTTTTAACAGAACATAGTTTCAAAACACACTTGTTTTAAAAACTGTATGATTAACATATTGTATTACATTGCTTAAAGTGGTTTTCTTTAAAACTTTTGACTTTATTTAGTTTGTAGAACACAAAATGTGTTATTAAAAAACAAACTAAAACTTACCCAAGGTTTTCAAACCGTACGATGTCAGCAACCCTTAAAGATTAGGCTTTCCCATGAACCTTAAATACGAATCCAACTATATAATTCTAAAGAAGAATTAAGCTATGCTAGATAAATATTGTGATATAATGGGTTGTTATAAGAGTGTAAGAAAGAAACATTTACAATTCAAATAAATGTAAATATTTTTACTGTAGCGGTTCTCATGAAATATTTAAAAAGAAGCAAAGCCCAGTGAGTGTAATAAATGAAACAGAAACAATGTTCATTGGCCGTTCACAATTATTCGTAGTTTTTTTTCTCTTAAAGATTTTCTGGGGACCCTTTAGAAAGTATTGAAGGCCCATGGGCTCCCCAGACCCCAGTATGAAAAAAACCTGTTTGAATGGATATTTGAATGGATATTTCTCAGAATATCTTTAAACAAAAAGGTTGAAAATAACACAAGGTTTTATAAATGATTTTTAGAACTTTCCTTTTGAGAACTTGAAGTACAATGTTATGTTACAATGCTATAGCAAGTATAGAAGCCTAACTGTTCCTTTGTGTTGCTTTAGTGTACTTCATTACATTTAAAATTTTTATCATATAGTTTGTTGGATCTATGTATCTGTTTCAAACATCTTTCATAGTTTGACCTCTGTTGCAATATTTTGTGTTGGTAGCACAAACTAAGCTTCAGTGATTTTATCACACATACATGCCCTTGATTCTGTCCTTTCATCCTAATCTCATGTCTTTTTTAAATTAATTTACAAATGATCTAATGATTCATAATTTGTTTTTGCCCAAAATATTCAGATAGCATTGCCGATTGTGACAATGGAGACGGTAGGTATGGTGATTTGTCAGAGTATGACCTTTATCCTGGTTACTGCTGGAAGTATCTCTGAATGGGAGTTATCATCTTGTGTCTCACCCTGAGCAAAAATTGAAGTCAACTAAATTTTGCTGTGTTGCAAGAAATTGCATATTTTGTTGATCAAATTTGTTGAGAAGGACCTGGCTGCAGTCTGCAGAAAGAGGCAGGGCCACAAAGTCTATGTCAGAGACGCCCAAAGCATCTTACATCTTAATGGCTCTATTCTGTTGAAGCAAATGTAAAAGTAAAGAATACTTAAAAATACGTAAAAGTAAAGAATGCTCTTATGTTTACAAATCCAGAGGAATTTGTGGGGCAGATATAGCAGAATTGAGCATAGTATGAGACAAAATGTGCCAAAATTGGGCTCACATCCATGAAGCTTTGCAGAAATATAGTTGAACAACAACTAAAAAATGTATCTGACCAAAAGCCATCGCACATTTGACTGGGCCTAAACTGGTGCAAAGCAGTATTTTGGGGGTCAATACAAAATGTATTTATCAGTCATAACCGCTCACATTTTGCCGCCTGCAGTCACTTCCATGCAATATTGAAAATCTGCTCTAGCTATCATTTTCATCTTCTTATGTGTTAAGCATCACACTAAACTAAAATATAAACAGCTACTGTTGTTTTCAATGGGAATACCTGAGAAGTATTATTATAAATCTCTGTTTTTATAGAAAACATGTCATCCCATCAACATTGCCTGTGCTGTTAGGAACAGCACTTTTGCAATATTATGCAACAGTGTATTTGTTGTGCTTAGTTTCATTTAGTCTAATCAGAGGTCTCTCTCTTAAGCAGTCTAATTTTGAGACAGTGTGGAATGCAGTGTTTGTTTCTCAATAAAACTGTCAAAGTAAGAAACCTTTTAGGGTAAAAGTGTAATTCTTGTTTATATTGGTACAAAAGCCTAAAAACTCACAATCAGTATGAGTCACAAATGGCAGAAGAATGAACGATTCTTCTATAATGTAAGTTCTCCTGCATGTTTTAAATCATTTTAGTGATTTGCTTAGTATTCAATACTTGTGACCCTGCCTTTGAATTCTAGGCTGAAATCAGAAAATGAAAACAAGCTTGATTTTTTACTTGATTTCAATCAGTCAATATTAAAGACATCAATTTTATATTCTCAGTGAATGTTCTTTACACTGTGTGGAATTATTTTATGTATAAAAAAGTAAGTCACAAAAAATTTTTGCTAGGTTTTAACAGGCAATGTCACAAATATATATATAGATTATCACTCCTCTTTGGAAGATGTGAATTTGTTAGTGTCTGTGGGATTATATTTTCAAAACAGTTTTTCAACTTTATCAATAACTCAGTTAAGCTCAATGCAGATATCACATACATACAAATATGTATACACATATCAAATGTAAAGATGCAATTTCTGCTCAGAGATGCTTTCAAGTTGAAAAACTTTGAAAGAACAGAAGTGTGTTTGTGTGTCTTTCTGCATTCGGATGTAAGGGTGCTTATGTGAACAAAGCAGAAGATGTAAGTAAAACATTTAGAGGAATCAATGTGACTGATGTAAATGAAGTCGGAGACCGGATAGCTTTTGCAGGATGTTTGTGCGTATCCGTATGTGTACAGACTCTATTATATTCTTGTTTGCTTGTCGGTGAAAGAGCGGATTGTTCACTTGGAGAGGGAAACTCAGATGAGGCCGCAGCTCTGAAGGGAGTTTATTGACTGTTTATTTACGTGTGACTTTGAAAAGGACAGCACATGGGCCTGAAGGGGCTTGACATGAGTCTTTATCATGTGTTCATCACTGAATTAATTATGTACTAGATGCATGTGGGTGTGTTTATGCTTGTTTGTTGTCTGCTTCCATGGTTACCTTGTCCATCATTGCTCTGTGTTTGCTGATGTCTGATGTTGTAAATAATTCATTCAGCTCTTCAGTTTACGGTACACATGCACCTCATACTGCAGGTATCCGTGTGTGGTTTGTTTAAATATGAATGAGATTATGCATAACTTTCTGTATTCTTATGATGAGTGGCATGCTGGATTGATTATACTGTCATCTTCCCGTCTCTCTCCTGCCTTCCCTGAGCCCTAAAAAATATGACGCCAACTTAACACAAGTTCACCAAGTGTTTCTAATTGTACGGCCGATGCAGCCAGCTGAACTGAAGCTTGAAGAAAAATCAGCATGCGGTCCAGAAGAGAAGAGACTAAGACGACATGAATCACACTAACCAGTTTAGAAGCTATGGAATATGATCAGTAACTGTGATATGTTTTGGTGCCACTACACTAAATATCATTACAATGACTGTTCCGTGGCAAATAACTTTTGCAAGGGATAGTTTACCCAGAAAGGAAAACGAATTACTCAACATGAAAAAATGTCTCTGTTTGGGTGAACATAATTAAAGATATTTGGAAGAGTATTATCAACAGAGATTTCTGGGCCTCCATTGACTACCAAAGGAAAAGATATTGTGTTTTTTAGTGAACACAAATTTTAAAGTAAACGTTTCTTTGACTATCATATTTACTGTGGTACTTCTATGGTGGTTAGTGGTGCCCCAGAACTTTTAGTTGCCAACATTCTTTTAAATATCTTCATTTGTGTTCAACAGAACTTTAATATTTAGATTGGTTTGGTACAACTTGAGGAGTGAAATTCATGACAGGATTTTCATGTTGTGAAATATGTCTTTAGTTTGTATATATTAGCTTTAAAATGTAACTGAATAGAAACAGAATTGAGGTATGACATTCATGAATCTGATGTTCACTGATCATTTATCCCAAATGTGCAAATGTGTGATCTAAAGAGGGAGGGGCTGAAATGAGACAGGGAGAAGGAATGAATGGAAAAAAATAATGTTTTGAGGTTGAATCACATGACATTTGTTTGGGCATTTCAATAGCCTATAGCTGTGTTCTCATCTAGGGATTATTTTCTCTTAATCTCTCACTGTGCATTTGTTTCTGACTTCAAAAGCCGCCTTTTCTCTTTCTTTGAGAATGACTCAGTCCTGTCTTCTATCTATGTTCATAGGGGAGTGGAAAAAGAAATAGATCAGATCAAAAAAGAAAGCCAGAACAAAACAAAGAAACCAAGAGAGAGAGTAAAGTATTTCAAAAGTTTTTAAAGGGTTCTTTTGACCTTAGAGATGGGGGTGTGGCTTACAGTGTGGGAGATTGTCATGAAAGTTTTTCCCTCATAGAAAGAAGAGAACTCGTACGTTTGTGTGAGTATGAGAGAGTAGAGCTGGGTTACCGAGCAAGCGTGAAGGATGTTTAAGGAGTGTTTGTAAATATGGACGTGGGGTGTACATCTGGGGTTGTGTTTGTTGGTTCCTGAACAGAGAGGAAAGACCTGTATGTGATAAGATGCACACACAGACATACACTCGCTGATTTGACAGACACACCCTGAAGATTATTAGTGAAGAACAGCAGGAGAAAGGGTTTCCCTTAAAAAGAGAAAGAGAGAGAGAGAAAAGGAAGGATGAGGTATCGCCGCAGGGTAAGATTTCTGGTTTTAACCACATCTGTCTAGGTGGGTGTGTATGTGCATGTCAAGTCTTTTTGCTTACCATTACACAGTACCGTTTTAATACATGAGACCATCCTGTTTGTGTGTTTGTGAATACAGATGTTGTTTTTGCAATTTGTTTAGTCTGAATAACTGTTTGCTTGCCAGTTATCACGTATGCATACAATATTACGGTGACTGTGATCACACATTGCACACTTTTCAAATTGAGACCAGGCTTTTGTGTATTGGGTGTACCCACAAGGGCTTGAGAGAAGAAAAGCGGCCCATATATGGAAGAGCCGTAGACTTATAAACTCAAAAGTCCAGAGAAACGGCTCAGTGCCAAATTATACAGCAAAGCTGTGTTACATCTCCCTTAGGGAGAACAGTTCCCACATTCTCTGTGCTTCTGAAATGCAGTGCACAGCACATCAACACCGCAAATGGGTTTCTATTTATTCTATAGATCCAGTCATTAAAAAAGACTGCATGTGACAAAAATGCATGTGACCGCATCCCATTTGTAGTATGAAGCTTTCCTGCGGCTCAGTGGTTAGAGCATGGCGTTATAAAACCAGCGACATGGGTTTGATCCCAGTGATTGCACATACTCGAATACAAATGGAATCAATCATATGATGCAAACTTAGTAAGTCGCTTTGAATAAAGTCATCTGCCTAATGCATACATTTAAATGTGATTCAGAGTCCGCCTACTCACAGGGCAATCAAATATATTTAAACAAATATTGGATTTTGTAGAACTCAATCGAATTTATGATAAAAGAATTATAAATGTAGATACTTTCCCTTTACAGCGATATGTTCCACATGCCATTTTTGCTGGTGATTTGAAGGTGTGATACATATGTTATGAAACGGGTTGTTCCATTCCTCTATTCTGATTGGTCAGAAGCTGTACTTTATTAATGATATGGCACTGCTAACACCGCTTCACTCAGCAGTTCTGTGTATTACTTTGCCCACTTAGCAACCACCCCTAGCAACATAAACATATAGCTGCTGCAATTAGAGAATGCTTTCTACAGCAGAGGGCAGATTATATACTACATCTAATATGTATTTTTTATTTTAATATTTTTATTGTGTGGTAACCATTTTATAAAAGCAATTAGGTACTCAAGGTGGCACTGATTCGCGTGGTGCCTAACAAAGACCTCTGCCGTGATTTATTCACAATAATGCGCAGCCTTCAGTATCTTATTGCTTTTATTAATCAGTTACAACACAAAATTCTCTTCTCCTCAACCGTCTTTTGGCCACTGTATGTGTATCTTTAGACATCCTTAAATTAATTAAGTTTAACCTCCCATTGTAGTTGCTTGGCCTAGAGATGCAGCAGCTTGGCATTATTATTGTTTATGTTTGTGCTTCAAAGAGCCGCTCTGGTCCTTCTTCTCATTTTAAATTTTCTTTGATGTGCATGTGTGTGTTTGTACATCTGGGGAGTTACAAATCGCAAAGGTTACGTTAAAGAGTTAGCTTCCCATGTCTTGGACAACAGCAAACGCCAAGATTGTAGGCAGTTACTTCGGTAACGGGTCGGTGATGCATAGTCGGTGATACGTTTAACACATGTGCTGAACACAGTTTAGCAGTAACAGTAGACTAGACCATATGACCAATCAGAGAACACTGGGCCTATGATGAAGCGGGCCTGAAAGAGACAAGAGGTAAATCCGGATGTTTTAGTGACAGGATAAAAGAGGCAGACTCAGAAGACTCAGAAAATAAAATATTTTATATTTTATCACCATCAAAGGGGCTTTTTTCATAGATACTTTGTTTTAGTACTCTTTTTTACCTTAGAAGCTAACTGGAGAACATCAGTTTTGGCTAGCTGCTGCCAAAAGCTGATGTTCCATAAGTGTGCACCGGTCACGTCTGCCAGGAAACAAAGATGTAAGTTACACGGCTGCTAAAATGAGTTGCTGCTGGATTTGTAAGTTTCCTGATATATTGCGTGATATCTTTGAAAGAGAGTCAAGGATTTGTTTAAGGCTTTTGATAGAAATGAACCATACATCTTGGACCCTAATGTATATTGGCATACATATATACATACATACATACATACATACATTCACAATACTTACATACAGTATGTATGAAATGCAAATTTTATATAAAAAACCTATTCACTATAGCACTGTTGACACCTATGGCCCATTAAACAAGATTTAATGACAAACACTGTACAAAATGCATATTATTATTACCATTCACATATTTGGATACCTGAAGGTTTTAGGTTATGCAACCACGTTAAAAGTCATACAATTATAAGGAACAATGTAAACCAACACAGTCTGAAGGGATTTGTGCTATTGTCACAAACTGTGATCTAATCAAACGTGTGAATGGACGCAAACTTCCCCTTTTTTTCATGTCAGTCAGCAAAAAAATTTTATGCATCACACATCACTGCTTTCAATCGAAAGTGTTTTAATACATAGTATGTATAAATGCATATCAATGCAATCTAATGGGAATTCATACCTATTTTATAAGGTGGGTCATTTGTTTTAATCACTGTTACCCACAATCTCATTTGTAAAGTTTTTTTTACATTTCATTTCTAGCTGAAGTAGACTTTGCGGCCATGGTTTGAAGGTTTGGGGTGAGGTAATGTGATGGATAGCCAACTTCCAAAATATTTGTCTTCTTTTCATATCAGGCTATAAATATATAATTTGTACATTGCATATTCAGTCGGTGTACTAAAGACTAAAGATTCCAAATCTTGTGCCTACAGCACAACTTTCTTCAGACTAGGTCGTATAAACATAACCACAATAATTTATTAAGCTCATGCTCATTAAGTCCTTAAGTAATGTGCTGATCCCGCAGTTTTTTTGTTTATCTTTAAATAAATATTAAATTGATGAAATTCATAACTTTTTTTATGTTTGTACAGAATTTTCTGAGAAGTTATTGTGCATAAATCTTTTATTACCTATAGCATTATTTACACTGCATGCCAATACAAGTGTAATGGAACTTGTTTGACCAAAGTGTCCTGTGCATGATCATCTTTTCCACATTTGCAGAAGAATTCCAGGCTGCTTAGGTCGCAGCAGCAGTAAAATACATCCAGTTAAGAGTTGTCCTACCACTTTAAGAGAAGCTATTTTAAAGTAAAAATATGACTTAGCGGAATTTAAGGGTGACATTTCATGTTTGAGTTTTATTGTAGGAACAAATATGATATCTATTGCTGTTGCTGGTATGTACTGTATATCTTAAGTAAGTTAAATTTGGTGTATGTGCAAATCTTGTGTGATGTAAAAAGAAAACTTGCACACATACACACACATGACTTAAAGAACAATGGAATCTTTCCACTTCCTAATGTTCAGGTGTGTTGGTCTTTGGGGGGATGTTTGTTGGGGGGGGGTTGATTTGGCTTTAAGAAGCTGTTATCGCTAAATCATTGGAAAAGAATCTTTTAGACAACAGTGGAGTAGAGCCAAGGAAAGTGAACATCACACAGACACACACACACACACACACACACACACACACACACACACACACACACACACACACACACACACACACACACACACACACACACACACACACTATTTTACTTCCACCAGATTATTGTTCTAGCATAAGCTTCCACATGTGACCTTCCGGCTCCTCTTTCTAACCTTACACATGCACACGCACACACGCACGCACGCACGCACACACACACACACACACACACACTCACACACACACACTCTTTCTGAAACTAATCCAAAACCCACTTCCTCAATTGCATCTAGTCAGTCTTTCCACTGGATTCACAGGGAGAGGTCAGTTGCTGATTGTACAGTACCAACTCTGACCCTGAGAAACTGACAACTGTGGGTGTGTGTGTCAGGAAACCAGTCCCAAATTATTCAATAGCATCCGTTCTTAGTGGATTGGCATTCACTGTTTGTGTGTTGTTTGTCTTTTGTTGATTGGATTGTCTTTTGTAATATTTGCTGTTTATATGTATTGTTTACATGAATTCTTAACATGTAAGCAGGTCCATATGTACTTTTTGCAGTAATTTGATGAGAACCTCTATAAGGAAGAATTTATTTGAATGCTCAATTAGCACATTTGAAATTTGTTCCGTAAATATATGGCCCTGCTTGTACAGTAAAGTAAAACATATTAACATAATGTACTACCTTTTGGTTCTTGAAATGTTGCAGTGTGTGTATTTTTGCATGATTGTGTTTTGTGTCTTTCTCACACTTTTGTATCTCTTTCACTTAAGGAGGTTGGTGTAGAAGGTGGTGTGAGGTTAGTGATGGAAAGTGCTCTCTCAGCAAGAGATCGGGTGGGTGTCCAAGACTTCCTCCTCTTGGAGAACCCCAACAGTGAAGCCGCCTTTATTGAAAATCTGCGGCGACGGTACAGGGAAGGCCTTATATATGTAAGATTTTTACACATGCAAGGAATTTTACCCAAGGAATATAATCTTAAGCCTTTATGATAACAAAATTTTTATAAATAGTAATTGTTGAAGATGTTTCTAAAAATAAAAAATGGCACATCAAGACGTAATAGTGCTTAAATGTGGATAGCAGATAAACATATTAAGCATATTTTGAGACGTGTTCATCTCCCAAGACCTAAAGGGACTTTAATGAGAGATTATGTTTTTGCTTCTGAAAATGTGTTAGTTTTCATTAAAAAGTAATGTTATAAAGTAAAGTTTATCTTAACACATGTGATCGAAATCTGGTAAATTCTGTCCAATACATTCATTAACATCTGTCTATTGTAATCAATTATGCCTTAATCTATATAAATCCATTGTATAACTTATGTAACGTATTCTAACCTATTAAAGTTTGCCTTTTTATCTCCTCTCTTTTTCTTTCAATAAGACGTATATTGGGTCAGTGCTGGTGTCAGTGAATCCTTACAAAGAACTGGAGATTTACTCCACACAGAATATGGAGCGGCACAGAGGAGTCAATTTCTATGAGATCTCACCTCACATGTGAGTGTTAAGTGTGTGTGTTTATGTGTGTCACTGCCGTGAGAATCCCTGAGAGCATTCCGCCAATTCTCCAAGTGTGACTCATTTTCCTGGAGATTCCGGAGACTGGACCATGCATAGATCTTTCCACTTACACACACACATACAGTACACACTCGTTTTAAAATGTGGAATCTTTCCCTACACCAATTCTATTCCAAACCTATTACACTAGTCAGTGACTCTATATTTTCTTTACAAAACAATCTTAAATTTTAAACTACACTACATTGTGACTTTATAGAATTATGTATTTTTGAACTCATGTTTATTTAATTTTATAGATGATTAATATTTTACTTAATTTTTCACACATCTAAATGCTAGTCCAATGCTGCTTTAGTGTTCACTATCTATAACTATGAATTTAGAAGTTCTCTGCCTTTGTAACAATGTTACATCTGTTTTTTGGTTGGTCTGTGTGATTTCAGTTTTGCCCTGGCGGATAATTCATACCGTGCCTTGCGCACTGAGAGAAAAGATCAATGTATTCTGATCTCAGGAGAGAGTGGAGCTGGAAAGACTGAAGCCTCCAAGAAAATTCTTCAGTACTACACGCACATCTGTCCCACCCGCAATAACACACAAACTATACGAGAGAGACTATTACAGTCCAACCCTGTTCTGGAGGTACACACACACAATCACACTTTTTTACTCAAAAACGCATCAAGGCCTTTTCTAAACAGTTTGGGAATATTCCTTATTTTGTTTTTTACAGGCTTTTGGGAATGCCAAAACTCTTCGGAATGACAATTCAAGTCGCTTTGGGAAGTACATGGACATCCAGTTTGACTATAAGGTATATGTAATCTACTGTTTATACTTAAAGCGATTAAAGGGAAAATAGAAAATGGTGTCATCATTTACGCATTCACTTGACATTTCAGACCTGCATGACATTTCTGCAAAATTCGAAAGAATTATATGTTGAAGAATGTTGGTAACTGTCACCTTTTTACTTGCATTGGTTTTGATCTTACATTAGAAATAAATGGGTTCCACTGCTGTTCAGTAACCAACTTTTTCAACATTTATTTTTGAACTTTTGTCTTCTGTGAAGGAAAGAAGACATACAGGTATAACATGACAACATGTTAAGTAAATGATGACACAATTTTCATTTCTAGGTGAACTATCATTTTACATGCCATAACACACTGGTCACTGTGTCTGGAAACCACAAAATTCTCATGTTTGTATAGTGTTGTGTATTTAAATCTTTATTTTAATGCTTGAATCTTTTTTATTGAAAAGGGAGCACCAATTGGAGGTCATATCCTCAACTACCTGTTAGAGAAGTCCCGTGTGGCCCATCAGAACCACGGTGAGAGAAACTTTCATATCTTCTATCAACTACTGGAGGGAGGAGAGGACCCTCTTTTGAAGAGACTAGGGTTGGAGAAAACCAACCCACAAAATTATCATTACCTAGTTAAGGTGAGTTATCAGTATTTTTGTGGGTTAGTTTGTGTGTACAGAATATCTGAATATATTATGGTAGCACCCAAATGAGCTGGTTTACACCTGGATATCGGTTTGTAGGTGTTTGTATCTAACGGATATTCTTTCACCCTCTGTCAGGGTAACTGTCCACGGGTGACCTCCATCAGTGATAAGAACGGCTGGAAAGTTGTGAGCAATGCACTCACCATCATTGGGTTTAATGATGAGGAGATACAGGTGCAGATACACGTACCTTGAACGAACATTGAGATGTTGTATTAAAATACTTATTTACCCACAAAGCCCCTCTTCTCTTAGGAGCTGATGGAGATTGTGGCCAGTGTTTTACACCTGGGTAACACACAGTTTGGTGAGGATGAGGAGGGTGAAACACACATCACAACTGAACCTCAGCTGAGATATCTGTCCCAAGTAAGTTAATCACTGGTAAATGTATGTTTAATATATGGTGATGTGTAGTAAATGATGACATGAAATTTTATTTTTGGGTGGAGCTCCCTCCAACCCTTTTAGTAACTTCTCGACATTGATATTTAAATGATTTAAAACAGTTAAATATGTGGTGAGGTAATGTCTCATCTTTGATATTTTTACAAAGTTTGCCTTTGTAACAGATGCCTTTGTCAGATTAAACCAACTGTTAGATAGACAACACACACAAACCTAAACCAATTGAATGTGTCTATTCGTTTCTATCAACAGCTGCTGGGTGTGGACGGGTCAGTTCTGAAATCTGCACTTACTCATAAGAAAATTGTTGCCAAAGAGGAGGAGGTATCATCCCTATAATGTATCTCTCTGTGTCTTTATCCCTGTCTCCATCATTTACATTCATGATGTTCTTGGTTCACTCAAACCACATGCATTCTGTTCATTAGAAACACTGCTGGTTTACAAATTAAATTAAACAAAGTTGTGTGTTTATTCCAGATGATCAGTCCCTTGAGTTTAGAACAGGCTCTCTCTGCTCGCGATTCCTTGGCCAAGGCCATATATGGTCGTGCCTTTACCTGGCTGGTCCAAAAGTTAAACCAGTCGTTGGCCTTTAAGGTGTGTCCTTGCTTTCTGTTTATGAGATTCATACCCTTGTTATTATACCATTTGTGTATCTTTATAAGTTCTTTGGTTTTATTGTGCTCTCTAGTGGAGAGATTGTATAATATCTGTATAATTGTGTGTTTTACAGGATGAGGTCCACTACTCCAGCAAATGTTCTTCTGTTATCGGTTTGCTAGACATATATGGATTTGAAGTCTTTCAACACAACAGGTTTGTACGATTTGTGCGCTCTTGAATTAGTTATGCACAGTATTACAAACAATAAAACATTATTTAAGAATTTTCATTATTTAATATTTTTATAAAAAATAAAATATATATATTTGTCTCTGTGTCTGTAGTTTTGAGCAGTTTTGTATCAATTACTGCAATGAGAAGCTGCAGCAGCTGTTTATTGAGCTCACATTGAAGGGTGAACAGGAGGAATATGAAGCTGAAGGGATTGTGGTGAGTGTGTATGTGCGAAAATTATTGTATCACTTAGTATTAAAGATTACTTGTTGCTAGATTTATAATCAGTATTTTACGTTATTTTATGGATTTAATAAAAAATTTTCCACCATCAAAGCACAAGGCTTATTATAGTTCTTAATAATTTCAATTATTTTTCTGGAAAATTTTAAATAAATTGACTTTCACTTTCATGTAATATAACCCTTTTCAAGTAAAGTCGTAACAAAAAATATTATAAAATCAACTACTTAATGAGAATTGTGTGTTTGCATTTGTAAATATTCTTAGGAAAATACTTCTCATTCAGGATACCATGTTAAACAATTTACAGAACACACCCCAAAATCGGTCATACAATTATTATGTTATTTTAACACTAAATTGTATGTACTTTTGTATAAAAATGACATTTGTTGTTTTCCATCCAGTGGGAGAGAGTGGAATATTTTAACAACAAAATCATCTGTGACCTGGTGGAGGAGAAACATAAAGGCATTATTTCCATTCTGGTCAGTCTGTTTATTCTTACAGGAGTGGTATCACAGGCAGATTGTGTCAATCTTATGTTATCTTGAGTACCTGTAGTGTAGAGTTGCGTAGTGAAGTATTTGGTTTACTCACACTTAAAGTAGGGGGAGTATATCAAGAGTAGAAATACCACGTCATGCGTCTGACTCCGTTTTAAACATTTGGATCACGTTAAACATGACAACTCAACGTGTTTAACAGTTAAAAGTACTTATAATGTATGAAACAGAGTGATACCCCTCCTTAAATATTCAGTCATAAGTTTAACTGAATTGAATCTGAATCCTAAAATCTATGTAAACCAGGATGAAGAATGCCTAAGACCAGGAGACACAAGTGACATCACTTTCCTGGAAAAGCTGGAGGCTACACTTGGGAACCACGCACATTTTGTAACGTAAGTGCACGAGTTTACACACAAACAAAACGAATGTGAATCTTCACTAAACTTTATAGAAAGGGACATATAATAAATTAATTGTATTTTAGATATAAGGTAAAATATAACTCAATACATGATGCCATTATTGTGTGTAACTGATTGGTCAATTGGTTGTTTCAGACATAAAATGGCCAATGGGAAGGTTCGCAAGGCAATGGGCCGGGAGGAATTTCGATTGGCTCACTATGCTGGAGAGGTCAACTACAATGTTAATGGTAAGAAGAGAATGACTTTGAAACTGTCGACTCTTATCCATACTTATTTTGAAGTTATAACAAGATTTTTCTGCTATTTTCAGGGTTCCTGGACAAAAACAATGATCTGCTGTACAGACACCTGAAGGAGGTAGAGTGTGTTCACAGTGTAAGAATGATCAATGTTTATGTGTTACTAACCCATATGTGTATCTTATTGCAGGTGATGTGTCAGTCAAAAAATCACATTGTGAGACAGTGTTACAATGCAGAAGAGTTGATGGACCAGAGAAGACCAGAGACGGTTAGATTAACACAAATGCTCATACAGACAATGCACACACACACAGACTATGTCTAACACTACAACTATGGCTGGTTGTCTTTTGCTCAGGCTGCCACACAGTTCAAGCTCAGTTTGGCAAAACTGATGGAGATTCTGATGTCTAAGGAACCATCGTACATCCGCTGTATAAAACCCAATGATGCTAAACAGCCAGGTGCAAAAATGTTCCCTTTGCTTAGTGACTATTACAACATCTATCCCTAAAAAAATTAGCACCTTACACCAACTTTAGAGATTTAATATGATTAAACCAGCACTTAGACTATAAAAGAAATGTTGCCTGTCTATCTCAAAATGGGCTCTTTCGGTTTCTTCAGGTAGATTTGATGAAGTATTGGTCAGGCATCAGGTGAAGTATTTGGGGTTGATGGAAAATCTGAGAGTGAGGAGAGCAGGATTTGCATACAGACGAAACTATGAAGTGTTTCTTGAAAGGTTGGGGTCTCACTCATAAACATAAAAGAATACAGTACAGTATATAAAAATGTCTTTATTTACTAACAATGGGTAGTTATATTTAATTGTATGAACCTTTTTTATGGCATGTGTGTGGTTTCATAGGTATAAGTCTCTGTGTCCGGACACTTGGCCAAACTGGCACGGAAAACTGTCCGAGGGAGTTGCTATTCTGGTCAAACACCTCAACTACAAACCTGAGGAATACAAACTGGGCAGGTGAGACTGGAAAAGATGAAAGGGAATGATGCTGGTGTCTTGGCTGCATGTACATCAAAGGTCCGTAGAAGAGTTAGCATAAGTAGTTCCAAAAGTTACTTTATGACATGATAAGGAACTACTACACTTACCTCTTTTGCTCTTCACTGTTATACTGTAATTTAACATAATTGGATTGTAATATTTATGCACTTGAAATTCGGGGAAAAAGGGGACAGTAACAGAAATGGGGAATTTACAACATTAGTGTGAAATAACTTAATGTGATCATCCCACAGTGTTTTTGAGCACTCTAACTGGTAGACAATATGATTTTGTATAGTATTGTTTTATTACAGTGTTTATTTTGGTTAAAAAAGGCATACTATTATAGAAAAATATTGCATATTTACAAGGAAATTGTCAACAAAAAATGGGCTAATTTAAAGTTGCAGAAATAAATGGTATTTTTGTGGCCACCCATCTTCCTGAAGGTTTTTGCTTTTTAAAAGGACTTACTGTGGGGGGCAATAGGACTTTTTAGAAATCTGTATGCTGTATCTCTTTCTTTAGATCGAAGGTCTTTATCCGCTTCCCAAGGACTCTGTTTGTTACTGAGGATGCACTTGAGGCCCAAAAGCAAACCATTGGTAAGATAGATTTATTTCTAATATTTAGTTTTTTGCCAACTGTGGTATGGATATTAATGGAGAAAAGTATCACACAGAGTTTCTGCCACTCTTATGTTAATCTTGAGTAGCTGTAGTGTAGATTCGCATTGTTCATATATGTTAAAAACATTTAGTTCACTCACATTTACAGAAGACTGATACAGCTTTAAAATTGTTTCTGGTTAAAGCCGAGCTCCAGCAGACGGACCGTGAGCAATGTTTGTGACCAATCTCCTCACGAGATCTTCTCTTGGAATGTACACACTCAAGCTCGTTCCCTACCATCACTGATTGAGGCTAGGGTGGGATTTGACAGGCAAATGGCAAATAAATAACTTGTTACCTTATGACGGTGATAGGTTAAATATTTGAAGAATCTTTTTGAAGCCTTATTGTATGGGGGAGTTTATTGAGCTCAGAAATACTACGTCATGTGACTAATTCGGTTTTTTCAAATGGCAAACATTGAACATGAACATGAACTAAACATGTTTAACAGTCTTAAGCACTTATAATGAATGAAACAGTGTGATACATTTCCTTTAATGGTAATATACACATCTTTTTTAGCTGTCACTCTGCAGAAATCTTGGCGGGGCTACTGGGAGCGAGCCAAGTATCATCGTATTCGATCTGCAGGTACAACAGAAGCACCTATAGAGCAATCTGAAAGACGAAAAGAAATATTAAAATCTTATTTTAAAAGCAAGTGCTACAATTTCTTTCAATCTACAGTAATTGCTATCCAGTCATGGTGGAGAGGGGTCAAAGGTCGCAGGAAAGCCAAACAGCGTAGACAAGCAGCAGACACCATACGCAAGTAAGTGTGGATTGTGTATTTACGCAAAAAGCCTTAAATGGATGGGTCAACAATAAAAATACATACTATGGTAGTCAGTTGGGTTTGATTACAAGCATTCTTCCAATTATTTCTCTGTGTTCATCAGAACAAACAAATGTATAAAGCAGTGGTTCCCAAACTGGGGTGCGCGCACCCCTACTGGTGCGCAGACTGACCACCCGGGATGCGCCAGAGAATGTTTGTAATGGCGGGGAAAATGATTGTATCTTTATTATTTTTACGTATTTAACTGAGGTAAACTTCACATGTGAAAATTTTATTAAGAAATAGAATTTCACACCACAAGCTATAAATTACTCATGATTTAATTTCATTTTACAAACACGTCTGTGTCACAATGGCCCCGCCCTGATCATATTAGACGCTAACTGATAATTTAGTTCATTTATTTTTTCACTTACTACATTCATCAAAATGTACACCTGGTCGACAAAGACTAGATGCCGAGAATGATTTGAGAGTAAAACTGTCATCCATTACCTTGAATTTTAATGATCTGTGTGCAAACATGCAGGCCCATCCATCTCACTAAAAAATGGTAGTAATCTTTTGTATTTATAACAGATTTTTTATGTTTTCTAATCAACAGTGAATATTTGTATTTAGTTATTGCAATTAAAAATGTGAAGTTTAACCAGAGTATTTGTATTTAGTTGTTGCAATTAAAAATGTGAAGTTTAACCAGAGTAAAGTGTTGGGGGGTGCTTGACAGGTGTCAAACACTAGAAAGGGGTGCATGCTGCAAAAAGTTTGGGAACCACTGGTATAAAGCCTTGAAAAAAAACTCAAAAGTGAGTAACTGTTGACAAACTTGTATTCTGTACTCACCCTTTAAATAATTTTGTTCATCTTATATAATTTCTGTCACCCTGTCACAGTTTCATTAAAGGCTTTATTTTGCGCAATGAGCCACGTTGCCCTGACAACGAGTACTTCCTGGACCATGTTCGATACTCCTACCTGATGAAAGTGAAACGGAATCTACCCAAAAGTGTGCTTGACAAGAGCTGGCCAAGACCACCACCTTCACTCACCGAGGTATACAAAAGCATGGAGAAACACATAGTGTCCTGTGCATCATCTGAAGATGTCTCTGTCTCTCCCTGCAGGCATCTGAGCTTATTCATAGACTGTGCATACGCAATGTAGTCAATGACTACTGCAGGAAAATCCATTCTGAGTGGAAGAAGCAGGTAGTTTATTTATAAAAAGGATGTCACGTGCACATATTGTACATAGATAACCATACTCTTATCTTTCGCTATCTCTAGCTGGAGCAGAAGGTGGTAGCCAGTGCAATCTTTAGGAGTCAGAAGGAGTGCTACCCGAGAAGCGTCCCCAAACTTTTCGTAACAACCAGACTGGGTAAAACTTAAAATACAATAAAACACAAATACATGCAAGGTATTCATTCATCTTTGCTTCCACAGAAACTGAGGAAATCAATCTCAAAGTATTGCAGACTCTTGGGAACGACAACAAGGTGAAGGTAAATGTGTTCGCTTATGCCTTTATTTTTTTATTTTGTATTTTCATAATTATTAGTAAGATTTTATGTTTGGGTCTCAGTATGGCATTGCTGTCATCAAATATGATCGGCATGGGTTCCGAGCACGTCCACGTCAGCTCCTGCTGACCACTTCAGCTGCTGTGTTGGTCCAGGAAGCGAAAATCAAACAACGCGTTGACTACAGCACCTTGCTGGGTAATGTTACTGTAATACAGCTCACATTCCTTGTAGCTTCATAATACAGAGCTTATTAATGTTTAATACATGTTAGATGCATGCTGCCTAACCCTCTCAGCTCTCAATTCCCTTTTACTTTACTTCACAGGCATCTCTGTTAGTTCTTTCAGCGATGGATTCTTTGTTCTGCACGTTCCTACAGCTGACAGTAAGCAGAAGGTCAGAGAAGTAGACTACTATAGAGTATTGCAGCTAGCTGTGTCAAGTCTGTATCCTTGACCTTTTGCCCTCTGACCTCTAGGGTGACCTGGTGCTGCAATGTGATCATGTGATTGAGGCCGTCACCAAACTGGCTATCATGGCAGACAAGATACACAATGTCAACGTCAGTCAGGACAGGTATGTGTTTTTTGTATGGAGTGTTAAAAACTATTCATGTGGCTTAGATATCACAAAAATTATTTTTACTTAATTCTTTTAAGAATATTAAATGAATTTTTTCAGTGGGACATTTTGGGACAAACTGATTAAACATCCCACAGTTAATTTCTCAAAAACGTACAAATATTATATAAGTGAATGTAATTAAAAATAAAAATTATTTTTTTAAATTCACCTAATATTTTGGTGTATTGTGATAGAAATATTTCAGTTAATCAGATTTACTTGAGAAAATAAAAGAAGTTTATTAAATGGATTTCAAAGAAAATGAAAATGTACTGTTCTTTATGTAAGTTGTTTCATGAATAATTACTGTAATGTGATTAGAGTGTAGAGTACCATCCCTTTATACATCTACCATAAGAGAACCCCACTCCTAAACCTCTCATCTACTACATTTCTCATTACTGTAGATAAAAATAAGTAAAGATATTTTAAGTATAACCAATTGTTTTAATGTCCTCAGTTAAATTGAAAAAAATTGTGATTTGCTGATGGCATTTTGTGTTCTGTCAATCCACTCTGTCAGTTGTAAACAACACATGGTCCAGATGGACTTCCTGTTTCAGTATTTATATACACAAATAGAAACACAAATTTAGCATAAATAAAGAAAAAAACAGAACATTTACAACTAAATCAATTTGTCAAACAAGCATTTATGAGAAAAGAAAACATGAAGTGCTAGATTGTAGACTAAAGATCATCATTGGTGTTGTCAATAATTACTAACATCTGTATGATCAGTAAGATTGTATTATTAGTATTATTTGATTCTATAAAATTAACTGTTTGTGTTTTTTTATATGCACAGTCTTTGAATTGATCTGTGATTATTTTTTTGATTATATAATATTTACGGAAATTACGGATATATTATTGCAAACATTGAAACCCTTGCACTTGTTGTGTTCCAGTATCAGATTTGCAATAGCGAGAGGAAAGGAGGGTGTAATCCATTTCACCTGCGGTCAAGAGCTGCGTGTGGTGAAAACCAAAAATGGACACCTCTCTGTGGTGAGAGCCACATAAACACTTTCATGAGGAAAATCAATGATTTTGTTTAGATACTCAAAGAGCAAGGATAAAGTTAAGGTCATAAAAACATGTGGTATCAGGAGGCGGACAAGAGTCCACTGAGGTTTCATATACAGTTTAAACTTTGTAAAGCTATTTGCATGCAAGCCAACTATTAACCCAAACATTAACCTTACTATGAACTATCTGGTTCCTTTTTTCCAGACCACTCCTCAGATCTTGTGATCGGCCGAGTAAGATCTAACCATCAGGACTGATCATGAGCATTTCACAGGAGTGCTTTAGCCAATCCCCAGAAAAAGCCAGACTATACTTTGTATGCTCCAAACCAAAGCCACATATCAGCAAATGTATTTAAAACAGCATTCTTGTTTTATCACTTTTTGAAATGTCAAAATTTAGACTAGGTTTACATTTTAATAATGGTTTTGTATATGAATCAATGGTCATATTTTCTCTTTTCTTAGTAAACTTTATTGAGATCTGTTCTTAAACATTATAGAATAATTCGTAAATGCATCTAAAAAAGTTAATGTGAAAAAATTAAGAATTAAAAAAATATAAAATTAAATTTTTTATTGTGCATCTGGACAAAAATCTATCAAATTACAGTTGAGTTGTTTTGACTTAGTAATAATTACTCACAGCTTACTAAACGAAATAATAACATGATTTATGAAAATGTTTTAAAACTATATAAAAAAGTATTGTTTGCAAATGAACTCTTCATAATGTAATGTGCTGTATGGTTTTAAATGATGTCATTAACTGTACAATCTTTTAAAAGGTAGTACATATCTGTAATGTAAGAATTTGTATTGAATGCAATGTCATGTAAGCCATATACAGTAGAGGCCTGTAGCATTTGGTTTATGTTCATTTTAGACCCCTGATAACTAGGGTTTTAACCAGTGTTTTGAAACCGATCATTTGCATCCTGACGTAACTCGGGTTGCTCAGCATGTGCTCATTCTAAAAAAGAACTGTTGAAATGGAAAACACTGTAATACAAATACACATACACTGTTAGTGCTTCTCAATAATTTTATTAAATATTCATAATACAGATGGCAAAAAAACATAAAAAAATAAATACTATGTTTAGTATGCATTTCATATATAAATAAAATAAATAAATAATATAATAAATAACACAAGGTGGAAAGTACGGGGAAAAGACATGGAAAGGGGATATAAAGATAATATCTCACTCTCCCCTCTGATTGGCTGATTTTCAGTAGAGGAGGGAAGTGGGGTGTTTGGGGATTTTTTAAATGGCTGACTAATATGTTTTTATTTTTGTTTTATCAAAATGTCTGACACAAACAATGTGTGTATCGTAAAAGTGTTGGTTTCAAAAAGAGAGCATAAAAATATACAGTATATAAAAACCTTGAATTTGTTTGGATTTTATCAGCTGATACAGACATGTTACTGTTGCTTTTAAACATCCTTAATATAATTAAAACAATAGCTCTAGCTGCCAGTTATGCTATTATAAATAATTCCTGAAATCCATCATCTACAAACATGTATAAAAATATAAAAAATAAATTACCATGTAAAAACAACATACAGTATAACAATTCTCATAAATAATGTAAACAGTGACTGTAACACTATGAAGTGAATAATATAAATCTTGTATTCAAGAGTGCTTAATTATATCTTAGGTTTAAGAAAACCTTTTATTTCATTTTGCTTAGTTTTGTTTAGCTTGGAGCACGGTGTAGTCGCGTGCCAATCTTCTCAAGTAGCGCTCTAGATCTCTCAGTATGACATACCCTTTCAGATGCTGGGACCAGCGAGATGACTCTAAGGACAGAGATCTTCGCTGCCGCTGGTGAAGGGCCATTGATGTCTGAGTGGGATTTATAACTCTAGAGGTTACTGTTACACCCACAAACGTTTTCTCTGTGTTTGGAGAAAGTTGAGTCGAGGTCTGAGTTGATTCAGTGGTGAAGTGTGTGGAGCTTTGGAGAGCCTTGATGTGCGTTGTTGTTCTCTCTGTGGATCTGTGAGCAGTTGAAGGTTGAACAGAAGTTGAAGTCGAGTACAAGGGAGAGGTTGGTGTGGATTTTGTGGAATGTGGGTCCTGTCTGACGATAAGACTCTCCAACTGCACATAAAAAATAGGAGATTGACTTTTGATTTTTAACAATCCTTTTTTTTATATTTTACTGCAGAATCACAAAGTGGTATTTGTATAATCAATGTAGTTTGTAATATTATGCATGTAGGTTATAAAGAAGACTGGAAACATCATTTTCCATATGCTTAACAAAATTCCCCTTGGGATTTTTGCTGATGTTCTCGCAAGAGCCCCATTGTTTTGTAATAGCATTAGAATGCATGCATAATTGTTTGTGAATCTGAGTTGTGAAATACTGCGAAATAATAGTTTCCCTGTTTAAAAAATCTGTTAGGACATGAAGTGCATTGATTCATACAAGGTTTATTTGCACCATAATTGTTTTTGGAAGGTGATTTCATATCCAGCAAGTTCCAACTTGTACCTGAACGTCGACTTGTCTCATCAGGTCCCGCAGGTCTATTTGTAGACCCATAAAACTTTGACATAAGGTGAACTGAGGCCTTCCTCGCTTATCTCTTCTCAGATTTCCTCTATGTTCCTTTTCTTCCCGCAGCAGCTGCCGTTGCTCTTCCAGGTGAGACCAAAAGGTTTGGAGATGATGAGAAGCCAACTGCAAACGCTCAATGTCCTAGGCAAACACATTCCAAACAGGACCCGTATCAGCATTTTTAGTAAAATTCAATTTGAAACTTGAGAAATTTTTGTCACATCCGGTAATAAGTCATGGCCTCGATCAAGTTTCAGGTGGATTTTGGTTATGATGTATATTGGATAACTAAAGAAAATGGGTTGTTGGAATTCCTTAAATTCATGTACATCGGGTCAACATGATTAAAAGTTTAGTTGTTTTAAAATTACATTTTTCAAATTAATTTAACAATTAAACAACTTTATTAAACAGTTTAAACTCATCATGTGAAACCGACGTACAGTACAATAAGTAAGAAATTCCAACAATATTTTTTTCAATTTCAGTAAAGGGACATTTCCTACTTTTTGGTAAACAGTTGCATAAACCCTGGACTTCCTTCCAAGAAGTTAACTACTGCAGCAAGGCTTTTTATATACAGCGTGCATTTAAAAAGGGATATAATTTAAAGATTTATTAAAAAATAGTAATAGAGCAAGATTAATTAACAAATCATTTGGATGATAAAACCTCCCTCAAGGGCAAGCCCAAACCAGAACAATTCAGACCACTTGATTAAAAATTATCACCTTACTCAAATTTATCACTCCTACATGTGAAAACAACAAAGTTATCTCAAACATACCTGCATTTGTTGCCAGGTTTGAAAACTGACAGTGACATCAGGTAAAGTGCTTAGCTTTATTTCCCTGTATTCAAAGAGCTCATCACCAAACATCTGTAGTTTCTGAAAAAAGGAGCATGAAGGAAATGTGAATGGATGAAAATACATTTAATTATATGTGTAAATAAACATTTAAATCCTATCTTACATATAAAGTCAGCAGTTTTTGGACACGTGTACGAACAGTCCGTGTGAGACGCAGTGAATGAGAAAAGGTCAGCGACCCTCTTTGACCAAGAGGAGAAGCAAAGCTCTGAAACGTCATGCACATCAGGAGGATGCACAGAACAGACTGACACCACCAAAACATCTGAAACAATAGAATGTAGACAATTCCCATAATATTAGGAGGCAGATTTCCATCGTCAGATATTTTTAAGCTATTTATGCCTAAATTGTTATGTAAAGTTTTTCAATTTTTAAAATAAAATTATCTTAAATGTAAAAGTCATCTTAAATGAGTCTAATAAAACATATAAGCAATATGTAACACAAATGAAATTGACCAACTAGTAAAAATTAGATTGCATTGCACTTTTTACTGATTGCACCTGTCCCAGCCCATTTGAGGAAAGTTACTGACCACTTAATCTATTCTTCAATTAACACATTTAACATAAACTTTTAAGAATGAAGAAATTTGCTATAAATGCTAGTTTTGTAGACTTTTGTAATAAAAAGGATTTTTGTTAAGATATTGATGCTCACCTCTGTAGGAATGTATCAGCACTTGTTTGTTCAATCGTTGTGTAGTGAGTTAATGTTGGGGTAATTGTCACATCTTTATATAATTTGCTCTGATGGGTTGTTTCTGTTTCGCTTTTTATGGGAATGCCATTTTATGCTTCTGCTTTTGTATCTACACGTTACTAAATTACTCAAGTAGTTTCAAGAAGTAGCCGAGACTTCCTGAGGGGTTGCCTGTAGCCTGTTTCCAAACGTATTAGAATTTTTACACATGCTCATTTATGTCATATGTTACTTTACTGTTCCTCAAGCATAAATACAGTTTGATATACGAATGCAAATATATGTATCTGTCAAAAATAAATGGTCAGTGGTATGGGGACTGAAATATAAGCAAAGATGCTGAAGGTCAAAGGGTAGAAATCTTTAATTGCAAATTAAGTGATACATTGTAATAGCAAGATGTTAAAAATGTCGCAATATCAAGGTAATGCATTCGTTCTGAAGTGGCCTTTCTGAAATGTAATATATTTAATCATCAGCTAAATTAAAAAAACTTAAATTAAAAGGCACCAGTGCATTTAAGCCATTAAGTCCATGCATAATAATGTAATAAATATAATAACACAAAATATATTTGCATTAGCTTATTGTGTTTTGGGGTCTGCCCTTTTTCTGACTTTCCCCACGAGAACCGTTAGCAGCCCACACTTCCTTGTACATGTTTTAGTCTCTGTCTGACGTTTACTCAACTGCTGTTTCTACAAGAAAATGACATTTCTGTATTGTTCCGGCGAAACAAGAAACACCCCCACAAATAACGAGATATCTTTTTTCAACCCTTGTGTGTTTATTTTTATCACATTGATTCATGTTTATTAGTTATGAATTGGTTATTTCTTTAATGATTTCCAGTGTATTACAAGTCTGCCCTTTTTCTTTTTCAGTTCTGTAATTGTTTGAAAATATGACACTGTTACTGAGATGTCTGCAGCTGAAATGTGTAGTTACAATGTACAGTCTTTTTTATAACTAAGCAAATTCAGTTTATTTTATTTTATGTGCATGTGTGGGTGTAACATTTAGATGTATGCAGTATGCAGCTGCTTTTTCAATGTTGCTGATCCAAGAGATTTAAATCATGTTGATAGACATGTAGGTAATATTTGTAAAACATTTTTTTGTAGTTTGCTACAAAATTGAGTATTTCATGTGTTGACATAGTTTACAAACAATAAGTTCAACACAATCCTATAGATATGTCTTGAGTTGTTTCTGCAACGATAAAAAATATGAAAAAAACTCCCTGTATTATTGTTGTACATTCCAGATGTGTACTCAATTTCAGTCTGTCTAACCAGGGGTGTCCAACTGCCTAAACATGTTTTTTACTTTCTTGTTTTTGAGGGAATATCCATTCTAACGCCACACAAATCATTTTTTTTTTGGTTAAAATATTAGACACGTATCACTATGCTACATCATATGGGATTATTTATCAACTGTCATTTAACAGAAGGTGGTGCACATCTCTATCACAGCTGTTGTTTGTAATGTTAGTATGAATAGAAATGCTGAGTTATATTTGGTAATGTAAACCACAGTTGCACCACATGATCTTAGTTCATGTTTTGCTTAATTTGGGGTTAAGCAACACTACTCTCTCTGTCTCTGTCTCAAATTGACTAAATTCTTTTAGTTATTACATAGTTGTGAAAACCCAGCTGAAGTAATTATTCTGCGATTTACTTTTTTATATTGTACTGTAAATATAGGGACATTCTGTCAGAATATAACATTGTTTTTCTTAATATTGACTAGGTAATTCCAGTAATAGCAAAATAACAATAATAATAATAATAATAATAATAATAATAATAATAATAATAATAATAATAATAATAATAATAATAATAATAATAATAATGAACTTAAAAGGTAAAATACAAATGTAATGCTTGTTTTCTCAGATTTAGATTTTCTGACATTATCCACGGTTTGTACAGAAAGATTCACATAAAGATTACCAAGTCATGCATAGTTTTTGGTTTTAGTTCTTTTCTTGCAATGCTTAAAAACAATATATTTATGATCAATCTCATCAAAGATTTTATGGCATTTTATGAAATAAAGAAATACATAATACATTTTGTGCAATCAAACATCAATAAATAAGATCACCAACCAAGATAATAGATTTGTCAGCATTGTATTACTGAATAGTTTTTGAGTTAAAGTTGACAAGATTTAATTAAGTGGGCCGCAAAGCGAGAACCACTGGTTTAAAGAACTGCTTTATTAAAACCCATTCGATTTATAAATAAAATTCTACATAAATAACCATCATAGCTTATGCTTTTATAGATCAACCACATTGAAATCAATAACTTCACAAATTTGTTCAAAAATAACCTATTCATTCTGGCATTAAATAAATACCATATAAGCAACATCTGGCGTTCTTTAATCAAAGCATAGAAATAGGTATTTTTATTATTAGTTTATTTTACTTCTAAATAACATTTCAAACAATAATTTTTTTATAGGGAATTTACAATAATGTAAGAAAAGTCAATATTTTTTACTTGGCTAGACTTCCATAAACATAATAAAATGGTCTCAAAAATGAGCTTGTTGTCCAGTTATTTTTAGATGGTTCAACTAATGTTTCAACAAAAAAATTGCTTTGTAATCAATTCAAACACTTAAATGTTAAAGTGAGTATACATAAAAGGTTTGGTACTTTTCTAAATTAGGACATATGCTTCTTCTTCAAGGAAGTCTAGCAAATCTTGTATGATGCTTGCTGGTAATTGCCTGTAGAAGAGGCAAAGAAAGAGAAGTAAAACACAAACCACAAGGTTGGAGGCGGACAAAAGTGGTGGCAATTTTGTCATTTCTTTTTGGTCAGTGGAGACACCCACTCAAATTTTAGGGGTTGTCAAGTTTTATCATGGGGACTTTGACTATAACACAAATTTGGTAAATTTGTATGCATGGCGAGATGTAATGATGTGAACTTGACTGACATAAAAATGTATCTACATTGTGTGTACATTCCTAAAGGTACATTTGCAGATTATAATGTAAACACAAATTGTGTTGTTTTGAAATATAGTATACTGCATATAAACCCTTTTGCAATTGCATTTGACTTTTCCCCTCATATGATCTCAGCAGTTCTTCCTCTTTTCTTTCTTATCAAGCAATGTCTCTATTTTTGACTCACCATTATTTTCTTTCCTGAATGATTCAATACTGTACATTATTTTTCACATGATATCAGTTTTTTTTTTACGTTTCTCATTCTCTCTCATTCAGTCTCTCTCTCACTCTAAGGTTCAGTTTCAGCTTCCAGTTTCAACATAACAGATCTTTATGGTATTTAGTGTAACGCAAAACACTTGAGTCAGAGTGTCTATAATAACATTTTTAAACATGCTTTTGTTTTATTTTACTTTGTAATGTTTGCACGTATTTACTATTTGTGTTCATAGCAGATGCCTCTATAGTGTTACAATTTTCAGTGTACTTTGTGACAATATAAAGACTTGAAGAGGATAAGGTTAATAGAGCTACAAAAATATGCAAAAATATTATAGAGAATCTATATAAACATAGTGAAAAAGATCTGCACTAAAGCAGATCAATCATGGTCCATACGTGATCCTGAGTAGTCCTTAATATGAAATATGCTAGTGAATAATAATAGTGAAATAATATGGAATAATAATAGTGATCCAATTCCAAATCAAATTCATAAAACAGTTAAGAAGGAAACAATGGGATGAAATCCGAATCATTTATTTCAAAAATGTTGATCAGCAGATTGAAGCAGGTTTGTGTGGTGTTAATGAGCACAGTCAGAATCTATCAGGGTTGTATTAAAAGGCTCTGAAATTAACCACAAGATGGCAATGATTATTCAGACCTGTCTCTGATGAAACGCACTTTTCTGGCTATAGCTGGGCCAGCAACCAGCTATGGGCTATGTTAGACTAGTTATATCATACATTAGTTAACAAAAAAAAAACAGAGCTGCAAACTAAGGACGGTACCTAGATGATTTGAAAAGCCCTGAATTATAAGTCTGAACTCAAGTGATTGGTATACAAGCCCAACGAAACATGGGTAATGGTCAGATTTATTGTGCATCGTGATTATGACAGAATAGTGCTAAGACTCCCTAAAACAGGATAAAAGATTAACTATGAAATGGTTATTTTAGCAAAATGAATGATCAGGAGTAGAAACTGCAAGGTATGTAAACATATTGTTAGATTATGTGTCAAAATAACAATAATTTAGACATTTCCTTTGCCTTTGAATCTGTTTGTGTGTTATTCTTCTGGCCTTATGTTCCCCTTTGCCTAGAAAACAAAAAAGACATCAAGCAGGGAAGGAAAATAAACTACATTTCACCAGTCACAAGCATCCCGCATTCACTAAAACAAAACACAACATGTGATTCAGTTCAACATCTGTGCTCTGCACTCTTTTACATTAGCAAGAAACGGAAGGCCTGTGTATACTTTCTCGGAACACTGAAACTATATGATATTCCCCAAATGCAGACATCTTATGAATTTAATGCGTTTAATGTTTGTATTAACTCTTACGGTCAAATAAGAATCGGGAGAAACCTGTTTCAGAGAGTCGCTGTCTAAGTGAGAAGGTGTACAGTACATTCTAATCTTGGTAAAAATCCAGGTTTCATTTTGTACTTCGGAAAGATGTCTAGAAGATTCTTTTACATTAAAAAAAAAATATTGTCAAAATCCACCGATGACAATAAAACAGCCATTACGAAAGTGTTTGACAAACATTTAGGGGGTTTCTTTTGTCCTCTTTCTTGGAAAACAAAATCAATACCTCAAATCATTAACACGGTTCTTTCTATTAGATTAAAAATGTAAAATAAGCTTAGAAATGTATTTGAACATAGATACACAAAACACTGTACATGTGATTTAAAACATTGAAGGCAAATATTTCAAAAGGTGTAAAAAACCTATCTGACTAGTAAAAGGACCCAGATTAATATCTTTTTAGGGTGCAACCTCAATGGTCCAACGCCAATTATAGTCTAAATAGTCTAAAAAAGGTCATGTTGCTATTTTCTTGTGTATGGCTATGTGGTTGCTTTATTTGCTCTCTCACCCATAGAAACTCTTTAAATTGATACCTTTAAAATATATCTGATTCCAAAGTGTTATCACAAGAATCAAAGGCAAATCTTTACAAAAACTTCCATTTGTGAACTATTTGTATTAGCTAATGTAAACTGACAATGACATAATGTTTTTTACTTGTATAGAGCAGATGCGACGTTTATTCTAAGGATATTATGGCCAGTGTGTCTGTTGATCAATTTTGATTCATTGTTAGTTCGTGTTTAATACGAGGTACCCTGACAGTAATAAGAATTCAATTCAATTCAATTCACTTTTATTGTCACATCACCATGGCACATGTGCCCTGGTGAGTGAAATTCTAAGAAGCTTGCTCCAAAAACAGCGCAGTACAAGTAACATGTAACATAGTACAGACAGACAGTTTGCAATATGCACATACATATAATCAGTACACACAGTGTACTATTGGACAAACACAGTCGAAACATTCAACACAATGTGTACATACATACATTAGGCACTAAACATTAAACACTAAACACAGAGTGTGCACGTTCTGCATTTTGTAAACAAGATGTGCATCTTGTGCAAACAGCAGAGTGGGCGTAGTTCTAAGTGTTTGTGTTTTGTAATTTTTGTAAAGAAGATACTTTGTATAGAATTATAAGGTTCTATCTGACACTTGTGTCAAAATTTAATTCACATTTTCTTATTGTGTAGGTTATTAACTTTCAGCATAGGTCTCACATAGATTTCGTAATAGGGTCATGAACTGTGATCTATAGTTTCGTGTGACTGATCAAGCTTTCCCCTTTTTTGTGTGTCACCCAACACACTTTTTTCAAGGTTCATTCGTGTCAATCAGCACAATTTTGACTTCCCCTGCATCCTTAGGTTTAAGGGCCTCACTGACAAAAGGAAACATTTGAGAAACAATATTCCACAGAAACCTCAAGATTGGTTGTTTTATTATCATTTCGATAAGGAGAACAGCTTAAACTAGATTATCATTCTGTTTGGTTTTGGGTTCTCTACAGGAGATTTTATTTATATTTATAGAATTGCAAGTAGCGCTAGCTTCCTAATTCCAAGTTTATTTTCACCCTCATAATGCTACTATTGCTCTAAATGTGACAATACTGTTATTACACAATACTTTTTATAATAATTTAATTAATTAATACTATTAATAAATAATTTTTACAATATGTTATATCATATCTAGAAAGTTTTTGACCTGTCCCAACTTCCTTGGATAAAACATTAAGATACAATTATAAGCACGGCCTTCATACTAAACTTGAACAAGAAAGGAGCATCCTAAAATATGAAATAAATGTCACGAAAACCATATAAATGCATTTACAATATTTATTGTATGATTTAACAAAATGAGAGTTGATTCAAATCATATTGCTTTAATGAATGTTTTGCAGAAAAGATATTACAATTATAAGCAGAAAATGATTTTTTAGAATAGAATCTGAATATTACTTGGTCCCAAAATCCACATTTACAAATTTCCAAAATTGTTGATATTGTACATTTACATAGAAAACATTCAATCTTTCTCACACATGAAAGAGATGTGTTTGCCATATACAGCTAGAATAAAGTAACATAGAATATTACTTAAGGATAATGAGGTGGTAACTCTAGTGCAGTATACAGTTTATTGAAACTGATACGGGTAAGGAATGAAACAGACCAGAGCAATGATAAATAATGATGTCCAACAGGGAAAATTGAACTAAAAACACCTTTCCAAGGAGCGTACAAACCTTGATTTGATAGAGGTTTTTCTCTTATAGGATTTAACAGATGAATTGGATGCTGAAGGGATATCACCTCACATGAACCAAAATCCTCATGGGATAAAACACCAACTATCCCAAAACAGATGAAGGTACTTTGACATAATTAAAAAAAAAATTGTAATTCAGTTTCATTGAATCTTTTTGTGCTTTGCATAATAAGCAACTTTACAGAATGAACAGTCTGTATTGAACAAAACAGTAATACAAAGACTTGTTTGTAAAATCATGTTAGTGAAATAATCAGAAGACTCTAAGAGTTGTCAGTATATATAAATTACTTTTGCAGTGAAGAAAGTACCAGATGGACGTTTGTTGTCACACCTGTATTATTGCGTTGTTTTTGTTTTTTCTTAGATTCTAAGATTAAGAACATAGACAGGGATTATGCATTTTTATCATCACCTCACATGAACCAAAATCCTCATGGGATACAACACCAACTGTCCCAAAGCAGAATGAAGCCAGCACCCCTGAGGGCCGGACAGACGCCAGGGGACTGTTTGTTGACATTTCATGTGTTGACCACATTTGTGATTTTGTAAATGATCATTTTGAAGTTCCAGGGTTCATCCTCCTTATGGATTTCGAAACAGCTTTTGTTTATTTCATTGCTGGAGGTCCTGAGACAGAGAGGGGGGGGGATTATTTGGGGTTCAGTGTTATATAAAAGGAGCACCGGTTAAATGAGGATGGATGTGTATGGACCTGGAGAACGTTAGAGAGCAATGATGCATACAGTCAAGCTGCTCTTTGTGGTGTTTTCCTGCCTCTGCGCTGTCGCCTGGGGATCGTCCCATCGCCAGCCATGTCGTAAGAGATTTACAGATTATTTATCTCATTTTGTTATAGAATTAATCCATATATGTATTGTTGTTTTATTCCTTTAAGTTGTCCAGGATTGGAATACGAGTATTTTGAATTACTCTTGATAAGGATTTAATCTTTTGGGAATTTTTTAATTTCTGGAGTCTAGATGATGATGGAACTTAAAAAATGTTGCATTGTATATTTTGCAGATATAGCCCCACTAACCAGTGGAACAATGAAAGTGGTGAGTTTACAAACTTTTTGAAGATACAAAACCAATGTTATACCTATTGGGATGTAAAATGTCTAGTTTGTTTCGGATTTGCCTCAAATTTGGAATTTAAGCAATCAGAAAAATTTCAATGTTTCATTTTCCTTTAACCAAAAAATCCCAGTTTTGTATTTTGTATGAAAAAACTGTCAGCACCTTGAGATACATTCTTTACACAAAGGCAGTTTGCTCTTAACCTTAAAGTGCTTTACATTCTTTGTGTGTACATATTTGACTCTGCAAAAATGATTTTTACCTAAAATTCTAGGTTTCCCCATCGTAAACACCAACTGTAAACTTCTAAAGTGTTTTTATTTTTTGACTTAATTTTTACTCTTTTCTAACACACCTATAGGTTTCAACAGGGGGTCATGATCTTGCGTCTGGGGAGTTCAATTATGACTCTAAAGCAAATAAATTCCGTTTTGTGGAGGACACAGCTCACGCAAACAAAACGTCTTACTTGGATGTGCTGGTACACTTCGATGAGGTAGGCTTCAATGACTTTCATTCTGCCGCTCATTTAGAGTTTGTGATTGCAGATTTGACCTTAAAACAAATATAATTACACATATAAAATAAGAAAGGTTTTTTGGTGTCTTGCAATTCCAGGGTGTGCTTTACGAGATAGACAGTAAAAACGAGAGTTGCAAGAAAGAGACTTTGCAGTTCCGTAAGCACCTAATGGAGATTCCACCTGATGCCACTCATGAATCAGAGATTTACATGGGCAGCCCCTCCATCACAGAGCAGGGACTCAGAGTCCGGGTGTGGACCGGAAAGTTTAACGAACTTCACGGTCATTACCTTTTTTAATTTTGTGCTTAATTTTTCAGTTTTTGAGAACTTGTTTTTAAAAATGTATTTGTATCTGCTTTACAGCTCACTACTCCCTGTCAACTACTTCTTGTGGCTGTTTGCCAGTTATTGGCCACTACTATGGTGATAAGAAGGACCTTCACTTCAGGTAAACTAAGAAATAAAACAGTAATACTAACTGATTGTGTTAAGCCTTGCCTTAAGATTTTCGGTTAAAATGCCAACAAACTGAATCCTGCAGAAGAACAGTTTTAACTGCATTTAACTGTGCACATTTTTGGTCCAGTTTCTATGGTGTTGAAACAGAAGTTGATGACCCACAAGTCTTGGTGCTCCCGACCTATTGTGAAGGCATAGCTTTTGAGGAGGCACCAGATGACCACAGCTTCTTCGACCTGTTCCACGACTGAAAGACATAAGACCATACTCAAACTGCCAAAGATGGCTAATCACAATAATAAAAAGAGCATTTAAATAAAAAAACATTTCCTGTATTCATCTCTCTTTCTTCGGCATGACTGCAGATTCTATGTCATTATCTATTAACTATTTCAGTATATTTTCTAAACAACTTTTTGTCTTTTGCCACTGTTTCTTCATTCTGATGAAGTCAATAAAGCGAAGCTTTCACTGAAAACCATTTTGATGTCTATGAAATATATTATTCATAAAAAACTACAAAACAATTACAAAAACATTTTAATACAGAGAAATGACTTTAGCTGTGATTCTGATATTATATGCAATTAAACTTAAGTAAATTAAACCAGGCCAAGTCCAGTGTCAAAATGATCAATATGTGGGCAATTCCATGAATAGGAAAACCTCACCATGAAAGTAAAAAGTTTTATCAAAGGTTTTTAGAAAATTTTGCACAGATTGATAGTTACAATAAGAAAATATTTGATTGTATATTAAATCTGTGTGTTGGTTGCACTGACAGGGATGATGGAAGGATGAATAGTAAAAAAAAACTTAATTTTCATCATTCTTAATGTTTAACAGTGCCATGTGTTTTGTCTTATAAGAAATACTAAATATTTCAGAAAATGTTAGCGGGGTGTCTCTGACGGTAAGAATGTAATATGTTCTAGGAAGCCCTATACTGTAAATGCACATAAAGCATTAAGCATTGGCGCTTGAGGTTAACCAAACCAGACAAATTAAAGGAAAATTCCCGTTTCAGCAGTTTGAGAATTAAAAAAAACAATCTCACTTCTTAATTTGTGTTTGTAACTTTCCTTTCCTTTTTCTTTCTTCTTTTTCCTTCGATTACCATTTTCACAAACAGCTACGATTCAAAGTGGTGACTAGCCGGGTACATTTAATGGTTTTAAACCATGGATTCAGAAAATCCAACTATATGGTTTTTATTGGTGTTGTAGTCAAGACCACCTTAACGGAGACCAAGACAAGGCCGGGACCAAGAGAAGACAAAGACCTGGGCCGAGACCGAATCAAAACTTAGAATAATAAAAAAAGGCTATAATAAAATAATAATAAATGAAGTGACTTGGGTGATATATTGTCCGAATATGTGTGTATAATGTATTATGTTCCATCGCTTATCACCAAATCTTTGACCTTTAACAGTACAATATAGTTGTTGAAGAAATTAAAGACATATTCTAGGCTACAAAAAAGAATCTATTAATTTTGTTCACAGATTTATTTAAGACAATGTCTTGAGAACACTTGTGTTTATAGATCAAATGTGCAGAACAGAGGCTATTGCGTGAATGAAAGAAAAAAACCTCTACATTTATAAGTGTAAGAATTTCCCCTCTTTAAATTCAAAGTGTATATGTTCTCTAGTTCTTAAATGTCATGAGTTGTATGTCAGGATATAGGAGCAGAGTTTGAATGAGCAGCTGTTCTCGTTGTTGATTGGTTAACAGTGACAGTAGTCCACGCCCCCCGGAAGTAACGGCGCACTCCTTGTCACACACTGTACACTTTAACAATGGCTATAGCGCACGTCGCGACAGAATATGTGTTTAATGATTTTTTATTGAAAGAATCCAGCGAATCTAAATATAAAGGCGTTCGGCAGGAACTGGCATTAGACAAACTGGTCAGTTTTATAGCGGTCGGGCTTCCGTTGTTACTCATTTCACTCGCCTTTGCACAGGAAGTGTCTGTGGGTCAGTAAAAACATTGATTTATTTTTAGTTTATAATAAAATTACAAAATTTTTCCTGAATATTTGAGTTATTTCAACAAAGGTTGGCGTGTTTATATTAATGTAAAAACAAAATAGGGCGTCACCCTGCTAGTGATGTCATCCGTCCAAACGGAAATAAACCCCATGTATTAATGCACATCACCTTAATGCATTTTAACCTAAAATATGAATGCTTTATGTTCACTATAGGTTCCCAAATCACATGTTTTCCACCCACCAGATTCTCAATGCGGCAAGCAGCATATGTGGATTCCTTCTGCTGGGCTGCAGTCGAGAGTCACTCCACGGGCGACAGCGCCCCCCTTCGACTACACAAGGTACTGCAACGAGGCCTGTGTTGTAGTTTTTCATGAGGAATGTTCTGTAGTCACAATTAAAGGTTTTTCTCTTATGTGTTGCTTTGTCTGCAGTTCTTTCCTTATATCCTGCTGCTGGTCGCTATCGTCATGTATATCCCGGCTCTTTTGTGGCGTTCCACGGCTGCCCCTTCCCTCTCCTCTGATCTCAGTTTTATCATGGAGGAACTCGACCGGTGCTACAATCGTGCCATCCGGGTAGCAAAGAGCCTCACATCCGGCCTTGATGGCAAAGATACTGCAGAGGATCCACACAGGTACGCTGTGACGTTATGTTAAAAGAATGAAATAAACTTTTCAAATATTTTGTTGTTAAAACAGACTATTTCTCATACTATATTGGATTCACCCTCATATAATTTCAAGCCATATATATATTTATATATAACCAATGGTGACCAAACCCTTTTGGACCCTTGTGTGGACACAAAACCAATCAGACATTTTATATAAAAAGTTACGGTTTGTGAGAATAATTAGTAACAATTTTAATTTGGGAATGTGGGGTTATCTATTAAATCGAATTTTCTAATATTTTCTTATAAAATATTAAAACTCTTTTAATGGTTGTTTCTCGCTTGGGGCCTTACCTACTAGTAACTCTGCCTCTACTTTCCTTTGTAAATCAGTTACACTTATTCTTTTCAGTCTTGTTAATTATTTAATAATTCAAAATCCTTTATATGCTTCAATATACTAAATACTAATGTTATCTATAATCTTATCTTTCCTTTTCACTCTATCCTGCTTTTGCTTTCTTCCTCTCAGTGGTATTGAACTGACTGAAGGGTGTTTTAAGTATCCTCTGGTAGAGCAGTACCTTAAAACAAAGCGTGCATCAAGGGCTTTGGCAGCGAAATATCTTCTTTGTCGGATTTTAACCCTACTCACTTTACTGCTTGCCTGCTTTTATTTGACATACTACATCTTTTGGGTATCACCCAGTGACCAGTTCTCCTGTAACCTTCGCACAGGTGTGTGGGATAGATTTGTGCCTGTCTGTGCATGTTTGTTTTTGTTTGCATGCGATTGACTAAAGAAATAAAGTTTGATAAGACATCATATTTAGAAATGTGAACGTGTGTTTCTTATTTGGTTAGTTGCAGATATCTGCTTGTGTTTGTGTACTTAATTGTATGTGTTTATTTTCTTTCACCTGTCTCCAGGTATATTATCAAATGAGACTGAGGTTCCTGACGCAGTGCAGTGTAAACTAGTGGCGGTGGGTGTTTTCCACCTTCTAAGCTGCATTAATGTGGTGATGTATATTGTGTTAGTACCTGCTGTGGTTTATTCTGCCCTCCAACCTTTTCTTGAACATCAACGGGCTCAATTTCTTCATCCATATCGTCTATTGCCTGCTTTCGGACATGCCCTAGATTTGCAGCCCTCTGGTCGGCGCTATGACGACCTCAGCATCTATCTGCTGTTCCTGGAAGAGAACCTGAGTGAGCTGAAGAGCTACAAATGTTTGCAGGTCAGTTTGGTTTTGTGTCGTTTATGCAAATGTTGTTTGATATCTCTGTCTTGACTTTTTTGTGTGTGTTTATGCAGGTATTAAATCTGCTGTCAGAGGAAGGAGATGCAGCGTTTGACACCATGTGTCTCCTTAGGACTTTGGGGCAAGTGAGAACTGACATGGTGGACAGAAAGCGATCCCGTGCGGTTGATGGAAAAACTCAGCTAAATGAGACAGAAATCGATTCTGAACAAAAAGGTGAGGGTGTCATTGTATAAACAGTAAAAAAAAACACAACATGGTAATAAAACATGTCATCTGGTACCAAAGCATCTAATACCACGTCTATGCACGTTTTAGCTCAAGATGTTTCTTCTGTTTTGCTGGATGATGGAGTACAAACAGAGAAAAGCTGCAGCTGTGTGAAAGATGTGAGACAAAGGGTGGTCTGAAGTTTTAAGGAATGTTGATGGTTTTATTGGACACACACGTATGGCCCAAAGCTTCTGATCTGTGTTTGTTGGTCTGGCTAGTAGATAATGCAACTACTTTATATTAACTTTATATCATTAATTTATAACAATTTCATAATTGTTTCACATTACGGATCAGCAAAGTAACGGTTCTGTCACTGGTAACTCAAAAAGGAATGGCAAAAATTAATTTTTCATGTTAGGTAATATAATTTACTTTTTGTGTCTTATGTTTGTTATCAGAATTGATCTACAGGGAAAATTTGGCCAACAAAAGCCTACATGTGAAGTAACATTTATTTATACCGTTGATTTGATAATATATAATGACTGATTCATATTAGAATGTAATTCAACTGCACTGGTTTACAAAACTGTGACTGTTTATTATTTTTGTATATAATGTTTTCTGTAAATTGGAAATTATTTCTGTGAAGATAAATAACAGATTATGCAATGTTTGAAACTTACAGCAAAATAAAACTGTTTACATTAAGTATACCAGGGTCTCCAACTTGGTGCCCCCGGCCACCTGGTAGCCTGCATGATCTTTTTGAGGTGCCCGCCCACCCATTTTCCTCAGTGATTTTTGAAGCCAAATTATGAAGGCACCGTGTTTTTTATCTTTGACTCACTAAATGAAAACGTTTAAGTTGTAATTCTACAAACGCAAATTCAACTTTACAAAGTGTAGTAATTGTAGATAATGTGACCAGCCTGACTGAAATTGTTCCTTTTTATTATAACACTATTTGTGCCTGTAATGTTGGTATTTACATTTATGAAAATTTTTAAGGTTAACAAAGATTATTGATATGTATAACATCCAACAAGTAGCCCTCTGGATGATTTCATCTCCTTGGGTATCCCTCTCTTAAAAAAGGTTGGAGACCCTTGTACTTAACAATGTGAAGTTTTCTGGTGCTTGGCTAAATACAATTAAAGGTCTGCACCTATGGAACTAATGTGCATGTTTGGGTATGCCTAAGTCATTTAGAATAGGGTGTATAGAATGAGGTACAGTGTAATTGATGTGTCAACAAGAATGAATTTTTTCTATAATGAATATAAAATGCCTAAATCCTTCTCTTAAGACTGTCCACCAGACCAAATATATGCATCCCTTTAAAAACATTTCTGGCATGGCGAACAACTAAATAAAACTGCCTATATGTTATAAGCCCTAAAGAATAAATTTTTCTTGAATCCAATTACTAACTATTTAACTTTATTACTTACGATTGTATTGTTTTGTTATTTCGATAATTTGCCTGCAATATGAATATGAAGCATAACTTTTATTACCCAGTAATTGAGGGTATTAGTAAAGGTAAAGAAAGAAACATTGCACAATACAAAAGCTACAACTAAATTGATTTGTTGAAACTGATTTGTACTAACTTTTGTAAATGTGGGAGGTGTTTTTTTTTACTAATAACATTTTGTACTTTTTCCATAAAGGTTAATTGTTTTACAAGACCTAAAAAGCTTTTCAATTATTTGCTTTTATTGTAATTTTGGATTTATTGTAAAATTGTTTGTAAAATCTCCTTACTCTAAATAGATATTAGAAATAAATACATTTCTGTAAGTGAACCATGTGAAAGTTATTTAATGCACTTTTTTATATTTCGTGAGGCTTACTAAATATCACAAAGAAACATTTGTATCAACTGAAAATCTTTTAAAAACATAAAATAAAATTCTTTCAGTGGAGAATATCAAAATATAAAATCCAACCGTTCAGTTTCCTAAAATGTACATATATTTATTTAATATGATGAAAAAAGTATTTATTCAACAAAAATACATTTTAAATAAACAACCAATATTTTAAGTGAATCTTAATAGAAATATTCAAGTTATACAGATTTACTTTTTAATTATAGAGACACAAAATTTAAACAGTATATTTAATTCATTTCAAAGCTTTAAAATGTTCTCATTTTTTATTTCTTTTGTTAAACATTAAAACACAGTCTTTTTTTGAGTGTTTCTAATAAACATTTAGTTTTTTACAGTAAGATGTTTACAATATAATAAAAAAAAAAATCGCAATATTAATTACTTTATTACTTACCATCAAAAAAGTAAAACATTGATGGTTTCATCTGGCATAAAATATACAAAAAGGCAGATATTGTATTTTTGTAAATTGTATTTAAATACAGTATTCAGATGCAAATGGAACTCTAGAACATTAATACATGTAAGCATTACATAATTTAAAACATGGAAAGCTACAACCTATCTCACAATGTCACACAAGAAACGTCACACCCATTACTAATGACTATGAAAAAACAGCATTTTCCATTTTATCAAGAATGAGAAACCCAGGGACATTTTGCTGATCTTACCGATGAAACTCTACCAGCTGTCAGCCTCTTCTAATCACCCACTGTCACTCAACAATTTGTAAAAATTAACCAAAGCTGACAGCATAGCATACAGGACCTGCATGAACACCAGAACGTGTTTGTCTTCAGTAAACGTAAAAGTACTTGGGTGTTAATATGAATTGGTTGGGTAAACACAGCTAATGTGGCATATGTGATTGGACAGTCACTTAAAGGTGTTAGAGTCTGTTTTTGCACTCCTTTTCCGCTGATTCAGGCAAATAACCCAGAACCTGTTTAGATATAAAAGAGAGAAGGAAATACTGATCATCCTAAACCATCTCACCTCTCTCAAGCGGTCTGCATCCAGTCCTCAGCTTCAAGAACAGGTAAGGGGTTGACTGGATGGAACATTTACAGTGAATGCTTCTTTTTATGTTTTGTGAATGTGAATATATTTATATGTTATTGCACTTTTAGTTTTACTACAGTACTTTTTTTCTCAGCATAACAATGGCATTGTGGCTCCAAGCTGGTGCTCTCATGCTGCTTTTGACCATCTCTGGTGCCAGTTCTAATCCAGGGGCTCCCCAGCACCTGTGTGGATCTCACCTGGTCGACGCTCTTTACCTGGTCTGTGGTCCAACAGGCTTCTTCTATAACCCTAAGAGAGATGTTGACCCTCTAATGGGTAAGTAAGAATTAATTTTTAGTAGAAAAGCTTAAAAACCTATAAGAATGTGTTCTTTGAAATAAGTGCAAATAATATTGATCAAAGTTGGTGTTAGTGAGAGGTAGCTGCATGTTTATAAGAATGCTTACAATAGCTTTGTATTCATAACCATCATGGCAAACGACGGAAAATGTGTGTAATTGTGTTTAATGAAATAGGTTAAACAGTATTTCAAGGTTAAAACATTTAAAGAAATACAGTTTTGTAACCGTGTAGCTGATAATCTGCAATTTTACTTAACTTTGGCTCAATTTGACCATTCTATTAGTATAATGTTCCCTATTGTTGTATTCCTTTTTAGGTTTCCTTCCACCTAAATCCGACCAGGAAAATGAGGCAGCTGACTTTGCATTTAAAGATCATGCTGAGCTGATAAGAAAGAGAGGCATTGTGGAACAGTGCTGCCACAAACCCTGCAGCATCTTCGAGCTCCAGAATTACTGCAACTAAATTATCACCTGCTACAGATGGGTACCAGGTGCCTTAATGCTCTCGATTTGTGTTTTTCATACAAAATAAAATGTATCAAATAAAGTACAGTTTTTGATATCTCTATTGTAAGAGCTATTTTCCTATTTTTATAATTAGTCGAACTGTCTTGTGTCTTTCGATTTTCCCATACAGTCATGGACACAGCAAATATATTTGTGTTCTGTAAAAGGGGTAACATGCTTTTAAGGCTTGAAGTATTTATAATGTTCAAAGAAAAAACATTCACATATTTATTAGTTACCGATTACTTATAAAACTAAATAGAGCTACTAGGATGAAGTTTATACAAATCTGCTAAGGAAAACCTTCTATATGCTCACTTCTCATTTTAAAGTTTTTATTTTTAAAAAAGCAGTATTGTAACATTTAAACAGACACTCTTGTGAAAACGTATTATGTTACAAAGCAATATTGATCATTTTTCACTGAAACAGAAATAAAACGGTTTATTCGTATATGGTGCCATCAATGATCATATGTTTGAAATGGTAATTACTGTCATCTATTGGAAGCATTATAGAGTCTGAGAGTATAGATTTTTTTTGTACCTTCAGCACTGTAGTAATCAACACATTGTTGAAGAGGTTCTTTATCTGAGCAGTGTGTCATTTCAGTTGAGAGGGACATTTTCTATGATAGCATACAGTTTGAAAAGCAGCTATCTCTGTATTCAGAAAATGAGGGATTAAAGGTAAGCTTCATATTATTATGAAGTTTTAACTGCAATATTTTTATTTTTTTGCTAAAATTTATGTTGAGGTTGCTTTTATGTTGTGTCAAAATAGAAGAGAAAAGGAAAAAGAAATACCTAATATATGGTGTTTTATAAATTTCCTTATTATTACATTATCTTAGCAATCAACTGTCTGAATACATTTCAAGTAGAATGCAAAACTGTGAAAACATTTATGTTAAAGGCTGCTCTACTTATATAATGAATAAAAGCTATAAATGAAAATGTAATCTCATACATTTAAGACATATCAAAGATAGATACATGTATTCATAACCAGTAATTAATGTTTAGTCTTGTCATAGCTGAAACAAACCTTATAAACAGGTAAATAAAATAAAAAGGAGAACGTTCTTCATGTAACAAAATTGATTTATTATTTGTTGATTCTTTAAGCCCTCCTGACCCTCTTTCAACACAGGATCATTTTGTCACTGTTTTAATCATCCGTCATCATTTTTTTTTTACCAGACTCATATTTTAAATACAGAAACCAGAAGAAGCCTCCTTGTAAATATCATCATTCACACATGCTACTAGGCTAACACTAATAAAAAAGTTTAAATGAGAACCAAGAGACAGCACCAATATTTGATAATTTCTTCATAATACTCTTTTTTCATGTTAAAGGCTTCGTTTTTTGCACTTCTAACACAGCCAGGAGATTTGGTACAGAAAAATCTGTTTTAGTTGCACAATTTTAAAGAGCCACATGTCACTGATATCCTTTCAACTAAAAATCTCAATACTTCTAAACAAATGCATTTTAGTGAAACATTAAGTTAAGACATAAGTCAACCAATGTCTCAATCAAGGAATTGCTGATCTACTATAAGAAATAAAAGGCACGCAGGATGGAGCATTTGATCAATAATGAATATACAGACTCTTTCCCAATAACCATGCTCAAACTGGAAAAAAAACTGCATCGTGTCACAGAACTCAAGTTTTTTAATTTTGTCATCTCTTTCAGAAAACCTGTTTTTAACAAGAATTGTTTCACCAACAGATTAAAACATACACATGAAATGTATTCATCCTCACATCAATGCAAATTCAGTTGATTTTCTTCTATGAAACATAAGATAATCCTTTTAGACTTCCGTATCTTTTTTTCCAAAGAATACATCCAGTCTCAAAGTGAGAACGACGGAACTTAAATTATAGGATCAACTATTATGAAATGCACAAATTCTTTCTTGTCAACTGCCTCATGCCTGCTTTTTACAGGTACATACCTACAGACATCATGTGAATAGCATGTAAAATTGATCATATATCTCAGTAATTCTGACAAAGCTATGTTAAAAACAGCTACTTTGAAGAGGGAGAATTTATGAACCTTTATATACACAATGAATCAATTTAGGGTGGTAGAAAATTGTCCAGAATTTCCTCCAGGTTTTTCTTTAAGGATTTCAGAATAAAAACATTTCCCCTAGATTATGTAAACTAAAGTGGTTGCATGTACTTCAAATTGTAGCTTCAACACAAAACAAGGACAGCAATAAACATTCATATTTCCAGGTGTTTTCAAGTGTAAATATAAGCAAAAAAAAAATCCAACGAAGCTTGACTTTTACATAAACACTCTGACAATAAGAAAACAGTGGCATTCCTGAAAGGGTCTCATTACAATAACCATCTCTGTTATCATTTCTTGACTAATTACATTACAGATTGAAGAGAACTTGCAGTTTAGGTATAACAAAACAGATGGCTGTAGCAACAGCTGGTATAACTACCAATTGTAGTGTTCTCTCAACGTTTGCAGGAAATCACAATATGTAAGGACAATTGGATACTTCAAGTAACGCTGAAATAACTTCAGATTTCTTCAGCCTGGTAGAAAAGCAGCAAATACACAGAAAAAGGTGAATAAACAAAAATGCCAAATCATTCAGTACGGGTTGAGCACAATATGAGTTTTTGTCAAGTATAAGAGTTGACACGCTTTTCCCATCCCAGTCATTAAAATATTTACAACTGGTGTTTAACCCACATCGGCCACATTGCACAACTTTGGTACTTCAGCTTTTCTACCTTGGCTGGATAGAAGCAGGAAGCAGTGGCATTTCAAGCAAAACATATTGAAAAAAATCCTTCACTTCAGAAGCTTCAAGAGAATAAATGGAATATCCATACAATCTAAACACACAACGGACTAATGAATCTTTTTACATCATGGATTTGTCCAGGAGAGAACATGAGATTGAAATCAAGGTTGTAATTCGGATCCAGTAACATGGAGATGACAATGACTTAAGGTCCAAACTTAAGGCTGTACAAAAAGTATAGGAACATACTAACAGCAGACGAAGACATACTTAGGAACAAAGAAACATCAAAAGTGTCTAGGACTTAAATCTCAATGTGTCTTACCACTTTACATTCACCTTGAAAATGAAGAGTGAACGAGTAAAACCAAGAAAAATTCAGTGTTGCAGTTTACAAAACGGACAAAAAAGTGCTTTAGAATAAGTAAAAGTTTTAAAAACAGTCAAACTGGGCAACAATAAAACACCTTCAAGGCCTTTGTTTTTAGACGGAGTCCAAAATTAAGGTGTGAGGGTTTTGAATGGCTGATTCATAAGCTGAAGTTTAAGGGTCTGAGTAAATCTGCAGTCTCTGTGATATCAAGCCCCTCGCCAGCGCTAGCTGAAGCACATTCCCCGGTGATATCACTGCCATTTAAATCTCAGCCTTCAAAGGAAAGGGCACGCACCCTCCATTAGCTGAATTTATGAGCAGATATCCACAGGAGCCATTCAGCAAAACAAATCCTAATCAACATCACATTCTGGCTTATCATGTCTCTCCAAGTTTTGCAAGCAAAAATTCATCCTGAAAAATTACTGTTCTATTTATCATTTCTTAATGGTTTAGGAAAGCAAGTTTGAATGTCTTAATTAGGCTTGGAATATAAATCAACGATGGAAGTGTGGAAGAGCCAGAGTATACGGCTGCATCCAGCGTGCTGTCATTCCTTTATAAATGGTCCATTCTATTGTTTTCCAAAACATGTTTTAAATAAAAATCTGGACAGTGAGTAAGTGCTTCACAACTAATCTCCTACACAACAGTTTCACATACTAAAGAACTGTATTCAGAGAAGGCGATAGGATTGATTAAGAGAGAAGAGAAATTGGGTGCAGAGCAGTTACAGCTTTAAAATGAATGTAACCAAGTACCGAGAATCAAAAGCACACAAAGTCCTTTAAAAGTAAATTTCCTTTTTGATTAGAGCATCTATATACACTCTGATGTAGTCCATGTCCTTAAATTTCAGTGTTGACATGGTGATCTAAAAACACCATGGTTGAAACAGATTTATCAGTTCATATTCGCGCAGTTGTTCAACTGGTCTATGTTGGTATTATTTCGCCTCTCCCAAACAAGTACTAAGAGCCCTGTATGCTTTTATTCACATGTAGCAATGACCTAAACAAGCTATGCGTTAAAGACTCCATGTTGAATATATATATGTAGCTGTGTAAGCATGCATTTTCCAAACCGCAGGCCACTTTTATAGTGTTTGTGGTTCTGTAGGGGCTGTGTGTGGGCTCTGAGGGGGAGAATGTGGAGGTGAGTGCAAAAGAGGGGAAAACCGTGAAGTAGGAGGGCAATAAGAAGGTGCGGCTGTGGGGGACGGAGGCAATCCACAGGGCACCACCGGTCCAGCGGGTGCGAAGGGGCCAGTGGGTGACTCAGCAGGAGGTTGGTTGTAAAAGAAGAAAGCACACTGATGAATAAATGTCTCGATGATTGTCTGGTATGTGCGAGTGGCTGTTAGGGCATCCATAGAGGTGAAGTCTGGCCGCATCAGTGTTGGCCAGAAACAGATGGACAGATTCTCACTGGTCATTAAGTTGACTCTGTTCCACTGACTAACCCTGAAAAAGGTAGAGGAATTAAGTTTACAGTCCCTCCCTTGTAACTTATCTCCAGCATTTAGGAAATGCAGTAAATGTGGTTCCATGCTTACTTGTTAAGATGGCTCATAACATGTTTAAAGACATCAAAATTCTCCCTGGGAAATCGCCTCAACACGTCCTTCATAGTGTGCAGCCTCTGTTCTCTGTCATTAATTTCTGTGGACAAAATTTTGAAAATGTGATTATCATATGTCACCTTATTAGGTAAATTAATAAGGAACTTAAGAGCATTAAAAGCATAGTGTACTTTTTATAAGCTTTAGAAGATAAATAAATGAAATCTTACTGAAAGCTTCTATCAGCTCCGCCTGTGAGCTATAAGGAATCAGAGGATCTGGCAACTCAGAGAAGAAACTTTTCAACGCCCCAGCAACTGTGTTCACAGTATAGTCCTTCTCCACTAGATCCAGATTGTGATCTATTAATTATGAAAAAAAGAATAAATATATCAAAGTACAGTTTTGTTTTCAGTCGGTTTCTAAAACTTAACATTTTTGTTTTTTGAATAATTTATAAAGATTTCTATATTTTTCAGTGTTCCGTTTTTATTGTTAAACAGCAAGAGGTGCTGTTATACACAGAATTGAACAGAATTTACAGGTTAAAAGCAAGCCCTTTGTTTGATTCATCTAAGTTTTTGTTCAGAATATGTTCAACACTTTTGAAGAGACCTAACCACATTTTGGAGGAGTTAAAAATTGAGAAGAAAATACGCCTTTTGATTTGTTCATTCTCTCGTTTGGTTTACAGAATGTTCAGATACTCAAAAATTATTCTATAATACAATCGATCTGTAATAACTCTTCAGTTTAAAAGAATGAAAAAGATACTCACCCTGTTCAAACTGTTTCTGCAGGGTCTCTATCTCTGACTTATTTCCACTTACTCTGTAGATGCCCTCTGTGGTCAAACCTTGAGAGAGAGAAAGAGAGAGAGAGCGAGAGAGAGCGAGAGAGAGCGAGAGAGAGCGAGCGAGAGAGAGCGAGCGAGAGAGAGAGAGAGAGCGAGAGAGCGAGAGAGCGAGAGCGAGAGCGAGAGAGAGACAAGTATAAGGAAAAGGCAATTACACTATTTCACAATAAGTTTTCACTATAGTTGTTAAAAAATTTACATGAGAATTTTAAAAGCATGACAAGGGCATTCTTAAAAGTATTCTGTGGTGTCATTTATAACAGATTCAGCCCATTAAGCATCTAAATTTATCCCAACCCTGTGATATAGATAAGCTTATATGGTGTCCTAATGATATCTCTGATGGGGTGAGTGTGATGTGAAGTAACAGAAGCAGTAAATGTACCTGTGGCTTCAATATAACGGATACATTTGTCAATGAAATGTGGAATAGGTCTTTCAAGGGAAACCACATTAACCAGAGGCACTCCAAAGTATGTACTCTCCAAAGGCTTAGAGATTGAATGGCGAGGCTTTGGTCTTGTTTTCTGCAAAATAACAACCCAAAGAAGGACTAATTACAATTTCATATTATTACTCTCTAGTTTAAAGAAAATGATCAAAATGTAAAAGAGAGCCATTCGAAATTAATAAAACTCACTTTGCCTGGACGACGAAGACTTTTCAGTATGTTCCTCTTTTTGGGATCCTCTCCTTCTTCATTAAGTATGTCTGCTTTTAAGACTGAAACATCATCATCTTTTGACCTTGTAAGTGTACCAATCTCATCATCGCTACCAATTGAAAAACTAGTGCGGAAATTGCTGAATTTCCCCAGCCGTTTGGAACGATCACGGTATAGTCGCGGCTTTACCCTTGCTGCAGAGAACTTGCGACGTCTTTCCAAGGAGCTGCCATCGCCTTCACTATCTGAACCATTGCCTCCTCCATTAGAGTGCATCCTATTGGAATTGCGTATGGTAATAATTTTGCCCTGCGTGCTGTCATGTGGCACGGAATAAATGCTGTCCTCATAGTTGGGCCGTGGCTTTGAGACAGCATCCACTGGCTCAGCATAGTCTGAAGGATCATAGTCTCCTCCAAGAGGCCATGTCACATTTGATGTGAGAGACCGCCGATGGCTGACTGAATCTATATAGGGATTGAAATTTGGCTTTCTGAGGTCAAATGTGACACTAGGTTTGGGCCTTACTTGAGGAGGGATTTTGTTGTTTAGTTTGTTCTCAAAAGTGCTAAGGTCAGAGATCACAGAGAAAGTGTCACCTGAGTCCAGGTCAGGCAGTTTGAATCCACCATGAGAGGTGAGTGTGCCATCATGGTAGGGCGGAGAAGCTTCCATGTCCTCCTCAGAATCTAACAGCATTGTGACTGGGCTTGGAGAGCCACAGTGTGGAGAATAAACATTCTCATTTGTGCTAGCGGCTTCTGGAGCATTTTCATACATGTGACTGGCCTCAACAATCGTTTTCTTCTCTACTACTTCTGCGAAAAACTGTTCGAAGAGATCCATTTTGTGCAGTCCTCCACCAGGGCCACAAACTGTACTGCAGAAACGTCCCTCAATTTCATGGGCCAGATCCTCACCTTGGACTAAAAACTCGTGAGCAGAGTCTAGAAGCTCAGTCTGAGTTTCTCCCACGGCAAGCAGCTGAACAGGGATGATGTCCTGAACCTCACACAAGAAGGCACACAGGGTTTCAAAAGAAGCCTTGCGAAAAGGAGAGTAAACGGCAATGTAACCATGCACCAACCTACTTTTACGTGTGGAAAAAGCAGCATGGTATGACATCAGGGACAGCTCAATTGTATACTTGTTACCACCAACTGTCTGTTCCAGGAGAACTGAAGTGCCAGTTGCTTGAGGAGACGTCGGTTTACAGTGCTGAGGGAGCAGGAAGGGCGCAAGTAGTTGATCAGTGTCATAAGAGTCTCCACACATTAGGCACATGACAATACGCAAATCAGCCTCTGGGCTCTGGTCTTGCTGTAAGTCTCTTATACATGGAGGCAGTGGAGGTGCAGGTGGCGAACCACTACGAAAAGATGAAATCCTCCTAATTTCAAGTAGACTTTTCAAGACCTGGTTAATCTGCCTTTCGTTTACATTCCGACCATAACCGCTGCCTGGTGAGGCAGGTTCCAGAAAGTTAGATTGCAGTTTAACCGATACCTGCTGACCCTGTGATATTAAAGCTTGGGCAGTCTCCCCACCAATGTCACCTAGTCCTCCAACACCTCTTTTGGTTATTAACAAGAGTGAGAGAGGAAGCTGAGCAATATGGTTATCCCTTCTGCCGAGAGTAGAGTCTCGTAATTTCTCAATACTTTCTACAACATATGACAAGGATTCTTTTGAATTATACAAACACAGGCATCCGTGGGGAGTGAATGTGGCTGTATGAAACGAGTTAACTGGAAGTCTTACATTGCCCTCAATGGGTCGAAGGACAAGTTCATACATTCTTCCTTCAAGCATATAGTGATCGTCATTGGTACATAGTGCACGAATCTCGTTGGCCAATTCTCTTGCTAGACCATCTTTACCCAGTATAACAAGATTAATCCTATCTATCTTAACATCCATTATAAGTGACTTTCCAAAAGCTGGGTATTGTGAAGGGAAGCACAATGCTAGCATTTGCTCAATTTTGCTGTCAACACAGTGTGGGCAATTGGGGCATGTTTCCTTAGTAGGGTGATACACAAAATGGATGTGCTTCAACACCAAAGCATCTCTCTCAGCTTGCAATTTCTGTAGTGCTTTGAAGCGTTGTTCTTCACCTAAAACTTCTTGAATTGCTCCCATCTTTTCTTTACTAGGTTTGGCATCCACCTCGAGTTCATAGAAAAGCTCAGAGTACTCAAGTAGAAGCTCTTGAAAATCCTCTTTTGCTCTGTCAATGATTGCTTTTTGGTGTCTGTTATAAATGTCCAAATATTCTGGCTCTTCAAGCCACTGGTAGAAGTCTTCGTTCATGATGAAGCTACGGGCCTCCTCCCAAGGCTTGCCAGGGGTAATAAAAGGTGAAGATGCCAATTTTGCTTTGAACTCATGTCGCATCTGGGCACGCTTGCATTCATTGCGCAGGTGTTCAAGGTGTGCATCAAAGATTATTTCAGCAGCTGTTGTGTCCAAAACATCAAAGGGAATGCGCTCATCCTCCATGTTGTCAAGGTGTGGTGTGTCTTCCCATGGTGCATCCTCCAATACAACAAACCAATGGTCAAAGTCTTTTTTAGACTCAAGGACCTTCTGCACCCCAGACCAGCTTAAATGCTCAATTTCATCCAGCTCAGACACCAAGCTACTCAAGGCAAGTGGAAGAGTGCTAAGGTATCCTTTACGACGTCTTTCAATGTGCTCCTGCTTCAGACGGTGAATATGTTGTTGAAAAAGCTTCTTAGCTTTACCTGTCCCTTCCAAAAATACATACTCTTTGAATTCAGGAGAAGACTGCATTCGTCGGCTAATGTTGGGCCAAGATTCATTGTGGTTCTTGACAATGTGGTTCACCAGCCATTCATAGCGGTCCTTTGCAGAGGCAATCAGTTGACTCTGATGTTTTAGAGCCTCAAAGTAAGGTATGATTTTAGGCTTACCTCTACCCTTATCAATTAGCTGGATCAAGGTGAGAAAAGCCATGTCAACATTAACATTGGACCGTGCAGAAGTCTCGACAACTGGCAAGTTCTTTTTTGTAATGGCAAAAGTATGTGAATCCTTAATGTATCGCTCAACACCCTCATCACACTTAGTGAGAACCAGCACAATGGGCTTTTTTGTCTTGCTTAAATGATTGTACAGGTTGGTGACAAATTTCATCTGGTCGTCAAAGTTGCGATTCATACCGCGACTTACATCGACACAAAGCAGGAAGCCATCTAACTGCAACTTTCCTTCTGGCATTTGCTTTTGTTCAAAGTCTTGCTCTAGCCCCAACTGATCAGTGCAGAAGTACATGAGTTTTTCTGCAGAAGCTAGTTTGGTGGAAGCAGCTCTTTTGATATATGGCTGCAAAGCTGTGCTTCGATGGGGCTGAAATGTCTGGTCATCGATGAATTCTGTCTGCTCGACCACATGCATCCTACTTTCTGCACCATCTTCCAAAACTCTGCCAACTTCTCCCCAAAACAGGAAATGGTCATTGTTGACAACCCGCCCCCCAAAATCACTGGTACTAAGCACAGAAGTGTGATCAAGATGGAAGTCGTCTGCACTAGGACGGACAAAGCGGTTGCAAAGGCATGATTTCCCAACTCCACATTGGCCTTTTTCCTTCTCAGTACCCGACAGGCCAACAACGACAAGGTTGTAGATAGGCATCCGGGATTCTTGTTTTTTAGCCATCATCATCGTATGCAGGTATTCATTGTGCTATGCCCCAAAGTTTCACACTGGCAGACTATTTGGAACGTGTCCATAAAATGTTTCTATGATTTACAACTGAGGTATTAGGGCCAATAGTTCAAACATCCTTTCAGATTGAAACAGCTTGCTCATATTAGTGTCGACTAATCCAAGATGGTAACAAGGGTGACTGAAGAAAAGAAGGCGGAAATCGGGGTTTAGCCTAAACGAGAAAAAAAGACAGAACAAACCAATTACTGACAAAATTGTGTGCATCATTTGCCCAAAAACACAGCATTGCCCTAATTATTAACAACCAACCCTTTGAAGAAGCTTATAATATACCTTATGAACCTCAAAGTATATTTGATAAAATAAATTAATTGAAACTTTATACTTGAATTAACAAACATTATTATTCAAACACCAAACATAAAGCTTAATTGCGTAATTTTATATTAGATCCTGGTCTGAAAATGTCTATGTTTTCATGCATCTAGTGCAAATGTCATAATTTGATTAAAATATGCAATTGTTAATTTACTAATGCAATTAAGTTCAAAACAGTAAGCATAGTATAGATAAATATGTTAAGAAATAAGAAAGAAAGTGAGACTACAAGGTGCAGTACAGACTAACTATAGAGTACTTAACTATGTACACATTAAATTAACATATATATTTATTGTTTATATACATATGTCATGTGGCAAAAATAAGTTTGTATGAAAATAAACACATAAGATTTTAAAATGTACTTCTAATTAGTAATTTTGTTTAATATGTTTTTTTAATTGAGGCTGCTGCTTGCCTATGCAAAACTTTTTTTGTTGCATTTGCATGTGATTCAAAAGCAAGATCCAAAAGTAAGTACAGTTATATCAGTATGAATATGAAAGATTATTGTCAGCTGATTAGTGTCAGCAATTATTGCTAATGAAATCTCATTATGGGACATAATCATCAAAGTTTATTTTATGAATTTACTGCAATATTGACAAAAATCAACGTTATTTCCATATTACTATCGACACATCATGTAGGATGATTATACGTAGAATAGATTAAAAAAGAATATCTTGGTTTTTAAGGGTCCATAACATTAAGTCATGAACACCACCACTATTTTGTTATTAAGGTTACTACAGATAGTTTAGTGTTGGTCGGTTGGTAAGTTCAGGACATGTTTTATAATTTCTTCACAGATGCCAGTCATTAAATTTATTTGACTGATATTAAGAATTAAACCAGATGCATAGCTACATTAAATGTTCCGGAACATCTTATATGAAATGCATACTAAACATTACGCAGATGAATTTAATAATCATAATTCTGTTTGAACTGACTACACATTATAAACATTACGGCTGAGATACTCAAGGAGAAAATGAGCATCCTCAGCATGATTTACTGTATAATAGGGCTTTGCAAGAAACCATAACTGATTTGTTACTTCAATTATGTGTTTCAACAATTTTGAAAACCATATCAAAGTAAAATGTATTTTATTGTGCAGACAATCCTTGCATTTTCCCCATATCTTTGTATTACTTGATCATTATATTGTATTTCAATCCAGTGTTACTTTGACAAGTAATTCAATGATTAATAAGTCATCTACTAACTGATCTTCCTCCATTGTCAAGTGAAATCGTGTTAAATAATCGTGATCTCGACACAGCCCAAAACAATCGTACTCTTAACTTTTCTTACAACCGAACACCCCAACCACGTCATATCTAAAGCTGTACATTAGGAACCCCCATTACACAGATTGTGCCCGACTCTAAAGCTGTGATATCCAACAGGGTCAAGTGCAGTGCATGAGGTTCCTGCTGCCAATGTCATTAGGTTGTCACATCTGAGTCTTATCTTCAACGTACATACCGATGCTCAACCTTCAGATACAGCAGCCCAGCATTTGCTACCGAGCTGCAGTTTCCCTCCACGGTCATTGCCAACTCTTATCTGAACAATGATCCAGAACTGCATACAGTGGCATCCATCACCACGTATGCAAATGCCACACGTGTGAGATGTAAAAGCAGGGATGAAGCTCATCCGCCCATAGCAGAGGCCCAAAGCCCAAGCGTGGTGCTACGTAATGCGGATGTCATGCCTTTCTATGAGCGTCCGGTGGCATAGAAATCAAGTCGGCCGTCATAAAACGCCCCTTTAAATCAAGGCGGATAATCTACGTCATAGGGCAGCGTTACATAGGCGTTAATGAGGTGTAAACCACGTGATGCCAAATAATAAGCTTCCTCTATTCTAAGAGTGTAGTACTTTTAATAAATAAATCATCACCGTTTTTAATACAAGCACAATAAAATGCACTCACTTTTAACTCTTTTTTTTAAAGTGTCGCACTTACATTTATTTCTATATGTATCTTTTCATTCGTTCAATGAAACGTAATACATACAAGTGCCATTATTCGTTCCCTTCGGAAGCCCTCGTCCAGGCCAACGGGGGAGAGCTCCCACCCGGCACAAAAAGCGAAAAAAAGCGCGACACAAATTCCTCGGAGGAACCTTCGACTCCCTGTTTTAACGCTTGGAGATGCTCAGGATTTAAGGGATTTTTAGGTCATTTGCAAGTTACAGAAGCCGCTGGGAAAGCCCGAAGAGATCCAAACAAAGAAATGTCGTTTCTTGGCGGCCAGCGGTTTCCGTGGAGACCACAGCCTCGCTCCCTCCGTGCAGCCTCACCGAGTGGGTTCGGATCAACTGTGACGTCCTTTGTCGGGCTCAATAAATGCTGATTTTAACGTCCACACTGACACGCAACATCCACCGTCAGTCAAATCACACGCAGTCTGGGCCGCGCGTCGCTCTTCACGTTAAGATCGCGCGTGTGCGTGGACGCATTTGTGCCCCAATAATGGCGGTGCCTCCACCCGATGCCCAGCTCCGGGTCCGTCCTGTTTCGCTGTCCGGTTTTGGGGATAAAAGAGGGTAACGGAGACGACCGAGACTCGCCCAGTGGCGCATGGACAACGGCACAGCGCTGAGCCAATTACAAGAGCCGAGCTCGTGAACGCGCATTCGATCGCACGCTCGCGCTAAAGGCGAAGCAGCATCCCCTAAAATGATCGAGGGGGCTCGGTGCACCCCATTCGTGTTATGCCGAACCTTAATGTATGGCTGACATAATAGAACGATAGAACGACATGCACTGAGAATTCATGTTGGTTACTGGCACACACTGTTGTCATATTGGGAGTTTTCCTTCGAAACACTGAAAAGAGATATTTGGAAGAAGGGTGGCAATCAAACCACATTTCTTGTGTAAAGCATTTTTTAAGTCTTCATTTGTGTTCCGCCAAAGAAATCGTGATTTCAATTTTAGGATGGGGAGGATAAATCAAATCATGTTTGAGATGAAGAATCCCTTTATTTCAGATTTAAACCTGTGTGACTTTTTCTTCAGAACACATAAGCAGATATTTTGTTGAAGGGCGGTCCAAGAAAACATGTTACCTATTCGACTTTCATTTATGGACGCAAACCACTTTCTCCAAATACCAAAAGTATTCACTCATCCATCCATCCATCCATCCATCCATCCATCCATCCATCCATCCATCCATCCATCCATCCATATAATCAAAATCACGTGTTTCAATCACTCTCACTCTGAATGCTTCAGACATTTCGGACAATCCCATGGTCCATAAGGTCTGGTGTGGATGAACATGACTGGCCTGCACCCGCTAGAACATCTCTGGGATTAATTAGAGAAGAGATTGAGAGTCAGGCCTTCTCGTCCAACATCAGTTAGTGACCTCACAAATGCTCTTCTGGAAGAATGGTCAAAAATTCCCACAAACACACTCATGATATTGTGGAAAGCCTTCCGACAAGAGTTGAAACTGTTATAGCTGCAAAGGGTGGACGGATATCAAATTGAACCTTAAGGATTAGGAATAGGAGGTCACTGAAGGTCATATGCGAGTCAATGCTGGTGAGCGAATACTTTTGGCAATATAGTCTATCTTCTTTTGTGTTCTACAGAAAAAAAGTATCGTATACATTTTTAACAACATGAGGCTGTATAACATGTGCCTTAAAGATCTTGAATGTAAACCTCTTAAAAAGTTGTATGTGTATTTTTCTCTGTGATGTTGTAATACGATGTGATCAGAAACGACAACTTGGCAAGTTATCTCAAAATGACAGACGGTTTATTGTCATGGTGTACATATAATTCCTTGATTCATATATTGCATTTTTGCCCCATACCTGAAAACAAATTTCAGGTATGCCCCATACCTGAAAACAAAAATAGCAAGAATTTTAGAAATTAAAATAAACAAAGCCTTTGACATAATAATTATAGCTTGCATGCAGCCAAATATGGTAACAAACACATTTTAAAATACATTTGCAATATCTTCTACAGAAAAAATGTATAGGTCTGGTTATATATTAAAATGTAATAAATTATGATTAATAAGTAGTAAATTAACTCGTCAGAAGATTAAAGTGGTAGAAAAGAGGTATACTGGTATACAAATGACCTTCAGAGGTTTATAGTCACAGACAATAGATATAATAAATTATAGTTCTACTGCGGACTCCTTTTTTGTCTTACAAAGCACAGTTGTGAGGAACTAAAAATGTATTTACAGAAGTGATTCTTTCCAAAACATTAATACACATGTACTTGCCTACAGTGTAGGTTATAATAGAGGCGTCATAGTTCACCTTTGTCCTCATGCCTAGAGAAGAATTAAGCACTGAATTAAGCACTGTAAGTATGTGTATGTGTTTCTGTCCCCACAAAGATATTAAAAGTCTTACACACAATTCAGCTTGACTATGTGTGTACCCACAAAAAATAAAAGCAAATGTGTGTGTTGAAAACTGGCTTACTTAGCTGCTGATTTGTTTCCACACTTCAGTTTCTTGCCTATCAAAAGAAAAAACAAATTATAAAAACATATTTGTAAAAATATATTTGTTTTGTGGAAAATCAAAAACGAATTGAATTTTTCATGAACATTTTTTATTATAATTGACTTACCAAAAATGATTGCTATGCCCAAACAGAACAAAACAGCTGCAAAGATCAGTCCACCTCTTCTAATTAATTCATAATCTAGTGAGCACAAACCCATCATTACAAACAAGAAATATTCAAAACTACTTATCATAAGATTTGTTACAGTTTAAGAATCTCCCCTAGCATGATGAATAGTGCATATGTTTTAAAGCAATGGATAACGGATTCTTTCCCCCTCATTTGCTTATGAGTATAATTGTATATAAAAAAGTATATATCTGTACTCAAATCTATACATTTTTATCAACTTTGAAATGTGTGTTTGTTTTACAGTCATCAGTTAGTCTAAAAAAGTGTGTCAGTAAATCAGACATTCTTACCATAGGTGAAATCCGCATCGTAATTCTTAGGTTGTTCTAAAAAGAGTACACAAAACGGCATCAGGTTATACATCATAAATACCATTTCCACACACAAATAAGAAAATATCTACCGTTTTGTCTTTCACAACTAAATCTGCATAACTTACCAACTCCCATATTTGGTCGTAATTATCCTGGTTCCCAAAGTTCTCAGAGTTGGTAATTCCACTATGTGTATAAGAGAGGACTGAGCTCTTTACACTCTCAGATGGTGGCTTTATTTCTGGTGTGGATAAACCAGTCAGAAGGTACGAGAAGGAGTGAGTGTAAGAGAGAAAAAGAAAAGTGAAGAATTTGTTTGGCAAATTAATAACCTTCAGATCTCTGACATGGCTTTCCCAGTAGACAAAAAGTGCACATAAAAGCCTTTGGGTCATTTTAATATCTAACCGTTAAGCACTGGTAAAAGTCACCTTGAAGTCAGCTGACAAGGTCTTTCAGCTAATCAAGAAACAAGCAGACCATGAGAAAGAGATTCAGTCTATGAAGGCCAGACAATGTGATAAAAACTGACTTAAAACTTACTTTGAAAGAAATAAACATTTATTTATATTAAACGTATGGTGATAAACAAATTACTTTGAGTTTTTTTTTTATGGATATATGTGAGCTCATTACTGCATTCTGGCCACTAACAGGTATATGTAGTTCCGTTTCAGTGGGTAGTTAAGAATTAATTTGTCATTTCCTGGAAAAACACATAAAAAGCATAAATACATAACTAAGCACTGTTTTTTTAATTAAGAATATAAATGAAGGTACACACCTCAGGTAAAAAAAAATTAACAGCATAATTATTAAGATTTAAGAGTTGTTTTTTAAACAAACATATTAAAACAACTTAAACAACGCTTGTAAGATTAAACCTTCTAACTTTAACATAAATTAAAAATATATATTAAAAGTTTAAAAGGACTATGTGAGGATTATTTTTAGTTAAAAATTCTGCCTCAAATTATAGTTGTTCCAAAGTTGTACATTTCTATATGATTAAACAAAACATTTGGAAAAATTTTGGGGGCACCATTGATTACCATAGTAAAAATAAAATAGTGTTTATATATTTTTCTGTTGAATTAAAATATATTTTGAAGAATTAAGGAAAGCAAACAGTTCTTGAGCACATTTGAATTCCATTATATTTTTTCTATTATTGTGGAAATTAGTGCCCCAGAAATCTCAGCTGCCGACATGCTTCTGAATATCTGTTTTCGTGTTCAAGTTTGGAACAGCTTAAGGGCATGAAAGTAATAACAGATATTCCTTTCATGATTGTTATACTACAAAGCTTTCACTTTGTGTTTGAGTTATGTATCCTATATTGCAACAGACATACAATCAACACAATGTTGTCTACATTTTTTTATTTTTTTAAAAACATCTTCAGAATTAATAACTTTTATATTAACAAAAATAAGCAGCGTAGAGTAAAAGAGTAAAGCAGCTCATAAAATAACATTTAAAAAACAAGAAATTCTTTAATATCTTTTGTTTACCCTGATACTAAACTTTGATTCGCAATTTGTAAAATAAATAAACATACAAGTCTGTTCAATATGTGCACATTGTGATTGTTACTTCATCATCATGAAGGTCACTGTCCTGCCATCTGTAATTGAAATAATAAAGAAAGATATAGAAAAGATAATCAAATATTAAATCATATTAGTTATGTAAACCAATTATTAATTCACACATTATTCGGGTTTAGTTTTTATACCTGCATCCTGCTGTATATCCAAGGTAAAAAGCGCTCTACGGTAGCATAAACACCTGGATGGTTTTTCTTTCCACAGCCAATTCCCCAACTTGTTACACCTGTGAGGTACCAGCGATCACCAGCCTTACACACCAATGGACCTCCACTGTCTCCCTTTAGAGAGAAAGAGGCCAAATGTGAAAAATATGCAGCACTGTTCTACCAAATAATTATTTGCATTCCAAAAGACCATAAGTGCTTTTCCCCTGTGAGAACTTGTCTAACCTGGCAGGAGTCTTTTCCTCCAGACATATCTCCCGCACACATCATATTTGCCGTAATCTTTCCATTGTAGGCAGCAGCATTATTACACGTAGGTGAATCGATCAAGTTCACTGCAACTTCCATCAAAGTAGGTGAACTGCTGGCTGCAGACACACAGTGACAACAGAGAGGATTAGATCAGCTTTATCCAGTTTGCACAGAGACACACAAGGATCCCCCCCAAAAAAATACATACCACCCCCTTCCACAGTAAGTCCAAAACCAGTTGTCCAACATTGCATGCCAGAAGGAAATTTTTGGTCAGTCACGGGCAGGCAGGCTGGTTTGATGTTTGCTGAACAGGAAAACGAAGCAATTTAATCTGTAGCTCTAAAGTACTGGAAAGGCCATTTCACTTCTGCAAAACTCACATATGTATTAGTTTTTTAATAGCAATTTATAATAAACTAAAAAAAAAGAGGAAGCAATTGGGATGTTATTTAAAAATATAAAAAAACATTTTATAATTTATCATCTTTTGTGTTGTAACCATTTTTGGGCAGAAATGTTTTCTTGTGATTTTATTAAATAGCTTCTAAAGATCTTATCCCAATACGGTAACCAAACAATACAAATATTAAAAACAAAATATATATTAATTAAGAGGACTCAATGATACACAGACCCATTGAGTGAATTGGTTGTAGCAATGCTGCAATCAGAAGTGAGAAACGGAACCAACGTTTTATAACACTACATAAATTCTATTTTATTTCACAAAAAAAAATAATGTAACATTCTGACAGTTAAAATATAGAAAACATTTTTGTGAAAGGAGGATTTAAAAGCCTGTTCACATATCCTCTTTGTGACTGTATTTATAGAAACTTACTGACAGATGTATCCAGTTTTAGCAAGGCCATGTCCTTGTCATGTGTCGCTGGGGCATAGCTCTCATGTAGAATGATTTGCTTTATGTAATACGGGTTGGGAAGATTGGACTGAGACACGAAACCAACAAACACTCGCCAATTACTAAGCTCCATTATGCCAGCTGTATCTCTATTTAAAAGAAATTAAAATAGTTTCATTGATCAATGTATTGCATATACTGTATTGCTTTTATACATACATATTATAAGGTTTCTATATAACTCAGTAGTGTGTATACTGACTGGGGAAAGCAATGGGCAGCTGTAAGAATGAAATTTGGTGCCACCAGAGTTCCTCCGCATATGTGAGAGCGCCTGAAATGGAGACTAGCCTGCCATGGCCATTGATCTTTAGCAGCTGGTTGTCCCCCTATGATCTTTGTTGTAATTGGTGGTTTTCCACAGTCTGAAAACGTAAAGAATGGAGAGTGTTTAGACACAGATAGCAGTATTGTCTTTTAGAAAGTAACATCCACCAACTGAGAACTCACCGCTACACCGCAGTGTCACAGCCTTCTGATCAGGACAAGACTTACTACAAATTAAAATAAAACAAACGTGTTACATGTACCCTAAAGACATACCTACATATACTGATTCAACACACAATTTATACAAATATATTTTCCCTTGTCCATTAAGAAATTGTCATTTTTTTATTATTCTGTAGCTGAGGAACGCATGTTTAATAGTGTTTGATTCCAGTGCTTTCTACGGTTAAGAATTTGTTATAAGAATCAGTTACGATCCTTAAACTAATAAACGTATAATTCCTTTTGCTGTTTGCTATAGATTAATCTCCATTTAACCGGATAGTTTGTTCCCATAATATTTTTTTACTTTAAAATGATTGTTATGTTTTGGAAATACAGTACTTGTTCCAAACGCTCCCCTGGATGGTGTTTAAAAACTGCCCATTGTTCACACTTTGAAAGGTTGAGGAGCTGGTTGAAGCGTCCAAATTTTCGAAACTCCTGCGAAGTACACAGATAAATATTGTTTGTGATGTGTATAATGCAAGCTTCTTTGTTACATGAGTGTGTGTTACAAATGTTTGTGTGGGGGTGAGTGTGTTTAGTTAGGTCCGGACTAGGAATAGTTCAGTTTGGTTAGTTTATTTGTGGAGGTAGTTTTTATAAACACACCTTTAACAAACCAAAAAAAACATTTGCAGTGTGTGTCCTGAGACAAAACAATGGCACTGCAGCAGTAAGGCCTCAAATGAAGAGAAGAGAATCAATGCGCAGTTTAAGTGTTTAGTAAATGAAACAAGCAATCAAAAAATAACACAGTTCCATGAGCGTAACAAGCAAAACAAGAGATGACATAAAAAACATTCCATTTAACACAGACTGATAATGGAAACAAAAGGCTTTATAGGAGAAGGCCATGAATCAATGAAATGTCGTGGTCACGGTTAGAGTGGGTGTGGTTTATGTTTACTGTCCATGGTAACAAACAAAGGGGAAAGGGTAAATATGAAACAATGGAACAAGATCAACAAGAAACAAAAGGACAGACAAGACCTTTACAGACATGGACATTCTATGAATCTTCTGCTCATGTTTGCCATGATTTTGAAAATGGCTTTGTAAATCTAGCTGAAATGAGGGACGTTATCATGTGGAATCAATGTTCATAATTAAATTAAGTAATTAAAAAAAAAGTTATGTGTGCAAAACCATTACATGTTTCTCTGATGTAAAGAAAAGAAACAGACAAATGGAAGAATGCTTATAACCAAACAGCTCTTGAACCCCAATTATCATCATAGGAAAAAAGGTATTTCTATAGGTGAAAATCATTGTAAGAATAAAAAGATGAAAAAATACATACAGGAATAAAGCTTCATGAGGTAGGGTCCACTTACTCTTTAAAGCCAAGCTGTTTGCAGGTTTGGTCACCTAGGCTTTTACTCCAGCTCGCTGCACAGACAGGAAGGAAGTCAGTCTTAGAGGTCTTGACAAGCAATTGGTTTGCTGTTCCGAATTTCACTATAAAAAGAAAGCAAAGTTTAAGGCACATCAGTGTAAAGCTGTTAGAATATTAAACACAATATACAGTTGTAAAAAACGATATTCTATTTTAGGTACACAAAGTTTTATATTGATGTGTAATTGAAATGTAATTGACACTGACCACAAAAGGATTCATCACTGCCTTGAGAACAATCTTTCTTTCCATCACAGCTGACTGCTGTTGAGGGGCATGTGTCTGTTATTTTCTCCTTTTTTGCGAAATTAAACAGTGACGGTCCATAACGCACTGCAGGAAATAATCAATTATTTACTCTTAGGTTGACGCTTTTCCCACACAAACAACTTAGGGGACAAACCCCAGACATTTGCACTATTTTGTGATAAAATATGGATACAGGTATCAAGGCTCACCTCCAATTGCAACGGCGACAACAAGCATCACTGTTAAGAGGGCAGATCCACAACCCCCTCCATAACAACACTTCTTGCCTCTTAATGGGGACCGTGGGGTTGTGTTGGAAGTGTTTACTGTCTGTGCTGTGACTAAATAAAAGAGAAAACAATATCAGTTTAGTCCAAAAAATAACATTAGACATTAGATATTAGATAGTAACGTATACGGAGGTAAGAACCAGCTGATATTTATTGATCTTACATATTTTTCATGGAAATCTAGGTAATTTATGTATATAAATAAGCAACATTACCTGTCTGAATTATATTAGGAGCAGATGTTTGAGGTATGTCTTGAGGAATGTAGTATGGATGGTCTTGATTGGCCTGATAATTCGGGTTGTTTGGTGCATTGTAATTTCCCCCGTAGTTATAAGGAGGAGGATCATTCTGGATTCACAAAATAGATTTTACAAGTGAGGTACAAGTAAGGAATATGTCATGGAGATTTAAACAGTTCACAGTAAGCCGTAACTAAGACCGTTTCTTAAAAGGAAGGCACACCTTTCAGGTAACATTTGTATAGGCTGCATCCATCATAATGTCTTATTCCTTAATATCTACAGTTTACTAAGTATAAATAGTTGCAATATTTGTATATAACCTGCAAATATAATGCTCTGTTAAATGGCATAAAACAGGACTATGTTTGCGGCCTGCAAATGCAACCTATGAAGGATTCAGCCTTCTGTTTGAGAAACACCCTGAGCCGTTGGTTGCAACTCATGGCCTTGCCTTTAGATGGTGCCAGATTTGATGGTGTGAGAACTAGACTTTTAATTGTGATTACACAAACATCAGACACAATACACAAAGTATTATCCTTCAAGTTTAATCTCTCACAATCTTGGACTGAAAGATAAACCCGAGAGGCAAAACATACATTAGTGTACACAGTAACAACTGGAAAGAAGTGTAATTTTTCTCTACAGAGAATTGAGCAGTGATTCTGTGTACAATATGTGGTGCATATTTTCCAATTTTCAATGAGTTTTTAAATGTACAAAACATGTACAAACAGGTCAATGTACAACCTTCTGAGTGTTTCTCGTGTTTATAATCGTTGAAACCTTTTGAAACACACTTCTTTTGTGGTTTTCAATGAAAAACTACATTTTATTTATTGATGAACAAAAGATCAAACCATGTAAGCAAAACGTAAATATGATGTTTTGTATATACTGGTGCTTTCCTTAGATCTGGTTCTCTCAAAACCCAAACATCATCAATAGTGTTCTCAATAGTCACTTCCTATTCAGATATGAATAGTAATAATTCAGCTGCCTCTTCTATAACTTATCCTGCTAATTGCTCTATACAATGAGATCTGTTTGTCAACGTTGCATAAGAAGGCAACATAAAAATCAAGTGTCTAAGCATAAACACAACAACAATTTCCAGTATGAGTAAATCAGTGTCCTTTCAATATGTATTAAAAACATTTAGTAGATTTTAGTATGTTTTAAAGCCATCATACCTGTGTGTATGCCATAAGTATTCCGTCTTATAAGGATCAGGACTCTACCTGTGTCTCTACTAAATATTCTCTCTCTTTCTCTCTGTAATACACCTGTTTAAGGCACAGCACAACAGTTACATCATTAGGGCAGAGCAAAATCACCCGTATTAACTCGTGTCTCTCCTGTTCTACTGGCTTGACAGGAACATATTTCCAAATATATGTCCATGGCAACACTAAAACGCAGATACGCATGTACATGTAGAGGAAAATCAAGACACATGACAGAGCATGCAAAAATGGACTTTGGTGATGTCATCCAAATTTATTTCTGTATAACAAAAGCATGTATGTCTCCAGTATTACAAACAAACATTTACATAAGGATATTTTTTCAGAGAAGGGGATTTTGAAGGGATCAAATGTCATCGGTCGTGTTGACATAAAATCAGATATGATGCATGTCTGAAGGCAGGATGGCATAAATGTTTGAATCAACTTAGCAACCGATTATTAGACAGCATTTTCCTTTAATGTTCATAAATACATAAGTCAGTACAAGTAACCATGAGCTAGCACATATTGTGACAGCTAGAACAAACTGGCAATTTGTTTTTAGCTATTTGTTTGTAAAATTATAAAATAGTAAAATAATAGAAGAACCATTTTTGTCTGAATATTCCCAAAAAGAACCTTTAATACTTGTAGACCTGTTTGTTTTGGAGATAAGAAAGAAATAGTTCCTTTAAGAACCTATGAGTTTATGAGTTTTCAGTTTAACGTATCACTCTAAATAACCTGTTTAGACTTAGGTACACTCTTGAATTAAAGGCGTTATAGATTAACCTGTTTCCATAAGAACCTGTAACATCCATATTCACAAAAGACTATTTTTGGTGGAATAAAATGTTCGTCAAATTGTAAAAAGGTAAGATTCTTTAAAGAAATTTATTTTGGGGCAGGATTTTTAAGAGCTTCTTTTACAACTTCCTGTGTGAAAACTCGCTTTAGTCTCCTCTTCTCCTGATCTTAAAGCTGAGTTGGAACAAGTGACCAACAGACACACCTGCATTTACAGTACACGCACACATAGGCACAAATAAACAATTTAACTTTTCCATAAATAGTGTCTTTAGTTCAAAGACAGACCTATCAATCGCAGGCGTGTGCCATTGTGAAAAAAGGTTTTGGAATCTCATGTGTCAGGGTAAGGTGTGTCCTCTATATCTGAAACACAATGTTACAGCTGTCACCTGAGTTAGAAATCACACGGAACATTCCTTTAAACATGAGGCATCTGTAGTTGAGGGCTGAGTTGTAAACTTATGATTTAAATTAAATATCAAACAGGCTGATCTTTCATGATTTTTCAGATCTATTGGTTTGTTTGCCGGTCTCTAACTCAAATTTAGGTTAAACACCCATCTCATGTTTTTGAACCTATTTTGTCAAGGTTTTTTCCAATAGGATGACCTACATTCCTAACTTACTAGTGTTCATAACGTGATATGACCATTTTCATTCCGATTCTCCTAACATCTCAAACAAGTTAAACCAAACTTTTCAGATAATTAACTGATTAGTCAATGCAGGTCACCTGAGTGCAGGTAACAACCAGGCCCTTCCTAATTTCTGCTGGTTACTGGTAAGCACTTCAATGTTACAACCATAGAATACCGACACCTGTCTGAACACTCATAGAATCACATAAAATGTATTTTTGAAGGTCTTACTGCTCAAAGGTGAAATCACACAAACACATATAAACATTTGATTAGCCCCATCACTGCTTTCTCATGGCCCTGAAATTGAGACGAAGGCGGGAGCTGAGCACACTGCAGACGGAGGAGAGCCGAGCTCGCTTCAGACTCGCTGTTATCACTGTGTGCTGTGTTACAGTCATTCTGACCTCCTCGATAGTGGGCTTGTACTTCAGTAAGGGTCTTGCTGTAGCATTTACCGCAAGATCTTCCCTCGTTCTCAACTAATTCTTTCTCTGTGCAGCTGTCAGGATTGTGAGCACCAAATTTTTCTACTGCTCTGGATCTTTGAGGTTTGTTTCAATAGAGAAGGCCTGTGATGGAAGAGCTGACTGTGCTGGTGGTGAGGATGAGCTCATCTGTGTGTCCAAACTGCGAACAAATGGCTCGTTTCCAGGTAAAGGTGATCAGGAATTTTAAGAGACTGTAGTTTTTTGTTATTTTGCTTTGGATTTATTTGTGGATGAGATGTGCAATTTATTTCTCTTTCTCTCTCTCTGACTGAAGTGAGGTTGGTAGGGGACAGATTTGTCCTGCAGGTGTTCGTTAATGAGAGCGGATGGAGAACAGTGTGTGCTGACAACTGGAGGACAAAGCATACACGATTAACCTGTCAACAACTGGGCTTTACTCTGTAAGTGGTAAACACACATAGAGGAAATCCAATGACCAAAGTGATAAGCTGGGCTATAAAAGACATCATCATTAAAACTGGAATAGCCCTTTATTTATGAGTAATATAAAGCAGTTCTTTCGGTTTCACAGTCTTTGTTACATTATAGGAGTCCACGAAGTGCTCGAGTCCCATTGAAGAGTGTACTTGTTCCAAGCCTTCTGAACGCTTTTGCTACAGTCAGCACGGACTCGAAAGACACTGAGATCAAGAGTTTTCTTACTGCCAGGTGAAATGCTCACCTGGGTACTTTTTAAATGACACAAAAAGCCCTTAGTTATATTTGCTCTCATTCACAGTGAGAAATGTATCTCAGGCTCAGTTGTGTCACTGTCTTGTTCAGGTAAGAATACAAGGCCCATGTTAATCATTTTATTGGAAAATGCATCAAGTGAGTGCGTTTCTTTACCGTATGTATGTATGACACAAGGATGGTTCCCTTTTAAAGGTCCTAATCCTGTATGAACAATTAAGGTTCATCAAATTCTCACAAAATGTTCCTTGCATTGTGTAGAATTATTTAATGTCTGAAGTAAATCACAGAAAATTGCCTTATCTATACCTTCTTTTGGTACCTTTTGAGGTCCTTATATCCACTCTTTAATTCCAAAAATGTACAAGAGCTACCCTCCCAAAGACTTGTGTTGTGTCTGTGTCTGTATGGGTGCAGTACACATACATTCCTTACACACACATGTGTACATGGCCTTTGACATGGTATTAACAGCCATGAATGGTTAACACAGATTATTTTAAACAAGTATGATTTGAACACACTGAGTTTATTAGTTGATTTTGCTAACATGTTACGTTTTGTCATAAGTTTTGCCATTAATAGCCTTTGGGGCTGACGTGGTGTTAAAAAGTTTGACAAAGAAGCAACACATTTCTTGGTATTTTCACAACCCAAACAGCCATGAATGTTATTGTTGAAAAGTTTTGGAATAAATACATTACTGTAAAACAAGCTGTTATGGTTAACTATTTGGCCATGTTGAATTTAGTGACTTAAGTGAACAATGCACTGTTGAGGTGGGTAAGGGGACTAACGTTTGCCTATTGACTTGTTTAACACACACATTAATTAAAATGGGTTGTTGGAATGACTTAATCTCATTACATCTCATGTAAATAAGTTTCACTCTTTTTATAAAAGGAACTTGAATGAATTAATCGTGTGAAAGAAATTCCAACAACCCATTTTTCCAGTGCATACAGCTAGCCTGTTCTGAGGAACATAAATAAAATATGCAGTTTAATTTGGCAAACTTGCCTCCAAATATGTGTGTGCAAAAGGTCTGTGTCGTTTTCTTCCATAGACTGTGGAGAAGTAGTGGCAGAGGATCGTATTGTTGGTGGAGAGGACACAGAAATAGAACAATGGCCGTGGCAGGTCAGTCTGCAGTATAACTATCAGCACATGTGTGGAGGAGCATTGCTGTCCACCCTCTGGATTGTATCAGCAGCTCATTGTTTTACAGGGTGAGATGCACGCATACACACGTGCACATATGTCTGGTTAAACTAATGCAAACTATTTAAGTCTACTTGGATGTTTTATTCTGTTGTACAGTTAATTATGTGACATAACATGCTTTGCTATCTTTGAACAGGCGAACACTAGAGTTGAGTCGATGGACTGTGGTGATGGGTCAGACCCAACTGGAGAATGCCAGGGGTGTGACTGTAGACCTGATCGTTGTCCACAAAGACTTCAGTCGCCTCACCAATGACTTTGACATCGCCATGCTCAAACTCACAACCCCTGTCACTCTCAAGGGTACTTCATCCATCAATCCATTTTGCTTTGCTTTATTAGCATGTGACTCTTTCTTCAGTGGAACAAATATGAGATATTTTGATGTTTCCGTGGTTTTAAATCCATGCAATAAACCTCTTTTGGAGTTCTTTTGTACTCTGCAGAAAAATGTCAAACAGGGTTGGAATAGCAAGAGTGATGATTGTTATTTCTTATTTTTGGTGAACCATTTTTTGAAGTCTTTCAGTTTTTGCTTGTTAACTAGCAAGCACAAAATAACTTGCGAGATCTTAGTTGATCCAAAAATTTAAAATCTGTTACATGCTTGCCCTGTTGACATTTCGAACCTGTATGATCACTGCAGAACGCACAAAAATGAGTCAGTTACTAACATTCTTTAAAATATCTTCTGTGTTGTTTGAAAATGTTCTCTTTACCTTCAGAATCGATTTTGCCAGTTTGCTTACCTCCACACCAGCTGTCTGTGAAAGAGATGCTTGTGGTGACTGGGTGGGGCTTGTTAAAGGAGAAGGGTAAGATGATGTGTTGTCCCTTAATTAGGTGTGTGTGTGTGTGTGTGTGTGTGTGTGTGTGTGTGTGTGTGTGTGTGTGCGTGTGCGCGTGTGCGTGTGCGCGCGTGCGCGTGCGTGCGCTTGAATGAGCAATTCACCTTTTGTTTGATTTAATGGCATTTTCTTCAACCGACCAAGCAGGTCAAATGCCCTCAATACTACAGAAAGCTTCAGTGCCACTGATAGACAAATCAGAATGTTCCAAGCCCACTGTTTATGGTTCTGCCATTACTCCCAGAATGCTTTGTGCTGGATTTCTCGAAGGAAATATTGATTCATGTCAGGTATCAAAAATAAGACCAAACTTTGCCTAGAACACCACAAAAACGATAAATTAAAATTCTCTTTAAACTGTTTTCTATTTTTAGGGAGATAGTGGGGGTCCACTTGTGTACCTTTCGTCCCATTGGCAGTTATTGGGCATAGTGAGTTGGGGGGTGGGTTGTGCACGTGAAGGGAAACCCGGAGTTTACACTGATGTTAGTCAACAACTGGACTGGATCTACACTGTAATGGAGGTAGAGTATGTTCTCGTCATTGTGCATGATTACATATAAAAATGAGTTAAAGCATCATTTATAACCATATTTTAGAGACATCCATGAGAATGCACACCAGGAGACAGATCACTGTGGTTTTCATACACGAAGGATTGACTCCCAGAATTAAATAAGGACAAGCAGACCTATAATTTTTATACATTTTTTGATGTCAAAGTCATGGTTTTTAATATTTGTAACACTTTCTGTATGTAAGGTATTGTCTAGGTCAGTGTTTTGAAGTTATTTTATAGTTTGGAAAAATGCATGTACATGTAAATAAAGAGATGATCTGATGCATGAATGACTTCAGAAAACATTTTTTAATTCAAAAGTTTTCTTTTAATTGCTGCTTGTAATAGAAATATAATACACATGAATGCACAGACCCATGGGGGAATAACAGGCCTGCACAATGGCTTAATGCAAACAAGGAATTAGGATTATGGAGTATATGCTATATTTGTTTTTACATTCGATTTGGTATTGGACTGAGGTCAGACAATGTCTGTGGTTTAGTGTCTACACCATATCAGTGCGGGATTTGAAGTAGATCTCGTGTAAGATTATCTAAATTGGCGCAAATGTGCAGGTATTTGTCAGAATTGGACCAAGTCACACTAATTGAACATTCTACTACCTATTCTGTAGGGTTTAAAAGCCCAGTGGATATTTAAGCCTTTATTCCCCTTTGTCTTGGAGCAAAACAATTTCAGTCTTTAACAACAAAGTTTGCAAGTAACATTACATAGACATAAGTTAAACATTTTAACACCGTTTGTGCAAACATATTCAGTCATGCCCAATAAAATTTCTAATGTAATTTTTGTGGCTACACAAGGTGTCTTCATTATGTTTCGGTCTAGACTGTGTATCAACTAATAAGGTGCACAGAAGCGGAAATCACACTTAAGATTGCATAATTCATAAAGCATAAAATGGTGGAAGTTGTGTTTGGAATTCCATTTAAAGGGATAGTTCACCCGATAATAAGTTTGAAATCGTTTACTCGCATTTGTTACAAATCTGAACACATTTCTTTGTTTTTACTTACTTTATTGTCTAATGAACATAGAAATATATTTAGAAGAATACTTATCAAACAGTTCTTGGACCACATTTACTACCATAGTAGGAAAAATAGTATATATTTTTTTTGTGACCTAAAAAGGTAGATATTTTAAAGAATGTAGGAAAAGGAAAAGTTCTGAAATTATATGTCCTACTAGGTTTGTTAATGATGTCCAAAAACTGTTTGATTACAATCATTCTTCCAAACATATTTCTCCTTGTTTAACAAAGCAAATGTATTGATTCAGGATTGGAGCAACTGGAGAATTAATAATTTATGACTGAAATGTATTTTTGGATGAACCATCCCTTGCAGTGTTTATGATCACATAATTTTCCATGGTAGATCTGATCTACTTTGACTTAAGGTATTTATATTATTTTGTCTTTGCTGCCACAGGATGAATCATGCTTATTCTGGCAACAAAAACAGACATTCTGCATAGTTTCAAACAGTATCTTAGATAATTCTTTTGTCTAAACTGCTATGACATTCACAACTGTACATAACCAAAGCTGATGTGTTGTTGAATAAAAGTGCATTAGTACAAGGAAGATGCAAACAGTTAAATACATAGTATTAATTATAAAGCCCTAAGATCCAAACGCCCACCTTCAACCATATAACTAAATAACCTGAGAAAACCTCTGTTTTTCCAAAATCGTATTAAAGGAGGGGTATAACCAATTTCTGAAACCGATTGTAATTCGAAATCGACAACCATAAACACTGCATAAGGAAAACAACCCTATCTGCATTGCTCCACCCTCAAGTCATTTTCTACAGTCTTTCAAATGGTCGCTTGTTCTCTTCCTGCCCCTTACAGCTGAGATTGTTTTTGTCCTCGGCCCCGACTCAGTTTTCTTAAGCGTTTTTCAGAAATTGGTTACCCTGCCTTTAAAAGCATATATGCAGGTTAACATGAGGAAATGATTTCTGAAATAAGAGGTAGGACTACTAGCGCTTTGGAACTTATGGATGTTCTTTCTTTATATTTGTAATATTCAATATAGAATGAAGTTCAAAAGCCCCCTGAATCTGTATTGCTTTACTGACATCACATCCTGTGTGCCTTTTAAATATATTGTAAAGTGAGGATCATAATATATATCAAAATCTCAAATTTCCAACCCAGTGCAGTTATGGATTACATTCTACTGACCCTCTACTGTAAATAATCTTACAAAAATAATCACACCGATATTTATCTTAACTCACATGATAATATAAATAAATAAATGAATACAACTTTTAAACAAAAAACACATTTCAATACATTTCTATAACTTATATATGTAACAAAGTGGGTGAGTGAGAGCTACCAGTTACATTGCAGTACCCATGATCAGGTCCAAATAAATATACTTTATACATATACAAGATTATACCCAAACTAATTTTGTGCTCTGTATTAAACGAATACAGTACAACCGAAACCGTGTCCGAAAATGTGATCTGTTGTCTAGAGGTAACTCCTTTTGGCACTGAAATCAAGCTGCTTTGTTTGAGTTTGTGACATCAGCATTAGTATAGATTCAACATAAACCAGCGGTAACAATAATAAACCTTTTAGAAGGAACACATGGATGGTCCATGAAGTTAGATCAGTGGATGTCTTACACATCTTATTTACTAAACAACTTGCTTGCTCAACACAATTTGTTATTTGGGGATATTTTCATGTTAAAAATCTCAGTTCTGCTTAAATGGCCTTGTTTGACGTCAGTCCCTGCAACGCGCCTACAAATAAATATTTTGTTTTGTGTTCACAATAACAGTATAATTCAGTATTTACATGAGATATACTGTAATATGTTTATGTTGTGCATGATTTTGATGATGAGTTTATTGCCTTTAAATATTGCATTGTCATGATGTCACAGGACAAATTTACAAAGTTTATAGTGTACATGTCACAGTATGTCTGTTTTCCATTATTTTTTTCTTTTTGGTATTCATGTTTTTCTTAGCACATTTGTTTTTTACACTAGATGCTAATTAAGTTGTAACAAATGTATTTTATATGGCGATAAAAAAGCATTATATGTTTCTACAGGTATATCGAGTCACATAGCCCTAAAAATTCTGGCCATTTAGCACATGCTGTAATGCACTGGAAATTATTAGAAGCAGCATCGTCAGAGTTTCATTCAGGGATTTATCTAAGGGGACACTGATTTCTACGGATTGTCAAGTATTGTCATTCATTAGCATGTATCTAGGAGCTGCTTGGTGGCTTTTGCAATTTTGCAGTGATTTTTTTTCCACCTTTTTTTCTTTGCATTATGATGTCTTGCATTTAATCTTTCTCACCACTAGGTGGCGACAAAAAGCGTTAACAGGCACCTGTGATTTAATTTCAAGCAAAAATGTCATTAAAGTATGCTGAACTGGACTCCTACTTCTTCCCATGTTAACAACAATTAGACTTTTGCTATAGATTTAACGAGAACTACTGCATTGAAACATGCAGTAACTCTACCGGTATTGACGGTCTCTTTCATAAATCAAAAATAGCTATAGAAACCAAAAACGGCCCTTCATACTATTTGCCCAACTTGGACATTTGGACCCTACAATAAAAACAGGTCTTTACTCTGAACCAAATATAATAATTATTCAATGCCTTAAAACAATGATTCTACTCTAAACAAAGAGCACGTGATGCCGCACATATGCAATTTTAGTCCGGCATCCAAACATGGGACCAAGGGCCATTCACAGTTTCACAGTCCAGTTCAAGGAGCCATGAGAAGAGCTTACATTTCAAGCATTGTTTGAAGAAAGTATACATTAGCTGTGTAAGAAATATAGTCCACATATTTGATGTGGGCCAATTAAATAAAGTGCATGAAGCTGCATGTGTGGGGTGCATATTTAAATGCATATATAAATATAATATATGCAGAAATACACAAATCCCACTCTTTTTATTCATATCCCGAAACATTGTGAAAAGAAAACATCTATAGATATTTTATTATTACTCTTGTCGCAACTAAAGATGTTAAAGCACTTGTGGAGCCAGATATGAATAAACAGAGAGGGCACAGCATGTTGGCAGATCTATGCCATGTGCATGTGCGTCTGTGTGCACTCTCTCATGCTTTCTTTGGTGTAGATTTGGAGCCGGACAAACCGTTCTCTGTGTTATCAATCCCTGAGGAGGTGACAAGGCAATCCTTACTAAAAAAAAAGCACACATGAACTCTTAGACGTTTAGGTTTAGTTCAACGCATATACTGTGGATTGTCTTATCTTTCATACTCACTTTTTTTCCTCAATCTTTGCGAGTATGAACAGAGTCAGGTTCTTAAGCAGCATGAACGTCATTAATGCAGCAATGAATCCTCCAACACAGGAAGCAATGATGATGGTGAGAGTGTTATCAACAACTCTTACTGAAAAATCAAAACAGAAATTAAGTTCAGAAATGAAGGACTTGAAAACATGTGTTTTTATTCTGTCCCTGCGAAACTTACACTCCTCCACCACGTATAGAGTGAATATGGCACTGTGATTCTTGCTCTTCTCTTTGGGGTTTTTGCCAAAGCAGGTGTAGACACCTGCGTCCTCAAACGTTATATTCCAGAGCAGGATGGAGATGTTATTTTCTTTACTGGAGCCCACAAAATCCACCCTATCGTGGTAAATATTTACCTTAGACGGAGCCACGTGATCCGTTGGAATAACAGCATCAGCCACCTGAAAATTGCACAAATTTAAGCTTTCTGTGTTATACAGATAAAGGTATACATAATTTTTTTTTATTGACTTTTCTATTCAATCAAATATAAAACAAAACAGTAATGTTTATGTATATTATATGTCAAATTAAACGATTGAAAGGCACAATTGTATTTTTGTTACATTTAGACTTTTAGAGAAACTTTTTGTCATGTGAATTTGACAGGTTGTGTAGGTTTAAATTCCAAATCTCTGAATTGGTAACCAAGTTTTTTACGCAATCAATTTTTTTTTAAATGAAACAATTTCCAGAAATTTAAAGCTGGGAAATTAATTCAAGAAACATAAATAATGGTGTACTATAACCAAAAAATTTTTAAGAAATAATTTTTATTACCTAAACTTATATATTTGTTAATTTTAGAAAAATTTACTGTTGGATTTTAACTAGTGGTGGGCATAGATAATTTTTTTAATCTGGATTAATCTCACTGTAAATTTGGAATTAATCTAGATTAAAATGGCTAATTTGAATTCTGTTGAAGGCATTCTGAATATGTGTGCTACCCAAATAATGACCAAAAGTAAGTCATTGCACAAGGTGCAAACAACCTTATGCTGCGTTCACACCACACGCGTGTAGAGCCTCAGCCCAGAGTGATTTACATGTTAAGTCAATACAGAGACGCGAGGAGATTTCCTGCGGCGTGTTTGACGCGAATCGAGTGAGGTGAAAAGATTTAACTTTGGCGAAATTTCGCGCCGCGTTAATCAATCAGGAGCTTGCTTTATCTAAAACAAACATGGAGGAGAAAGTCATCAGCTTTATAAATCCACATTATACTTTTACTATACTTTAACAAAGACAGGAATAAAAGTGACATTTACTGGAAGAAATTTAGTGAAGAAATTTTTTTATCTTTACTCAATTTGAGCTCTATACACATATTGAGACTATAACTAAAGCAATCACGTGAAGTTTAATGACTTTATTTTACAGTAAAATTACTTTTCTACACGCGAATGAACTTAAAAGTTCAAGCGTCAAACTACACGCGTGTGGTGCGTCAACACGTGAAAATTTGCATCTAGTGTGAACGCAACATTAAGTCTTGTCAAGGTTTCCATTGGGAAGTTTCTTAAAAATAAACCCGGCGGCTTCACAGGTGCCTCATGTTATCACGTCACGTGTGATGAGGTCATTTCACAGTAGGCATACACACAGATTAGAAGACTCGCTCTCTCCTCCACCTTTTTAATTCGTTTATGTATACATCCGCGCTTAAAGATCAAAGGTGAAAGGTCATCATAGCTTGTGTAGTGTAGACGCAGTTTACAACCCAATTTTGAGATTAACAGCGATCATTTTTTTATCGCCGATAAGAGTCTCACGTTAATGCCGATAACAGCCCACCACTACTTTTAACTCAATTGTTTAAATATTTTCGATTGAAAAAAATTCATTTCATGTTTTTTAAAGATTCGAATCTTTTATTAAATGTTTAAAAATGAATATTTACGATATTTAATAAGTTACATGAAACAATTTTTTTGTGTTGCTTTATTGTAACTATTTAAATGTGTTGTATGCAACAAGTAGACAATATTTAATCTTAAATCAATATTTTGTGTCTATTTTGCTTATCTTGCAGGTGTCTGAAGTGGGGTCGTGTCTGTGTCAGTGTGTGTGTGTGTGTGGCGATAACTGGCTGACTATGCATTATCCCGTGCAAAAGAACCTTGTGCTATCTTAAGTGGTTTCGATTGTTTTTCTGTAGATGTATGCCAGCTAGACATAGAACAACAAACCATTAAAATGTCAAATAGATTGGTAAGTAATATTAACAATTTATCCGTGAACTATTTCCAGTTTAGCTGTGTCACATTCTATATTTTTAAAGTACTTTGGAATTATCAGATGTTAAAAATAAAAAAGTATTACCTTCTGCATGGTTCCATTATCATTATACTCCCATTTGAAGTACAGATCTTGAATCCCAATACAGCTAGCATAAGTGCAGGGCAGGAGTACTGTACTTCCATTCACCGCTTCCAAAAATGGAATCTTACCTGTCGACATCTCCAGAGCATGCACACAACACACACCTAAGAAACAGAGAGAGGGAAGAAAAGCAATACAGATTATTACAGAAGGAAAGAGAGAGAGAGAGAGAGAGAGAGAGAGAGAGAGAGAGAGAGAGAGAGAGAGAGAGAGAGAGAATATGTGAAAGAGCTGAAGTAAAAGAGTAAGCCAAGGTCATGGTTAGGGTATTGTAATGATAGTCTGTCATCCTACAGTATAACACGCGCACACACACATGTACACGTACGTACGCACGCACGCACACAGACACAGATACAGACAGACAGACAGACAGATAGACAGACAGACAGACAGACAGACAGACAGACAGACAGACAGAAAGACCGACAGACAGAAAGACCGACAGACAGACAGACAGACAGACAGACAGACAGACACACACACACACACACACACACACACACACACACACACACACACACACAAACAAAAGTGGTTTGGCTAATGATGTCCTTTCTTAAGAAAGAATTCCGGTCAGGTGCTTTCCAATGTGGTGAACATGATCAGCATTTTTTTAAGGTTTTTGTTTTAGATACTTAATTATATACAACCCAAAGTTGTCTAATAATTCAAAATGTTATCAAGTACTTTAGTTAATTTCCCAAAAATAAATAGGAATATTAAAATAAAAATCTGTTAAATTTAATGCAACATAAAAAAGCTAATTTCTCTAAAACATACTTACTGTAAATGTATGTTTATTTAATAAAAAAAATATATTTAACTAACAAATCTTATTTTTGCGCTTAATAATATTGGTAACTTCTAGGATAAATATGTAAGTTATTCAGGTTTAATTAATTGTTTCAGTCAATTCAAACTGTCTATTTCCTTGTTTTTTCAATTTGATTTAAAACCTTTAGAGTATATATTTACAAAAATGATTATATTGTAACTTACAGCAAATTCATTTAAATGTTTAAGTTATAAATAAGTAAAATTAACGATTGCATTAAGAAGCATTTCTGAGGGGATCCTGGACTTTTTGGACACAGTTGTATATGTGAATTTTCTACTATATTGGTGATGTAAGCCTAATTTGACGACATATTTGTATTCTGTTTTATCAACAAGTCTGTTAAAATTAAAATTAATTTAAAAAATGATGATTATAATGATTATGATAGTGATGGTAAATTAATGTTAATAATAGTAATATTAATGTTGGAAAACTACACGTGAAGCCTTTATATCAGCAGTAACCCGACCTTGGTGACCGTACACACCTGGGGCCCTCTGACGTCAAGCAAAAAGATGTTCACTTTGCATTCAACGTGAGAAAGTGTACACAAGCTTGTGTGATAGTGCTGAGTTTACACAGCCTTTTTCATCAAACAGGATATATGACTGTCCCGAGAAGAATTACAATTCAAGTGTACCTCTTTTGGAAAGATATAACATTTGACCTTGATGATTATGATGTTGAGTTAGAGTTCCACAAAATATCCTACATTTAAAGTCTGGTAATTCATGTGAGCAGTTGAAAACATCTGTCAACTGAATAAACATCATGAAACATATTCTTTTATAGTTTATATATTAACACACACTGCTTGCCTGACGGAGGAAAAAGTCTTGTCAATAATTAAATTATCCTCAAATCAAAGTCATTATACAGCTACAGTTCTATACCATTGGTATCACATCTTTTATTTTAATGTATTTTAATCCGTTTTACTTGTCAAAGAGTCCTTGGTTTAAACTGATGTTTCAGTATGCCCAAGGTCCCAATGTTTTAGTGAGACATCGAAATCTGTGTACAGATCCAATTGAGAAACATATTGTACCGTTCGCTTTCACTTGTTTATCATTAAACAACAACAGTTGTTGGCAAATGTTAGCAAAGACTTTACTTCTACTGCATTTTCTCATTTAAAACTAACTCAGAACCTAATCCTACGTGAAGATTCACTGCAATGCAACAAATCGGGCCGGAACAGTGTGGAACAGTGTGTGTACCTGTTCGAAATCTGCATTGGGTTTGCTCCTGATTATTTATGCAGTTTAAATCTGTTGTCAGTGTGTAAGGTACATGTTTCTAATCATACAACCTTCTGTTTAACACACATTCATTTATACACACATCTACATCACCGGGCCAGGTCTTGGCTGGGTCTAGGGGTCATACCCTCATACCGTTTCAAATAATTTAACAAAAAACTATTGATTTGTAATATCTATTGAATAGTGTACTCTCATTAAGTCACAGAAAAATGTGAAAAAAAGAATTATATATATATATATATATATATATATATATATATATATATATATATTTGCCAATACTTATTAATACTTATTAATCAAAATGTCCAAAATCCAATCACAATTATGACTTTCAATATATGCAAAGAAAAGAAAGATGCTCCTACCAATGATAAGCAAGAGAAGAAAGCACACAGTTCTTTTTGAAATATCTGTTCTTCCTCCTAGATGTCCTCTGCTCTTTGTCTCCATGTTGCAATCTTCTATTTTTTCAAGTTAACCAGTCTTCCTAGAAGTAGTCCACTTCTAGATTTGTCAGAGTTTACAGTCGTCTCTCCTCAGAATGCTGGTTGGTATAGTGTCCTGCCTGCCTGTCCGCAATGGCACACTGGATTCTTCTTTGTGTGCAATTACAAGGTTCCTCCTGTCAAAGAGTTAAAGGAAGCCTGTCCCGGTCTTCTGGAAGCGTGAGGACCTGCCAGATGAAAAAATGTTTCTATAACTCCATTAGTGTTGCTTTGTTGCTAACTGACATGACCTGTAAGAAAAAGAAAATTTATTGCACTCAGCGGCCCAGTTGATCGGTATTTCTGTAGTGAAAGTCCATCAAAAATCTTGTTAACCACTCCTTGTCATCTCTCAAATAATTTATTTTTCGTTTTCACACAATAAAATAAGATATTTTGAAGAATGTCGGCTACTCGCACCCTAAAACACAAAACTCAATTTCTATAAAATTTCCAAATATATTTTGTATTTATGTGATGAACAAAAGCATTTATTTGACAAGTAGTATTTGTAATGTACACCAACTTTTTTTTATGACTTTTAGTAGAAATATTTGAGTTAAGCAGATATATTTTGAACTTACATATACACGCAGACTATTTTAATAATTTCAGTGTAAATAGTTTAAGAAAGAGGCCCAGCAAACCATTTTTGAGTGTATGAACACACATAAATTCTCTTTTTAAAAATATCTTCTTTTGTGTTTTCAGACAAAAGTCAAACAGGTTTAAAATGACAAAAGGGAGAGTAAATGATGAAAGATTAAAATTTTGCCTTTACTATAACTTATGTTAATTTCACCATTCATATTATAAAAAAGGACATCCGTTTGACAGATATACTGCATGGATATCAAGATCACAGAATACTGATAAAGAAATGCCCTGTCATCAGATCTCTCAAAGCAGACAGATTAGTGGAGCAGACTGGATCAAATCAGAAAGCCTTCAAGTCAGAAAAAGTAAAGAAGCAATATGATCTCACTGACCTTGCAGCTGATATCCTTACTAGTGAACATGGCCAAACTTTTCTCAATGACATACACAGCTTGGTGAAAATACCATGTTACATGTGTCTTAAGCTGAGTCAGCATGTGTGTGTCTGTGCACTACCTCTGTTGCGCAGGTAAGTCTGTGTGTCCTGTTCTCAAAAGCAGAGGGCATCAGTCCACAGTATGAGCTGTACACAAATCCGCACTGTTCTGGTCCTGGCACATCTGAAACGGGCACACTCACTCCCTGTCTCTCTCTCTCACACACACATACATACACTCTCACTGACGCATCTTTGTGAAGGGAACACGCACTGTCCTGCTGGGAAAACAGAACAGTGGAGCATTGAATGACTGGAGGTTTGAGGACAACTGCAGATACTCTGTTGAACAGAACCCCCCCTCCCTCTCTCTCTATCTCTCTCTCTCTCTCTCTCTCTCTCTCTCTCTCTCTCTCTCTCTCTCTCTCTCTCTCTCTCTCTCTCTCTGTCTCTCTCTCTCTCTCTCTCTCTCTCTCTCTCTCTCTCTCTCTCTCTCTGTCTCTCTCTCTCTCTCTCTCTCTCTCTCTCCCTCCCTCTGTCTCTCTCTCTCTCTCTCTCTCTCTCTCTCTCTCTCTCTCTCTCTCTCTCTCTCTCTCTCTCTCTCTCTCTCTCTCTCTCTGAAAAATCAGTTAATATTTGGCTCTCACTCAACTTTTCTTCCCCCTGGCTGGCTGCGTGTCTCTTCATCTTCCCATCTCTCTCTCTCTCTTTCTCTCTCTCTCTCTCTCTCTCTCTCTCTCTCTCTCTCTCTCTCTCTCTCTCTCTCTCTCTCTCTCTCTCTCTCTCAGCTGTAAATGTGGGTTCAGGTTGTTAGGCAGTGTTATTTGGGGTCCGGAATCTCTTCTGCATTGCAGTTTTTTGAGAGGCAGCAGGGAGGGCAGCTCTGAGAAGACACATAAGGAGGTTCTCCGGAACCATTGACTGAGGGGAAAGCATAAATTAACACTGCGAGTGATGAGAGTATTTGACCTTTCTCAGTCGGTCCTGTGGCATGTGTTCCGCATCACAGAGGGACTCATCAATGGGACATTGAGTATTAATCATGCAATGCTCGAATTGAGTAAAGTCATGTGGGGGTTCCCATGTTACTAAATAATAATATATAGGGGATCGGCCTAAGTGTTTTATTAGTTATTTTTGGGGTCCCCCGTTGTCCCTCAATTTGGTATCATGTGTATTTACACCTCAAGAGTGGCTCACTTTGACTTTGAATATGTCCACGTCCATTCATGATAGACTGGCAGAGTTGGGTTTCCCATGACTCTGCATTTCTTCACCCCCACCCCCTCTGGTATTGATAATCTGCTGCACCAGCAGTTTCAGGTTTTCCTTGATCAGGACAATTGTCACATGAAATCCAAAGACTTTCTGTTTTTGGCATGTGTGGATCTTTCGAGTAATGTATGTCACCTGTGTATATGCATGTGTGTATCAGAGAAAAAAACACAACTGAAAATTGTTTGTCAATTAAATAAAGGTATATGATGTCAAATTTCCAAACATGTATTGTCATATATCAGCATTATATAGAGCACCTACAAAAGATCAATGATCATTTAAGAATGTCTGCCATATTGCTCAGCAAATGAAACCAACAGAAACATATGAACTGACTAACTGACTAATGCTATAAGATCTAGGTCAGAAATTTGTATGTTGTGAGATATAACACGAACAAAGGATTTTTGGCTTGACAATAGATTATATGTATGATTCAGTAGAAGAAATGTTGAGATTTTTGCACACACGCCTTGTATTTGCAGCCTCGGTTATTCTATAGGCAGTACAGGGATTTTGATGATAAAAAAGTGACTTGTATGTAATTTTTTTCAGCCTGTTTGTGAATTCTTATTTTACTCAGATTTTTGTGTATTTCTAATTCCCATCTTATTTTCCTATTGGCTGTTTGCAGTGGATGCTTGTCACCACATCAAATTCCTGGAATGCACAAGCATACTTGGCAATAAAGCTCTTTCTGATTCTGTACAGCTATATTGATTTATGTGAAACTGTAATGCTCCAATTAAAATTAGTAACTAGTGAAATAATATTACAACACAAGGGATTGTACTCTAAATTTAAGTCTTGCAAGTTTCATAAAGATCCATTAGTAATGAGTCTTCACTGCACCATGAAGAATTCATTCGTGAATAATGCACTCAACTTTCATTCAGTCAATGTTCTTGAGATGTTTGCTGTGCTGTAAATTGTGTCACAACACAGGACATGACAGTTACCACCATAGAGTGTTACTATTCAGTGTAGCTCTCGTCCATTCAACAGGATCACATTGTGACATTGGAAGCAGTCGAGTCGTGTATCAGGGATGGCTGAAGTTTGGAGTGCAGAGCCCTGTTCTAACACTGGTCTGCAGCGGTGTGCTGCACTGAATGTGGGGAGACTTTTTCCTGCTTTTCTGGACCCATTCCCACCGATGCTGCATTTCTTTCTCATCAGAGACACACACACACACACACACACACACACACACACACACACACACACACACACACACACACACACACACACACACAGACACACACACACACACACACACACACACAGAGGTGTCCTCTGCTGGTGCAGCAAAGAGTCTGGCAGGGGACGAGCCTTTTTCAGCACTCTGCTATACCGCAGTAAGCAAACACAAACACACACACAGGAAGTTATCTGTTGGGCTTAAACAGTAAAATATCAATAAATGCTATTCAATTAAATTAAATTAAACACAAAGTAATTTACAGACATTTGTCTCTAAACCATTTCAAAATAAAAAACATTTATCAATCTTGTTTTTCTATCAATCATACACTTTTGATTTCTTTTGTTCCCATTTTAGTTTGGTAACAAAAAAGTTTTGCTATGGTATATTCATAAACAACACACAATTATAATCACATTTCAGCTTAACGAGCACACGAAAATAATTTTTCTATTTAGGGAAAATGGATCCCTCTATGGTCACTGTGAATGCATTTTGAAACTGTGAATAGTTATGATTATTTTATGCTACAAGAGTGCCGCCAGAGGGCGCTGTTTCACAGTCTTAGATTTGACAATAATATACACAAGACTGTTATTTCTATTGACAAACATTTGGCATTAAGTTATAGCTTTTCTCTTTGTAGTGAATAATAAAATAAACTACGATTTAAAACGAAATAAAATCCATTTCTGAATCAAAGAATGATTTTAGAAATGAATTTGTAACAATGTTGCTGTGCAAGAGCATTTCGTAGACGGAGGTCTTTATTTTTGTGTTATATGTTGGTGAGCTCTGATAGTTTTAATTCTTATGTTAAGAGGGTGGCACTTTATATCAGAGTTAAACTATGAACCATAAAATTTAGCAGTGGGTTATTAAATGAAAGACACCCAAAGGGACAGTAAATGTTGACGTTGCACTTTGTACTTACAAAACATAACAAAGTCAAACTTTATCTGGAGCACCAGTCTGTGTGGGGGAGCTAATCTTTCAAAGAATGTTTCACTTATTATACGGATTATTTTTATAGGCATTTTAAGATTATGGTAAGGTTCATATTCCTACACAAATAGGAGAGGACAGTAAAAATGTGAAACATTTGGTTAACCAAATTAGTTCAATTTAATTCATTTAAACTTTTTTCTATTTTTTAAGGATATGGTTTTATTCCTTTTACACATGGTGCAAAGACATTGTATGCATTGAATTAAACAGTATAATATAATGTAATATGTTTGACAAGTAGCTATTATACATAAGGAATTTATGATGTATTTCTTTGAACAGATGTAAATACAATTGAAATGTGTTTTTGGTACACTTTTGGGGGAAGCCCATGTAGATTCCCATGATATCACATATAAAAACCCACAGGAAAAAAAGTGCAATATGTGGTGTGATGTCTCCACATTTGCGATCACATATTTCTCACATATTGCTCATGTGATCTCATGGATTTTTACATGTGATCCCATGGGCTTCAAACATTAATTTCAGATGTGTTTCTGCACATGTTAAACACATTTAATACTCATGTGATCATACGTGTAGAACATGTGAAGTTTGTGTCTTTTGTGTAAAGGCAGGTATTGCAAGAAGACTGGGAGAGAGTGTAAGACAACTTAATCTAAGTAAGGCAGTCAAAATAAGGTCCAAGTCCAAGGTTAATATAAACATTTTTGTATGCCTGACCCGGGAACGTTTCTTGTTGTCTTTGTATTCTCATTTGTATGTTGCCAGTCTTTAAGGAATGGGAGGTTAAATCTTTATTATAAAAAGCATGCTTTAAGTATCAAACTTTGAACACATTATTCTTGAAGCTTAAAGAACAAAACGATAACAGTATTTTATCCCAATGTTATAAAATGACAACATTTGGGTTTTAACTGTATGCTGTGGTCTATGGAATTACATGAAAGACATGAAAGAATAGTTAAGCATGAAATTAAGACCATTGTCTAAGATAAAAATGATGTACATATAGATGTCGTTGCTTTTTAAAAAACGACACTAGTTGAATTTCTTCTAGCCAGGTATTGTCAAGAGTTATCGACTGATTTAAAATGTCACATGATCGAATATAAATCTATAACCTGCTAGATCGAACAATTCATATAAAAACCTTCTCTTCAATATATATTTAAAACTTTCCCTTATATACCTCTCCAATATAAAGCATGTACTATCAAATTAAAAACACATCAGCATTTTTGCTAAAAAAACTGAAATTGATAAAAAGCATAAAATCTAGCTATGTGTATTTTTAAGACGGGTATGTCCAGGCAGGCAGCATAAATAGTAAAAACTTATTCAAACCATTAGTCAGGCTCTTTTACAACAATTGGTTCTTTGATCTGTGCTCCTCCATCTCAAAGATGATGTCATTGTTCTTTCTTCTGAACAACCGCACACACACATAGATGGTAAGGATGAGGAGAATAATACCAATGGATCCCCCCACTGCTATAGCCAGCATTCCAATTTCAGAGAATGAAACTATATGAAAAAACAGAGAGGCAGACTGTTTTCAATGCATGTTTCAATGCATGCATGTTCAATGCTTTGGATGTGTTTAAAAAGCAGGAATGAGAAGGTTTACTGTGTGAGTGGTATGGAAAAATGTGACAATCAACCAAAACCCAACAGTCATGAAAACACTTATGCAGTAGACTACAGTATATTAACTTTAGATAGCTATTTCTGTTGCTATCTTATCAGCCAATCTACCACTATTGTCACAAAAGTCAACTTATAAATAACTTCTAATAAAATCCCAGTCTCTGTATACTTGCTGTTACATTGAGTATGAAGACTAGGAATGGTTAATTTTATTTGAAACAGAACTAGTTAGATCCTCCTTTGGCACTTAGGGTACAATATGTCTAATGTTAACCTACAATAACTTGAATGAGCCAGTTCACCCAAAAATAAAAAGCCTGACATAATATACTGACCCTAAGTTTGTGAAGCTCCAGTCTTGACAAAAGAACAACTGAAAAGCTATATTGGTACATTTATAACAAATAATTTTATTTAGCTCCATAAGTGTTTGTAACTTATTTTGGCTTTTGAAAACAGAAACACTTAAAATCATGGTCCTATAAGTTAACAACTACTTAATGCTTAATGCTACCGCTTCATTGTCTCAACACTTTGTAAGTCGCTTTGGATAAAAGCGTCTGCTAAATGCCTAAATGTAAATGCAATTGTAATGCACTAGCAAAATTAACTTACAAATTACAATACTAATGCAGCATTTATTAATGTTAGTACAACGTTTACAAATACACGATACAAATTTTATTTCCAGTGTTTAAAGAATTTCTCTATCAACATAAGTAAATGCACCATGAACAACACTTTTAACTTATTTATTTATTTTTAACTTTATTTATTTATTTATCTTTACTCAAGTAAATTTAACTGTTAATACATTTACATTTATGTTTACATTTATTCATTTGGCAGACACTTTTATACAAAGAGAGTTATTATCACTGCAGAGCAAATGGGGGTAAGATGTCTTGCTCAAGGACACTTCAGACATTGTCTGCTGGCACTGGGCTTCAAACTCGCAAGCCTCTGCTTACAAGTCTAACTCTCAAGCCAACAGAGCAAAACTGACCACGAATTATAAATAATTTTTTAATTATCTCAAATGTTTAAACAAGCAGCCTTTTGACATAGATTAACCAATGTACTGTGAAACGAATCTTTATTAAAAGTAAAAGTTAGAAAGTTCAACATTTGTGAAATGTAGTGTGCTAGTATCAGAGGAAACACCTGCAGAAATGTATTTATGAAAAAATTTTAATAAATATTTATTTTGTTATTAAGTATCACTTCACAAAAGTTAAAAAAGTCCGATAAAGCAGTTAAAAATAAATAATATTCTTCTGTCAACCTCTGAACATATAAAAAACACACCAGAAATCATGTTATAGCATCTGTGATCTTCTTTCACCGACGACAGTATTTGTATTCTTATTCATCTATTTGCTTTTATCTTATTTGTATTTAAATTATACATTATCTTATTTTCTTGCAATGTGAAGATTAAAGCCTACACAATCATTGCATCTCACCTTTTTGGACAACTTTCAGCCTGATTTCGCCTGCAACGCCCTGGATGTCAGGTGGATTTCGGACATGACAGCTGTATGTTCCATTAAAGGTGAACTGCACATTCTGCAGCGTGATGGAGGCGTCACCCTTCATTACGTCACCAGACCATACTGCATGTTTTACAAACAGACCACTGGTTGGGGCATATGCTTTTCCCTGGTAGTGAAAAAACTGTGAAGAGGATCAAAACAATGCAGTTAATAGATCAAACTAATATAGAACAAAGGATAAAACCGCTTTATTTCAACCAAAAACTTCCAGTAGAATTCTTAAAACATATCTGCACTGGCTTACCATTTCTTCTGCCGCATTTCCAAGTGGCTTGAAACTCCAGGATACTGAGACTTTATCTGTGAGGGGATGGGTTGATTTAAATGTGCATTTTAATTTTACATCTGTTCCGTTGACCACCTCCAAATCGGAGGACGTGACCACCTCTATTGCCTCCACATAATATGTACCTGCCAAACAATAAGTTGAAATGAACATGAAACATGCAGCTGGTACAAACAACTATATTGATCATGCATTTGATCACAGATTGTCTCAACCAGTCAGCAGGTTTGATTCAAGACTATGAATCTTATGTTTGGCCTTTAGATTCGTTCAAAATGGAAATTCTGTCTTGAATTACTTACTCTCTAATGGTTCCAAACATGTATAAATTTGTTTGGTTGAATACAAGCAAATATATTTGGATGGATGTTTGTAACTAAATAGTTTAAACAAGTTTTAAACAAATACACTTACATTACATTTAGGCATTTAGAGGACACTTTTATCTAAAGGAACTTACAAAGAATCAAGGAGACAATGAAGCCAGGTAAATAGGAGATAACAAAACAGTAAAAAGGGGCTACAGCGAGTTTACTAAGTTACACAAGGCAAGATAAAACCTGCAGGAGGAAAAAAAAGAGTTAAATTATTTGTTTAAAGAGTGAGTAGGTAAGGAAAGGGGGAGTTTTTAAAGATAGAGACTGAGTCTGCCAAACTTTGTAAGAGGAGATCGTTCCACCATTGGGGAAGCGATGCAGAAAAAGTTGGAGGGAGTGATTTCTTACTCTTTTGGGACGGCACAACAAGACATTGCTTGTTAGCAGAGCACAGAGATGACAATGGATGTCCCCTCAGATGTTTTTTACATGGCCTACATTCTTCAAAATATCTCTTTCTGTGTTTAACAGAACAAAAAAGTCCTACAATTAAATTCAACCATAACCAAAAACTATTTCGTTTTTTATCCAAATATTGCTCATTGGAAGGTGAATTCATGAAAACAACATTTTTACTTTTGAATTTCCTTTAATTGATCCTTCACCCAAAAATAAAACTTTGATTTAACTTCATGAAATCTCTATGACTGATTTTCTTTTAGAGAACAAAGATGAAGATATTTGGGGAGAACATTGGTAACAAACAACGGTTGTACCCTTTGACTTGCATTAGTTTTGTTACCATACAATAGAAGTGAATAGGCTTGGCAATGGTTGTTTAGTTCCTAAACTTGTAGCCTGAGAATAACTGACTTGTTTTGAACAGGAAAAACCACAAACTACAAATCAACAACTGATAAGAAATCAAGTCTGGGCACAACTGATCATGGAGTCTCTCTCTCTCTCTCTCTCTCTCTCTCTCTCTCTCTCTCTCTCTCTGACACATATACTGTGAACATACCCACACTTTAAACAAACATATGTACCGATAAACTTACAACCAACCTCCCTTCCAAACAGGTGATGCAATGACCAACATACACAAAAAAAAACATGCAGACACAAGACCTTTTTTCTCTCTGAATTTGAAATAGACAAATTCTCCAGAAGTCAAAACAAATCTTGTGTATGTTTGCAGAACATAACAACTAGAGAAAAGAACAGAAGCGCTGCATTTTTTCAGGCCATTTTTCTCTTTTTAGGAAAAATTCAAAAAAATTTCATTATTCATTTTTCTCTCCCAGTTTTCATTCGCCTGTCATGGCTTTAGTCTTTCACATCGGAATACTGTATGTCACTCATAAGGTTTGATTTTGTTACAATCCAACAGTACAAACATAACTCATTAAATGAATATTTGAAATGATCTCTTATTATTGGACGACCGGACACCAAGAGGCAATGTGTCAAACCAGTCCAGTAAAGCACTTCTGTTGTACATCATATCATTATATTACTAATATTTATTATTCAGAGCTTTGCAATAACTTAAAACATACAAAAAAACAAAGAATGTTTCATTAGTTTTGAAAGGAACTGTTTGATTTCCTTTTGGAATTGAATGAGTGCATAAAGTAAAGCTTAACTTTGCTTAATCTGGGACTTCATGTTACCTGTTACACTAATTCTAACATAAACCACAGGCCTATAACAACTCAAATACACACAGATATAAAGATCTGTAATAGTGTTTTATTAAAGCCTATTTTCAGTGTGTTTTCTCTATTTATTCCAGTTTGTTCCATGAATATTTTATATATCTCAGTGCACCTGTTAGACAGATCGAACTGCTGTAATTCCTGCATAATCCCTGTGGGATTACTTTAAACTCTTATAATCTTATTTAATCTCATATTGTCAACGGCAAAACACTGTCAATCTGATAAGCACATTAAACAAGTGTTCAGGATTCATTACTAAATAAAAAACTCTCCAGAATTATTTCAAGCATGTTTTTTAAACTGAATTAACACTTTTAAAATAAAGTCGCTGAAATATAAATTCCAGAAATTAAACGCAAGAATCTCGAGTTCTGCCGAAACCAAATGAGGGACCGGAAGTAACTCACCTGGGGCAAGCGCACATAGCGCCACAAGAATGCCAAGCCAAACTCGACTCATAAATCAAATATTAAAGAGCTATCCGACCTTCTTAAATAACAAAACTGTCAACTCAACACATTCAACGTGTTCACAATCTGTCTTCGGAAATCTTAAACACGGCGTCCATGATGAATCCCATTTCTACGGAAGGAGGAGTTTGGAGGTGGAAAAACCGGCAGATTGAGATCCGCTTCCCACCCGAGCGCGTGAGACTTCACCTGTGTACTTCCGCGTGTCCGGCGCGTGTCGGTGCATGTTTCCTCGTGCAAAATATGTGACATCACCTAAACTTCACAAACAACTGCAAGGGTGTCGTTTTATCCCCCCCCCCCCCAAAAAGTGTGAACGAGTTGCGTACAAAAGTAAAGTTGGTCAAATAATCGCAAAGTTTGCGGACGCGCACTTTTGAATCGTAAATATTTGCGTTCTGCTGCCACCACGTGGTCGAGTCCAACACGTGCAGCGTGTGAATCCATAACAGTGATCAAATATGTAATCGCATATGGATATGCATTATTTAAATTGCACATTATACGTGCATTGCACTATTGTGGTTAAAAAGTGTGCAACACGCAATTGTGAATGCCAACTTCCCAAAGGAAAAATCCCAATTTCCTCCTGAAGGTTTCAATGTGACACTTCGATGTGACGGGACAGTGCAGAATAGGAAGTGCGTGATGATGCTGAAGGCGGAAGTGAGGCTTCCAGAACTTGCGAGGGCGGGTGCGCAGGGAAGCGGGGAGGTGGTTGGTGGGATCGCCTTTACGTAACCTCATCATTTATTGGGATTTCTTTCAAACCCCTCCACTCACGTGCACGTATCATTAAGCATCCTTGCAGGTGCGTGGAGAACACACAGTGGCACGTCTCTTTAGATTTTCCACGGGAGGAATCCTCTCATCTGCATCCATCCCGGCTGCTGTGCTGCTTCTATCCCGGGTCGTGTGCTCGATTATTGGCTCTGTTGTGCAGAACACTGAGCACTTTGGGATTTGGGAAGGCTGGAGTCAGGTTAGTGATGGGGAGGAGGCGTTCGGGAAACAAGCCCCCCTTGAATGTGGTTTCCTTTTGTTTTTTGAATGTATTCACACATTACTTGGACTGTTCCTTTCAGTGCCAGTAGATTTTCACAACATCTAGGAACGTTCATCTTTATTGCTCATCTGCTCTGTGTTGCTTCCTGTGGGGAGCATCATCATCCCTGTTGTCATCAGCATCAGCACCAGCAGCATCATCATCAGCATCCTCAGGGATCAAAGAGGAACACATGGGCTCTTTGTGCGGGAGATTATTTGTAGTTGGTCTGTCAATGTTTTTCATATTAAATGCCACTGGATTTATGTTTGAAATGGTGGGTGGATTTGCAAGCAAGCGTTCCGGCTCACTATCTCGCCATCATTCTTATAATGCATTTCCATAGGTTTTGTCTGATCATAATGTTTGTTGTTGTGTTGCAGAATGAGCGGGGAAGAGAATTCTGCTGCCGAACCCGCGCCTGTCATAGACGTGCAGGGAGATGGCCGCTGGATGTCACAGGTTTGTGGGTTTGTGTGTGAGCACAATAAGATCATTTATGGAGTACAGGACTGAGCTGTGCAAGTCTTTCTTCTGAGTTTTTCCCTTTGTTATTATGTTCGTGTTAAATGATGGGATGTCATTTCCTTGCAGCATAACCGGTTTGTGCAGGAGTGTAAGGATGCTGAGCCAGATGTTCTGTTTGTTGGGGACTCAATGGTGCAGCTTCTGCAGCAGTATGAGGTGACCGCTTCCTCGTGCTAACTTTTGGTTTTATATCAGTTTTAGATGCACTGGCTCTAACTGGTATTATGATTGGTATTTGGTTTTTCAGCCTGGGATATATAATCAGCATTTGGGTTTCATGGAAATACTTGTTTGTGTTTTTGCGTTCAGGTGTGGAGAGAATTGTTCTCACCTCTGCATGCTTTGAACTTTGGGATTGGTGGGGACACAACCAGTAATGTGCTTTGGAGGCTCCAGAACGGAGAACTGGAGAACATCAGACCCAGGGTGAGATTTGGTGCAAGAGATGATCAGAAAAGTCTATTTTTTCTTTAAGTTCATTTTTTATCATGCAATTATCCAGACCTTGATTGTGATTGATTTTGTGTCTCACTTTGCAATCACCCTAAGCTACATAAACTTGCTGTTTACAGTCGCTTGTGGACAATTTTGTCCAGCCGTTGGTAAAAGGAAAATGATTTAACAAACCGGAAATGTAAATGATCTCTCAGATGAATAAATAATGTCAAATCCATAATTCGAAGCCACAATGCAAGCCACTATAAAGGCTTTGTACATTTGTACTAGGGATGTCAGTGTTGCCTCTTTGGCTCAACTTGACACCTACGGAGCATAATCGTGTCCGTTGGTGACATTGGCCTTAACAAGTTGACTAACGTTGTTGGTAATTTTTTTTAGCATGTTTACCCTATATGTTATAATGAACTGAATTATTTTATTCTCTATACTGCCAGTAAAATATGTGTTCATTTTTTTAGGTGGTTGTTGTATGGGTAGGAACCAATAACCATGAGCACACAGCAGAACAGGTTGCGGGAGGAGTGTTGGCCATTGCCCAACTAATTTTGTCTCGTCTCCCTAAGTGCAAAGTTATTGTTTTGGTAAGTTGACAAAATTACGCTTTTTGTATATATTATAACATATAAGAAGATGGTGTGATGCTTACAATGCTCTGTTGTATTCTATCTATTACATTCATGTATCAACATTCAAAATATTTAATATATCTGCTTGATGATTTACTCAGCTTTGGATTGTCCGAAATCTGTATACATTTCTTTTTACTGATGAAGTAAATGACTCCAATAGTAGGAAAAGCGGCTTTTTATAATTTTTTCTCTGTTGTTTACAAAATTATATATTTTGAAGAAAGTAGAACAGCTAAAAGTTATTGGGTACTTTTGATATCCATTTTTGTTTTTCCTAGAATGTTAGTCAATGGCCTCCACAAACTGTTTGGCAACAAACATTCGTTCAATCCCTTTTTGTCTGTTCATCAGAACAAAGAAATGTATAAAGGGTTGGTATAACTAGGAAGTGATTGATTCCTGGCAGAATTGTAATTTTCTCATCCCTTAAAATGGTGTTAATATGTCATGTTTAGGGCCTGCTTCCCAGGGGAGAGTTTCCAAATCCATTAAGAGAGAAAAACGCATCAGTGAACAATTTACTTCGTGCATCCCTTCCTCAACTTGGCCCTGTTCAGTTCCTTGACATGGGAGGAAATTTTGTCCACTCCGATGGAACTGTTTCCTCACGAGATATGTTTGACTTCCTGCATCTGACGGCCGGTGCGTACAGCACCATTGCGACTCATCTTCACGAATTGCTGCTTCAGTTATTGGAGGAGACGCCTCAGGAGAGGCGGGCCTCGCTGGTCTAAACGTGGCCGTTCAATGTAGTGGCGATGTGTGGAATTGTTGGATATAGATTGTAATTTAAACACTTGAGTAAGGTAAAGTGCAGTGGAAAACAACAAAGGTGTAAATACAGCAGAACAAAAAGGGGGATGTAGGGCAGAGGCCAATTTTATACGACAAATAGTTAACATTTCTATATGTGCAAAATGCTTAATAGACAACATTAGAGAGAAGAATAGATTAAAATAAAGTTTGTGTGTGTGTGTGTCTATAAGAAAAAGATAATTTGTTGGAAATGATGCTCCATTGAGGGACCAGAATCTTTAATATCTCCCTGTCACTATCTGACCAACATTCAGTTGTAGCACTTACTCTGCCAGCTTACCTGTGCCTTCATAAACACACACTCAGTCAAACTCACAATGGTGTTATACTGACAGTAACTCTATTGACAAGATGAACAATGTCTTTGATATCCTTTCTCCCAGTTTTACTTCTAGTATGTATTGACACAGAGGCATCTTGTAAGTTTTCCTCTCATCTTGACAATACCTCAACCCAAATTGAAACATAAAGCATCTAATGCACAAATATGACATTTTCAGTGTTACTATTTATATCTCATGCTCTGCATCCATGTTGTACCTGTGTCCATGCGCTCATAAAAGTATTATGTGATAAGTTGATTTGTGTCATGTATCGACACATGATCCAGTGGGCACTGATCTGTAAAATTCAGAGTGAAGTGAGTGTCTCTGTATGTATATACAGTATATAAAGTGTCAGTATTAATGTTCAGTGTGCAAGTGCTTATTTAGCCAGTGTGTGTTTTTGTGTTTGAGTGTAAGAAAGCGTGAACATGTTTGAAAACTGTATGGTCCGTGATGGGTGCGCTATTACTACTGCACAACTGCCATGTGCTTGAGATCCATGCATTACAATAAATCTGCAGGGATCCTGCCTGTGTGTCATTTTTCTGTTTATTTCCTTGGGCTTGATGTTCTTTACTAATCTTGATCTTTGGATAACCTCGTTTGAATTCACAGTTTCAGTGCAACAGTAGCTGAACAGTACGAGGAGATTATGAAGTGACAAACTTATTAGTAGAGTGAGAACAATTTCAACCGGCTTGCTTCAGAGCGATGTAGTGGAAGAACCATTGTAGGTTCCTCAAAAAACCTTGTCATTAAAGGTCCTTTAAAGAACCACCTTCCCCTTACATTTGAATAATCTCAAGAATCTTTTTTCTCCACAAATGTTTTTTTTGTGAGACAGAAAGGTTCTTCAGATGTTAAAGGTTCTTCATGGAGCCATTTAGACCAAAAAAGTTCTTATATGGCATTGTGAAGCATCTTTATTTTAAGAGTGTATAGTGCAATGAGTGCTGATTTCAATTATTAACCAGAGTAATACAACACACCACAAACACGGACCTTGTGCCAAATGATAACTAGACGAACATACTTAAGCCTATGTTTAATGGGAATTTCATTCTGCTTACAACAGAAAAGTGAGAGAATAAAACCTCTAAACCATTCCTTGATGGGATGAAGTATTATAACTACCAGTACACAGCCGCAGACAAAAAGTAAAGACCATTCCAAATGTTAATTAAGACCACTAATCTAGTTTTTCTAGATGTAGTGTGGTCAATCCAGTTCAGTGTCTGTTGAATTGTAACAAAAAAAAATCTCAGGAGTGACATGTGAAAGACTGACAGCATAACCAGCCACAAGAAAACTTTGATCATAAAAATTGAAGTTATCATAGAAAACTATGTACAAATATAAATGTCTAAATACAGACATGTTATTATTTATATGTGATTATGTTGTTGCTCCAATTATAATGTTACTCCAGTTTTAATTTACAAATAACAGCAAATAGAAACAAAAACTGTGTATGAACATTTTTGTATATAGTTCACACACAAATTAATGGAAATATTGACAGATGTTTTCAGGTAAAAATAAATAAAACATTTTACCAAAACACAGACCTTTAAATAGTCAATTCGGGACCACTGAAACTGGTTTTTATAAATGTTTCCGTGGACATACATGTTAGTACCTAAATTCTGTCATCCTCCTGCCCCAGTTCAAGCACATCAACTTATTAATGTGTGATCGTGAGGAAGAAATGCTTTTACTGTTTTCTTTTTGGTTACAATAAATTACAGTACAACATAACCAGTTTATTGTGACCCAAGTGAGGAAATAAAGACATGACTATGAAAAGCTAATACGCTAAATGAACTTTATATGAATATTAATCATAAAACTTTATTATCTTCAGTTTTAAATGTTGTTTCAAATTTGATAGAATTATGTCATTTCGTATATAACCAAAGTCAATACCTACATATCCAGAACATTTTTCTTAAAAGGCAGTTAAGGTTTCTAGATAAGTGTATTCTCGTAGAACATTTATACAAAGCTACTAAGAGCAACTTTTCTTGAGATATAGAAAGAAATCTTCATCTAAGAGAGAAGGTGGGGTTAACCTTATTGCTATAATGTCAGAAAGCTATTTCCACAGTGATTTACTAAAGGGAAATGGGTCTCTGCCAGTGATTTAATCAAATAACTTCAGGGCAAGCTGCTAAATCTGTACAAATTTTGTACTTTATATTATTTTACAGAAACAGCTTCAAAGTCTATGTAAGGTATTTGTATTTGTGTATTTGACTTTTCTAAAGTGAAACCATTGTGAGTATAATGCCTGCACACTTCAAATATCTTGGATTGAAAGAAAATTTCTTTAAATTTTTTTTATAAATCCTTCTCAAAAGAAACATTGAACACACATTTTAGTATCAACAAAAGTGCATTTTGCAGCCTATAAGTAGTACTCTAAATAAAAAGTTATTTTAATTTTACATCAGTGAGTCATGTTACATAGTACATATGTTCACATTTAAACTACACTAAATATATAAATGTATTTTAAATTAATGTAGTTTGTAGTCAATGTAGTTGTAGTTGCAATCACAATCTTCTGTATGACAGTAAAATGCTCTGCACGAGTATATTTTTATGGATTCTGATATGTGACAGGACCCCAGATATAGTTGTCTGACTGCTTGTTGAGACACAATTCTGATGTTGTCTATAAATTAAAGCAGGTTTATATAAAAATTAAAATATCTTTAAAAAGCAAGAATGCAATAAAATAATATTTTATAGTAGTAATTTTTATAGTTGAGAAAGTTTCAAAAGTAAAAAAGAAACATTATGAAGCACCTTTTTAAGAGTGTATAATGCAAACACATGAGGCTGATTAAGAGACACTTAATGTAAATGTGCTCTTGTTCTTAGTCAATATGCCAATTAGCATATAAGACAATCATAAGAAACCTCAGGGAATGCTTTTCTAGAATGCGAACCATTCAAATCAAGGCCGTTCAGATAACTAACCGATCAATGACCCCTAACTAGTGATGCCTTTGTTTAGTTGGCAGTCGATAAGATTGGATTTAGGTAGCTGAAGAAAGAGGTGGAGATCAAGGTTTGCTACACGTTGCTAAATGTTTTGAGATAACCACACAGTCTTGTCATGCTTTCCCCATTACTCAGTTTATAGACGTGAGACGTAATCACATTTGCATTCTGCTGAATGACACATTTCTCAACCGTGATGTAAAAGCATGCCTTTTCCATACCAGAAAGCACTATAAATATTCTTGCTATATATTTTTATGCATTTTCGTTGTAGATGAATTTGAAAACTTGGACTTATGACTGTACATTTAAAGGTCCTACGTCCAATTTTTGTGCATCCAAAAAATTTTGAGTGAGATGTTTTGACTGACAACACCTATACCATAAAAATACCATACAAGCTAGAAACTATATATAGTGGTTAAAAAAATAACAATGAGGATAATTAATTTAAAGTTAATATATATATATATATATATATATATATATATATATATATATATATATATATCAACACTAGTTTTTTGCCTCTTGGTAAATGCATATTCTGGCAATAGTAGTATAAAAATATGGCGAACCATCATACAGATAAGTGACTGGCATAACTGCGCATTAACATGTAATCAAAAATGAAAATGTGACCCCTGTCTGAAACTTTGATTTGGTCTTACTTTATATGAAGGATATCAGTGTTGTATTCTCACAGAATGTTCCTTACATTGTGTAGAATGGTTTAAAGTTAAAAGAGTTTTAGCTGATTTTTCATCAGCAGGGTCACACATGTTTCTTATTGTTACAATCTTTATAAAACGTTATCAAGTGTTTAAGTGTATTCAAATGAAATTTGTGTGTGTGAGTTTTATCCTGTCAGATCTAAATGCTTATTGCATATACCCTTTGAACCTTTGATATGTATGAGGACAGGGTTCCAATTCCACAAACACAATTCCTGGCATATAAAAGCCCTGTGACTCTGCTGTTCATTCTCCATCATTCAGAGCAGTAACACTCAGGTAAGAGCTTAAGCAAGAGAAATGAGGATATATTAACATAGACTTTTGTTCTTTTTAACTACTTCCTCAAACATTTATTGACAGTAGATTTTCTTTCAGGGCATAACCATGAAATTCGTGGCTCTTGCACTAACTCTTCTCCTGGCCTTTGGTAAGTAACATGAGGTTTAGTTAAACCTCACCACATTTTGTTTAAGTAACAAGTTTTAAAAATGCTTTGCTTTGAATTCACATAACAATTTAGAAGTTCTTGTGTACTATAGGTAGTGGCAAAGGTCTTCATTGTTCTGCCCAAGGTTTATAAAGCTTTTCTTATTGTTTTAGGTGCCCAGGCCCGCTTCATGCAAGCTGATGCTCCGTCACAACTGGAGCACTACAAGGCAGCAGCCTTGGTGTATCTGAACCAGGTCAAGGACCAAGCCCAAAAGGCTCTTGACAACTTGGAAGGAACCGAATACGAGCAATACAAGTAAGAGACACTGCCTACTATGACAATCCTTAACTCAGTTACTTTTCATTTATTATTTGCTCTAGAATAATATACTTCAAAATTAGTCTCAGTTTATAGTCATACTGTTTTAAAGTGTCTTTTCATAACCCTTATTTCTTTTTCAGTTTTAACTGCAGCTGTATAATATGTTTGAATTGAAGTAGAATTTTAATACCTCTGGTTTCTCCCTATAGACTTAAACTCTCAGAGAGTCTCACTAAACTCCAGGATTATGCCCAGTCCACCTCCCAGACTCTGACCCCTTACACAGATACCTTCTCCAACCAGTTCCTCGAGACCACCAAGCAGCTCCGCGAGCGTGTCATGACTGACGTCGAAGACCTCCGTTCAAAGCTGGAGCCCCACCGTGCCGAGTTGCACGAAGTTGTTGAGAAGCACATAAACGACTACCGTCAGAAACTGGAGCCCCTCTTCCAGGAGTACGTGACCATGAACCGTGAGAACAGCGAGAAGCTGCGTGCCAAGCTGCAGCCCCTGATGGATGATATGAGGCAGAAGATCGAGACCAACGTTGAGGAGACCAAGTCTAAACTGCTGCCCATGGTAGAGGCTGTGCGCACTAAGCTGACCGAGCGCCTGGAGGACCTGAGGACCATGGCTGCCCCCTATGCTGAGGAGTACAAGGAACAGCTTGTGAAGGTTGTTGAAGAGGCCAAGGAGAAGCTCAACCCACACACCCAGGACCTGCAGACTCGTATGGAGCCCTACATGGAGGTTCTGAAGTCCAAGTTTGCAGTTTGGTATGACGACATTTCCAAGGCCATTGAGCAATAAAAAACGTACACAGCAAGGACACACAAATACTAACAAGGAACAGTGTTCTTAGTACAATTAATGCGTATGTGTGCGTTTCCATTGGATGTTCAAAATGCTCATGTTAATAAAACCAAAATGTGAAAATTCCAACAAATAAAGAACCCAAAGACAAAAATCTTTGCTGTCAAGTGTTTTCTTGAGTTAACCTACACCAAAGCGACTTGCTGTATGATCAATGTCCAATGTCATACCAAAGTTATAAATCTTTTTCATTTTGCATCCTACAAACAGCAACAATATATTATTTTAATAAGTTCAAAGATACATATGTTTTCTTAAAAGCAAATGAATCTAAACAAAGCCATTTAAATGTATATGAATCCTTAAAAATGTGGTGTCATTTAAAGAATTAAAAATAAAACGATACACTTTTATTCATAGATTCACGGATATAATAAGAAAACATTTTATTCCTCAGGTTACAAAAAAGTTACATGGCATTTAAAGAACATACATAATGTATTTCAGAATATGTTCAAAAATTTCTGAAATTACAGTTAATAAATACTGAAGTATAATTCATACTGAAGGAATTTGCATTATTAAACTGATGCCTACTGTCCCAGGAAATTACAAAAGCTTGGCTTAAGTGTTTGAATTTCTATCCTTATATTTATTATGATTATTTGAAGATAGTTTCTTGCAGTACAAGTGTAACTTAGTATTATCAGTTTGAATGGTTCCTCATTTGGATGGGCAGAAAGGACAGGAATTGTTCTTGCTAGTCTTTAGCCAAACACTGACACACTAAAGGAAAAAACATAGGGACACGATCATTACATATAAACAGCACTTGTATGCTTTGGATGAATATAAAATACTCACATCTTTGTGCATTGTATGAGAGCAGTTTGTGCTGTATTGGTTTCCAGCATCCACTGAGTTCTGGCATATCAGGCAAAACTTTCTGGCAAAGGACTTAAAAACACACAAATAAAGATTCTATACATTTATTAACTTGAAATAAATGTGATCGAGTAAAGGAATTTAATCCAGTCCCTACTTGTGGGGGTCTAGTGTGGAAGACCTGAGAAACAGGAGCACGGAAATGTGGCTTCATGGGATGCATCGGTTGAGCTTGTGGACGTTGAATTGGACCAATTGAACCTGAAAAGGGTCTTGCTCCAGGTGGAGGCCCTATAGGCCCTGGTGGCTGAAATGGCAAACCAAAGTTATAAATTACTTGCTGAAGATTGATGACTATTTGACAGACAAGGTGTGTGCTCTCACAGGTCTCTGGTTCTGTGCCAGTTTCTGGGAAACTTGAGAAATAATATCATCCATCAACAGTCCAGCCATAGTTCCACGCTCACTCTTGATTTGCTGTAAAACTCTTGTTAACTGATCTCTAACACAGACAAGAGACATATAGGTTTAAGAGTAGCATATTAACATTAAAATAGCATACCAAAGACCAAGTATGATCTCAGTACCTTGTGCATTGTGGGAAATGTGCTCCTAATTTTTCAAGCAGCTTATCCAGTTTGCCTGCCGATGCAGTATTGGATGGAAGGGGCTGGCTGGATGAGTTCTGTGTAGTGGTCTGTATTAATGTCTGGGGAAGGCGTGCTGTTGCTTGAGAATGAAAAGCAGCTCCAGGATGATTTAGTGATCCCACAAAGGCACCCGGAATGCTCTGTTGTGTCTGTGCCTGAATAGGTGCGACATGTGAATGATGTGGTGGTTTAGGCAGGTGGCTGGTTGGCATGAATACATGGGTTGGTGGAGCAGAGGCAGCAGGTGCATATAGTGTTGTTTGAGATGGAGCAAAAGGTGGGGGAGTTGCCACTTGAGGTGGTGTGGCAGAGGGGTGAAGTTGGGGACGCATTAAAGAAGTTGTGCTAGTGGGTGGACCAGTGCTGAAAACCGGATGGGGTACAGGATTTTGAAGTGAAGACATTAACATCTCGAACTGTACATGGGAAGAAAAAAGTGAAATAAGTGAAATATTTAAGTCACATGGGATCAACTCTGAAACTATGCAAATATTGCATGCATTACAATGGCAATTAATTTAAGCCTACTGGGTTTCCTGCGTTGCATAAACCTACAGTTGGTTCCCACAAAAAAATAGATTCACAAGCAACATCTTTACACTCTACAGCATGTCTACAAAAAGATTTGAGAACAGGGCATACAATTCTTTGTACACCTCTTTCACATCCAAAAGATTTAGATCAGACAATATTTGAAGAGACAGAGAGCAGTGATTCCTAATGCTTTTGCTTTCTTTCACATACTTCCAATTCTCTCTCTACTCTGAACTGTGCGCATAGCTACAGACCGGTTTGAAATCTGTCTCTGGGTCTGTGAACAGTCTCATGTGTCACACTGTGTCTTAAAATTGGCGCAACTAAAGCAGTGTTCATGAAGGGCACATGCTTAAAGCTGCCTCAGTCCGGTGGTTTTAATAACAAATGTAAAACAGCAAGTGGTGACATGCTTCTGCCTTGTAGAGCTTGTTTGGCTTAAAAACTACTCTACCAATATATGAATGAATAAACAAACTCACTATAGGCACTGGTGGGAGTAATGGGAGTGAAATTGACGGTAAATTCTCCAACTGTTCACCTCTCTGCAGGAGCTGACGGTTTTCATTAAACGTATTCTGTGAAAGACAAAGACAGAGAGAAATAGTGAACGACAACTCCATTTAATTTACCTGTATTTTAGTGGCTCATGAACTTACCTTTAATCCTGTTAAATTGTTCCGGACTATCACCAAATTCTGCTCCCATTTCTGCCGTTGGTGCAAGTTCTGCTGCGAAGGGTTTAACCTGCAAAAAATCCCAAAAGAATCATACCCCCTTAAAGCATCAGATGTATTGTGAATTGTCAACAGAGGTAGTCACACAAAGTACCTAAGAGAATTAAGATATCTTTCAGCATCTGTAATCCAGTCTTCCACTTGAGAAATCACAAGTTCCTTTTGCATCTCAAGTGCTGCTATCTACTCGAACAAACACAAAAACATTAGACATACTAAAAAATAAATGAGTACAGTAAGTAAATTTTGGAAAATACATTAGCTGGATGTGTGAAAGTCATACCTCATCCTTAAGTGCTGTTTGATTGGCCTGCTCTGCCTGCCTGCAAAGCGTCTCCATTTCCACCCTCAAATCAGCTATCTCCTTCTCCCAGGTCATTCTTTATTTAGAAAAGGCAAAACAGATTACAACACAGAAGTGTACACATAGAGACAGTAAGTGTTTCAACCAGGTTTGAATATTTACTTTTCTTGACTTTGCTCCTCTTTTAGCATCTTCAGTTTCTTGTCTGTGTCCTTCAACTCTAGAGTCAGTCTAAATTTGAAGGCATAGAGAACTTTGTCACAAAGATCAAAGCAAACAGATATGATTTACCCTAACAGATTGACTGCGTGTGGTCAAAATCATTTGCATTTACCTTGTTTTCTCTTTTTCCATTCGCTCTTTTTCAGCAGTAAGCTCTTGTCGTTTTATCATGAAGTTTTTCCGCGTCGTCTTGCTGCTATTCAGCTCCAGTTTCGCTTGCAAGGACTCAATCTTTTCAATAAAACCCTAAATTGCAACAACAATAAAACTGGTCTCAGGAACAAAATCATACAATTTCATAATTTTTTACAATTATAAAATACAACATCTATGGTGTGTATAGGTGAAACTTCAATGCTTTGTTTAGAGCTGTGAAAGGAAGATTTACATTTAATTTTTGTGAAGTATACTTAAAGTTACTTTGCATTTCGTTCACATAGAATGAGTGTTCCCAAGAGAATGAACTCACACACTTTGCACTACCAAGATAATATTCTTCTATAAAGTTCTATTTGCAAGGCTCAAAATTGCAGCCATTTTGGTAGACCATATATTTCCATAATTTTACTTGTACGACCAGAAAATATATAAATTCGACCCTTCCTAAAAAGAACACGGTAGAACTTTCCACACACCCACATATCTGTTTGACATAAGGAAACCTAAATGTCTTTCTACTCTATATGCTTTAATTGAAAACGAGGTTTGGTCAGTGTAGAAAGCATGATTGACAGCATGATACGATCCCCTCTCGCTTATCTATCTTAAGTATATGACATGATGTGTGTTGTTGGGGTGTTGTTAAATTAAATAAAATAAAGTTATTTCAAGAAAATGATGGCCATGGTATACGCTTATCACATGGATAGTTTAGCGGTACAATTGTTACTGTACTCAGACAGGCAATGGTTTAATAAATGTCTGGGCGGTTCACCTAAATTTTACTGGCGCTATAATCTCATTCATCAATGCTGCTACCAAGAGAAATTAATTTTGTCTGCATTTCAGACGTTCTCCATGTTATCCAACTGTGTTTTTTGTTTTCCGGATATCACTTACCCTTTGAATATTATGACAGAAGCTCAATGATGAAATGTAATAGGCATTCATAAAAATTCCCATTTTTCAGGAAAGGCTTTGATGTTCAAATTGAGCTGTATGTACCAAAGTCAACATATGCAAGAAAATAACCAGACAACGGAAAGGACAACACATATAGACTACATAAACTAATAACAATACATACACGCATACTGAAATGAAGGTGGTACAACTGACATCTTCAAATGTATTGTACAATGCAGTGAGCACATTTTTGCCACAGATGGAACCTCTTACTCTTCCAAATGAAAGCCAAGAATGAAAAAGTTACTGATGCAAGATGCAAAGTGTAAGAAAAGTGGAAGTGTAAGATTTGACCTTATACTGATGATTCCTCTCTTGTATCGTCTTTTCGAGATTGCTGACACCGAGTTCATGTTCCTTCTTTTCTGCTTTACGCTGCTCCTTAAGATCCTTAAACTGATCGTGCAACTTCATTCTGCAGTTTTCTATTTCTCTCTGGAGTGAACCGCAAAAATCATACAAAATCACTGAACACTGTAGTATGTTATGAGATAAATCAGTAGTAGGGTATTGCAATGTTACCATATCCGATTCCCAATCCTGGTAAGTGTTCATTGATCTTTCTTCTGTCCTGTTCTCTGTCTGTAGTGGAAATAACAATGAAACATTTTGTGGATCTTTGTAATGTGAAGGTTGTGTTAGGTTGCGATCAAACCTGCGCAGTTTGGTCTCTGGTTTCTTTGGCATGGAGAACTGTGTTATAATTTTGTTCTTCAGCATATTGATTTAATACTGTTGGGATGTTCTCAGTGGACCAGATCCCAGTGGATGAGATCCATGGGGAGGAATCCGGGGGGGGAGGGCTGTGAAAATGAAGGGAACAATACAGTGTGGAGTGAAGGATTTTAATTAAACTCGTGACATGTTCCTTCTACTTGTTTATACTTACTAAACTTGGTCTTCATCCGAGGCCAAACTCCAATCCGTTTCCATTGGCAACACTTAAAAGTATTTGGATCTAATACACATGTAGTATTCAGATTTAAGAAGATTTATTTTATAAACGCGTTAATGTTGTTTTGGCGATTAAATGTGTATTGACAACGCGTTGGTATTTAAAAATGGAAATTAAATATTAAATTAAAGCTCGAACTATAACCGCCAAAAGCAAAGCTAACGTTAACGCTTTAGCACGATAAACGAAAGCTCAAACAGATTCAAAGAGGAGATTAAACCAAAAAGTATAAAGTGTATCGATGTTGTCTTCTTAAATAATATTAATTAAAATTCTTTAAAAAAAAAACACACAGACTAGGTGACAACTTTTACATCACCTAAATCTAAACGTGGCTTGTTTCCGGGCAGTGACGTCACACGCATTCGGTTTCGCTCGCACCGCGATGTCAAGGTTGCCAAGTCTACGGCAAAACGCCCCGCAGTTTGCACGGCTCTTGTCTTTGATTTGTACAAATCTGGCAACCCATGTAAATGTGCTTCTCTTGGCTGTTTTACCTTTAAGACAAGTGTAAAAATGAAACAAATTAAATACAAAGTAAAAAAACACCAAGCAGATGCTTAAAAGATTGTTAGGCATCCAAAAAGATAATAAAAAAATGTCATATGTATAAATATGAATATATGTTGCTGTATGTAAATAAAGATCTAATTGACCCAACATATGTAATAATCTGGACCAAGCAGGTAATTCTGGCTGTAGTTTATGAAAATTAAATGCAACATCAAGATTGTATTATGGTGTAACTAAAAATGGTAAAATAACAGCTAAACCATGGGTTACTTTCTCTTCTGCTTTATTTAATAATTTGCAGATGGAACAGTTTGAGATGTTTCAAGATCATCAAGTTATTTTTTTAATTCCTCTCAGCTTCCTTTTTCTTTTACAGAAAGCAGCATTTAAGTCACCAATCCATTAAAGAGGGTCCAAACATGGTAATTAGAGCAGAAGGGAAACGGAAGAGAGCATAGTGAATTGCTGCTACAAAAATAATATCATAGGATAGTATATTTAGAAACAAGTGGTTTGAACCAATCTGCATGATTGTCATTCATTGAGTTCTTAGGACTGAATGTTATGGAGCTGCAACAGAGGTGTTCGGGGTCCATGAATGAATATGAAGATTGTGAAGGGATACAGGGAGGTGATACTGTTAAAACCGAAGATGTTTATGAATGTCTTCATCAGCCATCTTCTAAAACCAACCCAATTGATAAGAATGCAAGAGTTATGTCAGGTAAGACACACATGATGAATAAACAAACACTTTTCTTTCGGATTCTGCATCCATATCACTGTTAATCTCTCTTTTAACAGAAAGAAGCTGGAGGAAATATGCATGTTTTATATCTGCTTTGAATATTTTGACTTTAACTATTACACTTGCCGTCGTGGGAATGAGTTGTAAGTTTCAGTGCCCTGCAATAGTAATAACAATTGCACTATAAATGATATGACTAATGAGTAAGTATAATGTCTTAGCATTCCATAATGTTCTTTCCTTTTAGATTCTCCCCACAAAGAAACACACCTGCTATTGGCAAAGGAGAAAGAGGCAACAAATGAAGGTAGTTTAAAACCTTTATGTACTAGATTTTCAGCAATACTTTAGTATCTTCACCGTCAATATTTGTGTGTCAAATGTTCACCGCAATGCAAAACTGTTGCTTTGGTGGCAGAGCAGATTCAGTCTGTTTAGGAAGCTATATTCACAGCACACAAAAAGTCGTTTTTTTAATAGAAAATCTTTTGGTTGAAAATAGTCAAGAATCCAGAAATTTGATATATTGAATCAATCCTGTAAATCAATTATATTTCATGATTTAAATATATAATAAATAGATGCAATCTTTTTTTTATAGAAAATGTTCTAATGTGTAACTTAAATAACAAGATACTGTGGCTGCACGATAATGTATGTGGGTCACAGATGTTCATAAACCACTAAACAGAACAGCCACTTACATTAACTGTTTAATGTTCTTTGTCACATTTCAGAAAATTGGCTACTCCATGACAATGTCTTTTATTTGTTCTGGAGAATGCCCAGTGACTGCAGCAAAGCTGTGAAATTTTGTGCTGAAAGGGGTTCCAGCCTAGTCACTTTGACTGATGAAAACAAGGTACAAACATTCACCAACTTTATTTAGGAGATTTATTTAGTTTTTAGTTTTAACTACAGTGAAAGTTATGCTTTGACAGAAGACCATAATATATCACATGAGCTTGTTACAGAACTTAAGAATGATGAAGAATTAGGGTTGGAATACATTATGAGAGTTCTTGATCCCAAATACCAGCTAATGCTTAACATTCTACTTAGTAATTCCTGTGTAGATGTAGCTGGGCATTGCTTTTGGTTTTTGGTTTGGTATATTGTTTAATAATATTTTTAGTAACAGTTGCTGGGTTGCAATCATTCATAACTTTGTGAAAACTCAAAAACTTCTAAACTTTTATGGTAGAAGTCTAATGGCAGACCTTCTGGTCAGTGTAAGCTGCTTACTTAACTCAAGAAATAATGCAATATCACATTTTACATTATACATTTGTTATAATTTTTTTTAGTTATTATGATGATTTCTTTATGAATTTAAAATCGAAGTAATGGAGGAACTTCATTAATTCATATTGTATAAAGAGACTCCTTTCGGATCTTTTAATCTGTTGAAGCTTAAGTGTGTATAGTACATATGTATGTGTGTGAACAGTTCTGGTTCCTGTCCAAAGCCAATGGAGAACCATTTCTGGTCTCAAGAACCCCATCAGAGGAATCTGGAGAAAGTCCTCTTGAATTTAAGGTAATTTCAACAAAAACTTTTACCATGCAAAATAAATATCTTTCAACTACTAATTTTATAAAATACCAGATCTTATATTTAAACAGTCTATCATTTTAAATATGTTTATGGAATTTACAAACAAACCGTTTTGTGATAAATGGAGCAAAACACAGTATCATAGAAACTGGTTGTGGAAACAGGAAGTGTGCGGTTTGTGTGTGTTTGTACTTTATCAGTGCGTGCTCACTGATAAAAGTTTCTTCACACATTTTTACTGAAGCAAGATATTTGTCTTTAAATCAAATAAATTATTTGACAATATTGGTTACCACATCTTTGTGTTTAAACATTGCCATGATCATATTTGTAATATATTTCTGTTTAATGTTTATTTTCATAAAACTCAGGCAGACACTTTTGATGAAGATTACCATCAGTGTAGCACCATGAACCCTGACTCTGAAAATAATCAAGAAGATGGATTTGTGTGCGAAAGAAAAGCCTCCAACCATCTTTAGCTGACAATCTGTTTTTAACATGTCGTTTTTTTTAGAAAGATTTTATATTTCTGACTTTTATGTTGTTTTTTATATAGTTTTCCTTTTTTTTTTTTTACTAATTTAGTGTTTCAGTTTTATCAAAATGAGATCCATTAGTTAAATGTTCATTTTAATCTATCTTTCTTTCCTTAGAGATGTTTTTATCTTATGTTGGATGTTGTATTTGTTTCGTCTTCACATGTAGACTTTCTCAAGGTCATAAGAGCATGTTGTAAAGCGTTTTCCTCTGTTTATCTAACAGTATCTGCTGAATGTGTTTCTAGTAAGACTGAGCATTGAAATAAAATTTTTTTTAATAAACTCTGCTTGTTTTATTACTTTCTCATGTCTTCCTCTCCAGATCTTTATCTGCCCCATGATCTTAAGTTTATTTATATTTTAAGAAATCGAATAATGTAAGAACAGGATTCTTGTTCTTGGATCAGTAGGCACAATTCCTCATGAGGATCATTTAAGTTAAGTCATGCACCCAGTTGGATTGGTCACTGCCAATTACAGTAACAATTATTCCGGAAGGGTCTTTGCTTATACCTAAAACTTAAATCAGTACTTCAGAATAGTAATTTAAATAGAAAGTCAGTGTGCAATTAATAAACAGTCAGTCAGAAAAGAACAAATTGCAAAGAAAAATTTACAAATGTATTTTGTTTTATGTTAGTGCACACGTTTTTAATCATTCAGTATACCGAGAAAATAAAACATTAAAAATGCATATTAATTACTGTAAAGAATTGTATATGTGGATCTTGAAACCAACAAATGGGCTTCCACTGGCATTCTTTATGCTTGACAGATGTGTTAGAGCTCATGCGTCACTATTAGGGCATTACGGTTTTAAAAGAAGACGGCAGGTATCCCCATTTCAGCAACTTTTATCCATGTGCATTTAGATAAATCTAAGTTATTTTTAAAGATTGTGTCTGATGTGTTTTCTTTGTTTTAAATTTTTCTCATTATATAATTCATAATCTCAATTGAAAGTCTGACAACAACAAAAAATGCTCACACTAAATGTTTTATACTAACTGAAGATAATAAACGGGAAAGAACACTGCATAGACATTACCAAAGACGTCATACAGTTATGTTTTAAACATTCGTGTGACGTCTTGAACCGTTTTAAATGCAATAGCAAAACGTTATGCAGGACTGAAGCGTTCATTTCTTCATCAGAGAATACGCAACATTGGGATTGTGATCAATAATCCAAAAGAACATCAGATTAAGGTAAGAGACTGCATCCTACATGAATTAATCCACATAAAAATCTTTTCTCATTTTTTAAGTCTTAACAAAAACTTAATTAAAAAACCAAATTGATCCTGTTAAAACTCTATATTAGAAGTAGGACTACACAGTCAGCAAAATGCCATTGACCATTTATGTAAAAACCATAATTGTAATACTTATACAAACCAGATTCCAAGCCTTTATCTTGCAGAACTTGTGTGTTTTTATCACGATATCTGCTCAGAAATGCAGGAACAGCCTGTTGTGTTTAACACACATGAATATTTCTGTAAACATATCATAAAATGACACAGGCCTGACTTCTCAAGTGTTCATATATATAGTTAAATTAAACTGTGAAAACAATTAAATGTTTAATGTATGCTTACATATATTAAAATGTTGTATATTGTGCATGTGTGCCATGTCTTTATTCAGGGATGGCATCGGGCCCTCAGTCACAGTTGCTGAACTCAGATTTTTTCATCGTGTTTGTGGTGGTGCTGGTTCTTCTTTTGCTGGTCATCTTTGCTGTCTGTTGGGTCGTAAGACGTCATCACACGCAGAGAACGACAGAGTACTAACACATTCATACTTGCAATCACACAGACATGCATATTCGAAAGGAACATAATTGACATGAGAATATGAATATACTGTTAGATTCAGTTCACTGTTTAATTTTGTGTCTGGTGCATTGTTAAATGGTGAAACACACTAATAGACTTCCTTCTCAAACATGTATTAAACATGGCAAAATTCTATCTTTTTCTCTAGGAAAATGTCTGAAATAGAAATTATTCCACATAATGATTCAGACAGAGGAAACATTCAAAGGTTTACCCTGAAGATTGTGACCGAGCAAACACATGCAACCGAGCTTGTCGAGATGCTAACTTGTAGAAGTCTCTCCATAGAAGATCCAAATCACCATAGCAATCCATCCGTCTCTGCTGTTAAAGCAGACAGTGACGATAATAAAGTTTATTATGATGCATTAGAATAATCATAAAATAATAAAGCATCTTGTTTTGTTTCAGATTATACATTTTAGACCAGAAAATGTTTCACAGACTTTTGTTTTGTCACACAATCAAGGTTTTTTCCAAGATATTATAAAAGCTTCTGGCTACTCCTGACCTTTATCCTTTATCTGTAAAACCATCTGTCAGAGTGTGTCCGTAGAAATATGAATAACAATTGGAAAAATTCGCTGGTTTGACACTCAGTCCTGGCATGGATTGTAGTTGGAGAGACTGAATAACCAGCACTCTCTCTTCCCTTAAATACCTGGACTAAGGGGAGTCCCTTGAGCAAGGCACCCTTTCCCCGTTGGCTGACCACTACTTCAGGTCTGTATTCATGCTCTGTGAGTGTGCATTTACTGTGTCTGTGCACTTGGATGGGTTAAATGCAGAGCAGATTCCAAGTATGGAACACCATACTTGGCCACACATTACGTTCCTTTAACTAAAACACAACAGATAACCCCCGTTTTGCAGAGAGAAAGAGTGCAACAGAGAATGAAATTTACAAGCAAAAAAAAATATTTATTGGGCAACTCAATTACATTACTAAATCTTAAAAGTACATCTCTAGTCCAAAGGTTTTAAATCATAGCATGCTTTAGTCAGTTTAAATGCAAAAGTAGTATTGACACTTCAATATAAAATGAAGATATGGTAAAATTAGGGTTTAGATTATATTTCTTTGTTTCTATACACAGAACAGAATTACTTATGTTTTGGTTAAAAACATACAAACTAAAGTATTCACCAGTAAATAAAAACATATTATTACTTTTTCCCATATTTTTATTTAACATTAAAGGAAACAATAAGAAGCATGCACGTTTCAATTAAAATAAATAAGAAATTAATACAGATATGTCAAAGTAAAATGTGTCAACAGAAAATGCATTTAATCAGTTTTCGGGCGTGTTGCTCTTATGTTCTTTCTCTGCAAAATAGTAAGTGCAAAATATGTGTGAAACAGGTACATCCACTTATTTATGTACACCATTGTTATTTCCAAACACAAAACACAGGTTCAAAGTTCAATGTTAGGGTAAGAACAACAATGAAGACAATGAAATATTTAATAACATGAGTACACACCTCTGATGTTAGGAATTGTGCAACTTTTCCCAAAGCTTTCAAATTCCTTTCGCACTTTAGCAATCCCTGATCCTCATGAAACAGACAGTCTACAGTACATGAAAGCCTTCCACTAGATTTTAAGTAGTCTGATACAAGCTTACTGCTGTCTGAAACAACCATCTCAGCATTAAATGTGTGGTGAAGCACTATAAAAATTAACGCCTTTTGTGAAAGCTCTACAAAAAAAGATACAACAGTTAGATTTTCTTAAGCAACAATTCTTTATTCATGAATCTAATGTAATATCTTATATGCGTCATTTCTTACCTTCGTTCATGTTATTAAGAGCAGCTTCAATATCAGTTCCAGCTCGAGAAACAATAGGACAGAACACAAAAACACAGTCACACTTGATCATTTCTTTCGACCTTTTAAGCTTTACGTTTTCTTTTATTTGTTTCCTGCATTCTTCTGCGACGTTCTTGACACTTTCAGGTGTGCTTATGTGATATTTAACTGTAGGGGTAAAGCAGATGGTCACCAAATCACCAAAATAACCAGCCCATTATTAAAGGTTACAGGTTATCTTAACAGCACAATGCAATCCAGTGTGGTAACTTACAATACAAAATATCATCATTTTATAATATCATCATTTTATAATATTATTATAATTTAAAAAATATTTTTAATAATTTATAAATCAAAATATATTGGAGACTTACTTCTTTTTTCCATGGTATTTTCTGGAGTGAAAAATAAATATATTTTTCAGGAAAGGCTTTGATGTTCAAATTGAGCTGTATGTACCAAAGTCAACCTTTGCAAGAAAATAACCAGACAACGGAAAGGACAACACATATAGACTACATAAACTAATAACAATACATACACGGATACTGAAATGAAGGTGGTACAACTGACATCTTCCAATGTATTGTACAATGGAGTGAGCACATTTTTGCCACAGATGGAACCTCTTACTCTTCCAAATGAAAGCCAAGATTGTAAAGTTACTTATGCAAGATGCAAAGTGTAAGAAAAGTGGAAGATTTAACCTTATACTGATGATTCCTGTCTTGTATCGTCTTTTCAAGATTGCTGACACCGAGTTCGTGTTCCTTCTTTTCTGCTTTACGCTGCTCCTTAAGATCCTTAAACTGATCGTGCAACTTCATTCTGCAGTTTTCTATTTCTCTCTGGAGTGAACCGCAAAAATCATACAAAATCACTGAACACTGTAGTATGTTATGAGTTAAATCAGTAGTAGGGTATTGCAATGTTACCATATCCGATTCCCAATCCTGGTAAGTGTTCATTGATCTTTCTTCTGTCCTGTTCTCTGTCTGGAAATAACAATTAAACATTTTGTGGATCTTTGTAATGTGAAGGTTGTGTTAGGTTGCGATCAAACCTGCGCAGTTTGGTCTCTGGTTTCTTTGGCATGGAGAACTGTGTTATAATTTTGTTCTTCAGCATATTGATTTAATACTGTTGGGATGTTCTCAGTGGACCAGATCCCAGTGGATGAGATCCATGGGGAGGAATCCGGGGGGGGGGGCTGTGAAAATGAAGGGAACAATACAGTGTGGAGTGAAGGATTTTAATTAAATCTTGTGACTTCCACTTGTTTATACTTACTAAACTTGGTCTTCATCCGAGGCCAAACTCCAATCCGTTTCCATTGGCAACACTTAAAAGTCTTTGGATCTAATACACATGCAGTATTCAGATTTAAGAAGGTTTATTTTATAAACGCGTTAATGTTGTTTTGGCGATTAAATGTGTATTGACAACGCGTTGGTATTTAAAAATGGAAATTAAATATTAAATTAAAGCTCGAACTATAACCGCCAAAAGCAAAGCTAACGTTAACGCTTTAGCACGATAAACGAAAGCTCAAACAGATTCAAACAGGAGATTAAACCAAAAAGTACAAAGTGTATCGATGTTTTCTTCTTAAATAATATTAATTAAAATTCTTTAAAAAAAAAACACACAGACTAGGTGACAACTTTTACATCACCTAAATCTAAACGTGGCTTGTTTCCGGGCAGTGACGTCACACGCATTCGGTTTCGCTCGCACCGCGATGTCAAGGTTGCCAAGTCTACGGCAAAACGCCCCTCAGTTTGCACGGCTCTTGTCTTTGATTTGTACAAATCTGGCAACCCATGTAAATGTGCTTCTCTTGGCTGTTTTACCTTTAAGACAAGTGTAAAAATGAAACAAATTAAATACAAAGTAAAAAAACACCAAGCAGATGCTTAAAAGATTGTTAGGCATCCAAAAAGATAATAAAAAAATGTCATATGTATAAATATGAATATATGTTGCTGTATGTAAATAAAGATCTAATTGACCCAACATATGTAATAATCTGGACCAAGCAGGTAATTCTGGCTGTAGTTTATGAAAATTAAATGCAACATCAAGATTGTATTATGGTGTAACTAAAAATGGTAAAATAACAGCTAAACCATGGGTTACTTTCTCTTCTGCTTTATTTAATAATTTGCAGATGGAACAGTTTGAGATGTTTCAAGATCATCAAGTTATTTTTTTAATTCCTCTCAGCTTCCTTTTTCTTTTACAGAAAGCAGCATTTAAGTCACCAATCCATTAAAGAGGGTCCAAACATAGTAATTAGAGCAGAAGGGAAACGGAAGAGAGCATAGTGAATTGCTGCTACAAAAATAATATCATAGGATAGTATATTTAGAAACAAGTGGTTTGAACCAATCTGCATGATTGTCATTCATTGAGTTCTTAGGACTGAATGTTATGGAGCTGCAACAGAGGTGTTCGGGGTCCATGAATGAATATGAAGATTGTGAAGGGATACAGGGAGGTGATACTGTTAAAACCGAAGATGTTTATGAATGTCTTCATCAGCCATCTTCTAAAACCAACCCAATTGATAAGAATGCAAGAGTTATGTCAGGTAAGACACACATGATGAATAAACAAACACTTTTCTTTCGGATTCTGCATCCATATCACTGTTAATCTCTCTTTTAACAGAAAGAAGCTGGAGGAAATATGCATGTTTTATATCTGCTTTGAATATTTTGACTTTAACTATTACACTTGCCGTCGTGGGAATGAGTTGTAAGTTTCAGTGCCCTGCAATAGTAATAACAATTGCACTATAAATGATATGACTAATGAGTAAGTATAATGTCTTAGCATTCCATAATGTTCTTTCCTTTTAGATTCTCCCCACAAAGAAACACACCTGCTATTGGCAAAGGAGAAAGAGGCAACAAATGAAGGTAGTTTAAAACCTTTATGTACTAGATTTTCAGCAATACTTTAGTATCTTCACCGTCAATATTTGTGTGTCAAATGTTCACCGCAATGCAAAACTGTTGCTTTGGTGGCAGAGCAGATTCAGTCTGTTTAGGAAGCTATATTCACAGCACACAAAAAGTCGTTTTTTTAATAGAAAATCTTTTGGTTGAAAATAGTCAAGAATCCAGAAATTTGATATATTGAATCAATCCTGTAAATCAATTATATTTCATGATTTAAATATATAATAAATAGATGCAATCTTTTTTTTATAGAAAATGTTCTAATGTGTAACTTAAATAACAAGCTACTGTGGCTGCACGATAATGTATGTGGGTCACAGATGTTCATAAACCACTAAACAGAACAGCCACTTACATTAACTGTTTAATGTTCTTTGTCACATTTCAGAAAATTGGCTACTCCATGACAATGTCTTTTATTTGTTCTGGAGAATGCCCAGTGACTGCAGCAAAGCTGTGGAATTTTGTGCTGAAAGGGATTCCAGCCTAGTCACTTTGACTGATGAAAACAAGGTACAAACATTCACCAACTTTATTTAGGAGATTTATTTAGTTTTTAGTTTTAACTACAGTGAAAGTTATGCTTTGACAGAAGACCATAATATATCACATGAGCTTGTTACAGAACTTAAGAATGATGAAGAATTAGGGTTGGAATACATTATGAGAGTTCTTGATCCCAAATACAAGCTAATGCTTAACATTCTACACAGTAATTCCTGTGTAGATGTAGCTGGGCATTGCTTTTGGTTTTTGGTTTGGTATATTGTTTAATAATATTTTTAGTAACAGTTGCTGGGTTGCAATCATTCATAACTTTGTGAAAACTCAAAAACTTCTAAACTTTTATGGTAGAAGTCTAATGGCAGACCTTCTGGTCAGTGTAAGCTGCTTACTTAATGCAAGAAATAATGCAATATCACATTTTACATTATACATTTGTTATAATTTTTTTTAGTTATTATGATGATTTCTTTATGAATTTAAAATCGAAGTAATGGAGGAACTTCATTAATTCATATTGTATAAAGAGACTCCTTTCGGATCTTTTAATCTGTTGAAGCTTAAGTGTGTATAGTACATATGTATGTGTGTGTGAACAGTTCTGGTTCCTGTCCAAAGCCAATGGAGAACCATTTCTGGTCTCAAGAACCCCATCAGAGGAATCTGGAGAAAGTGCTCTTGAATTTAAGGTAATTTCAACAAAAACTTTTACTATGCAAAATAAATATCTTTCAACTACTAATTTTATAAAATACCAGATCTTATATTTAAACAGTCTATCATTTTAAATATGTTTATGGAATTTACAAACAAACCGTTTTGTGATAAATGGAGCAAAACACAGTATCATAGAAACTGGTTGTGGAAACAGGAAGTGTGCAGTTTGTGTGTGTTTGTACTTTATCAGTGCGTGCTCACTGATAAAAGTTTCTTCACACATTTTTACTGAAGCAAGATATTTGTCTTTAAATCAAATAAATTATTTGACAATATTGGTTACCACATCTTTGTGTTTAAACATTGCCATGATCATATTTGTAATATATTTCTGTTTAATGTTTATTTTCATAAAACTCAGGCAGACACTTTTGATGAAGATTATCATCAGTGTAGCACCATGAACCCTGACTCTGAAAATAATCAAGAAGATGGATTTGTGTGCGAAAGAAAAGCCTCAAACCGTCTTTAGCTGACAATCTGTTTTTAACATGTCAGTTTTTTTTAGAAAGATTTTATATTTCTGACTTTTATGTTGTTTTTTATATAGTTTTCCTTTTTTTTTTACTAATTTAGTGTTTCAGTTTTATTAAAATGAGATCCATTAGTTAAATGTTCATTTTAATCTATCTTTCTTTTCTTAGAGATGTTTTTATCTTATGTTGGATGTTGTATTTGTTTCGTCTTCACATGTAGACTTTCTCAAGGTCATAAGACCATGTTGTAAAGCGTTTTCCTCCGTTTATCTAACAGTATCTGCTGAATGTGTTTCTAGTAGACTGAGCATTGAAATAAAAATGTATTTAATAAACTCTGCTTGTTTTAATACTTTCTCATGTCTTCCTCTCCAGATCTTTATCTGCCCCATGATCTTAAGTTTATTTATATTTTAAGAAATCGAATAATGTAAGAACAGGATTCTTGTTCTTGGATCAGTAGGCACAATTCCTCATGAGGATCATTTAAGTTAAGTCATGCACCCAGTTGGATTGGTCACTGCCAATTACAGTAACAATTATTCTGGAAGGGTCTTTGCTTATACCTAAAACTTAAATCAGTACTTCAGAATAGTAATTTAAATAGAAAGTCAGTGTGCAATTATTAAACAAGACAGAAAAGAACAAATTGTGAAGAAAAATGTACAAATTATGTATTTTGTTTTATGTTAGTGCACACGTTTTTAATCATTCAGTATACCGAGAAAATAAAACATTAAAAAAGCATATTAATTACTGTAAAGAATTGTACATGTGGATCTTGAAACCAATCAAATGGGCTTCCACTGGCTTTCTTTATGCTTGACAGATGTGTTAGAGCTCATGCGTCACTATTAGGGCATTACGGTTTTAAAAGAAGACGGCAGGTATCCCCATTTCAGCAACTTTTATCCATGTGCATTTAGATAAATCTAAGTTATTTTTAAAGATTGTGTCTGATGTGTTTTCTTTTGTTTAAAATTTTTCTCATTATATAATTCATAATCTCAATTGAAAGTCTGACAACAACAAAAAATGCTCACACTAAATGTTTTATACTAACTGAAGATAATAAACGGGAAAGAACACTGCATAGACATTACCAAAGACGTCATTCTGTTATGTTTTAAACGTTCGTGTGACGTCTTGAACCGTTTTAAATGCAATAGCAAAACGTTATGCAGGACTGAAGCGTTCATTTCTTCATCAGAGAATACGCAACATTGGGATTGTGATCAATAATCCAAAAGAACATCAGATTAAGGTAAGAGACTGCATCCTACATGAATTAATCCACATAAAAATCTTTTCTCATTTTTTAAGTCTTAACTAAAACTTAATTAAAAAACCAAATTGATCCAAATAAAACTCTATATTAGAAGTAGGACTACACAGTCAGCTAAATGCCATTGACCATTTATGTAAAAACCATAATTGTAATACTTATACAAACCAGATTCTAAGCCTTTATCTTGCAGAACTTGTGTGTTTTTATTAAGATATCTGCTCAGAAATGCAGGAACAGCCTGTTGTGTTTAACACACATGAATATTTCTGTAAACATATCATAAAATGACACAGGCCTGACTTCTGAAGTGTTCATATATATAGTTAAATTAAACTGTGAAAACAACTAAATGTTTAATGTATGCTTACATATATTAAAATGTTGTATATTGTGCATGTGTGCCATGTCTTTATTCAGGGATGGCATCGGGCCCTCAGTCACAGTGGCTGAACTCAGATTTTTTCATCGTGCTTGTGGTGGTGCTGGTTCTTCTTTTGCTGGTCATCTTTGCTGTCTGTTGGGTCGTAAGACGTCATCACACGCAGAGAACGACAGAGTACTAACACATTCATACTTGCAATCACACAGACATGCATATTCGAAAGGAACATAATTGACATGAGAATATGAATATACTGTTAGATTCAGTTCACTGTTTAATTTTGTGTCTGGTGCATTGTTAAATGGTGAAACACACTAATAGACTTCCTTCTCAAACATGTATTAAACATGGCAAAATTCTATCTTTTTCTCTAGGAAAATGTCTGAAATAGAAATTATTCCACATAATGATTCAGACAGAGGAAACATTCAAAGGTTTACCCTGAAGATTGTGACCGAGCAAACACATGCAACCGAGCTTGTCGAGATGCTAACTTGTAGAAGTTTCTCCATAGAAGATCCAAATCACCATAGCAATCCATCCGTCTCTGCTGTTAAAGCAGACAGTGACGATAATAAAGTTTATTATGATGCATTAGAATAATCATAAAATAGTAAAGCATCTTGTTTTGTTTCAGATTATACATTTTAGACCAGAAAATGTTTCACAGACTATTGTTTTGTCACACAATCAAGGTTTTTTCCAAGATTTTATAAAAGCTTCTGGCTACTCCTGACCTTTATCCTTTATCTGTAAAACCATCTGTCAGAGTGTGTCCGTAGAAATATGAATAACAATTGGAAAAATTCGCTGGTTTGACACTCAGTCCTGGCATGGATTGTAGTTGGAGAGACTGAATAACCAGCACTCTCTCTCCCCTTAAATACCTGGACTAAGGGGAGTCCCTTGAGCAAGGCACCCTTTCCCCGTTGGCTGACCACTACTTCAGGTCTGTATTCATACTCTGTGTGTGTGCATTTACTGTGTGTGTGCACTTGGATGGGTTAAATGCAGAGCACAAATTCCAAGTATGGAACACCATACTTGGCCACACATTACGTTCCTTTCACTAAAACACAACAGATAACCCCAGTTTTGCAAGAGAAAGAGTGCAACAGAGAATGAAATTTACTAGCAAAAAAAAAATATTTATTGGGCAACTCAATTACATTACTAAATCTTAAAAGTACATCTCTAGTCCAAAGGTTTTAAATCATAGCATGCTTAAGTCAGTTTAAATGCAAAAGTAGTATTGACACTTCAATATAAAGTGAAGATATGGTAAAATTAGGGTTTAGATTATATTTCTTTGTTTCTATACACAGAACAGAATTACTTATGTTTTGGTTAAAAACATACAAACTAAAGTATTCACCAGTAAATAAAAACATATTATTACTTTTTCCCATATTTTTATTTAACATTAAAGTAAACAATAAGAAACATGTATGTTTCAATTAAAATAAATGAGAAATTAATACAGATATGTAAAAGTAAAATGTGTCAACAGAAAATGCATTTAATCAGTTTTCGGGCGTGTTGCTCTTATGTTCTTTCTCTGCAAAATAGTAAGTGCAAAATATGTGTGAAACAGGTACATCCACTTATTTATGTACACCATTGTTATTTCCAAACACAAAACACAGGTTCAAAGTTCAATGTGAGGGTAAGAACAACAATGAAGACAATGAAATATTTAATAACATGAGTACACACCTCTGATGTGAGGAATTGTGCAACTTTTCCCAAAGCTTTCAAATTCCTTTCGCACTTTAGCAATCCCTGATCCTCATGAAACAGACAGTCCACAGTACATGAAAGCCTTCCACTAGATTTCAAGTAGTCTGATACAAACTTACTGCTGTCTGAAACAACCATCTCAGCATTAAATGTGTGGTGAAGCACTATAAAAATTAACGCCTTTTGTGAAAGCTCTACAAAAAAAGATACAACAGTTAGATTTTCTTAAGCAACAATTCTTTATTCATGAATCTAATGTAATATCTTATATGCGTCATTTCTTACCTTCGTTCATGTTATTAAGAGCAGCTTCAATATCAGTTCCAGCTCGAGAAACAATAGGACAGAACACAAAAACACAGTCACACTTGATCATTTCTTTCGCCCTTTTAAGCTTTACGTTTTCTTTTATTTGTTTCCTGCATTCTTCTGCGACGTTCTTGACACTTTCAGGTGTGCTTATGTGATATTTAACTGTAGGGGTAAAGCAGATGGTCACCAAATCACCAAAATAACCAGCCCATTATTAAAGGTTACAGGTTATCTTAACAGCACAATGCAATCCAGTGTGGTAACTTACAATACAAAATATCATCATTTTATAATATCATCATTTTATAATATTATTATAATTTAAAAAATATTTTTAATAATTTATAAATCAAAATATATTGGAGACTTACTTCTTTTTTCCATGGTATTTTCTGGAGTGAAAAATAAATATAGACTGAAAATATACAGAGTAAAACCTTCACAATTCTGCTTTCTGTATACAAATAATCAAGAACAAAAAACAGTCATGTCAACCTTTTTAAGACAAGCTTGCATTAATTCTTCAACACATTCAGTTTACCTGGACCATCCGCAAACTTCCAGGAAGATTTCAATTCAGCTCAAGAAGATGATGCAAACGACTTAAAGAAACTGTAAAGGAACAAAAAGTCCTGAAACCTCCCAAATTTTCACGGTGAGCGGGCTGGGTCGACAGAGTGAAAGTAAAAGTGTCTCCAAATCTGCATCACATCGTCACTAACCAGACGTCATCAAGATAAAGAAAGATACCGTAAACAAACAAAACTGCTCATGCAAATAATTGTGGCAAATGCACGAGCTCAGGAGAGAATATTACGGTAATATGAATATACTCTGAATCTGCACTGGTATGATGTTGTACTCCACACTAACCACCTGATGTCCTCAGAAGACTATTTCTCATTTGTCATTAGCTAATCATAAGTTTGATTTAAGCCATTATTTCCCTTTTTCTTTGACATAATATTAATATAATAAGTCAAGGATGTTTTTTTTAGTTTACATTACGTAGAAACAGACCGGGTCACAATTAAGAAAGAAGGATGATCTCAACAACCTTAAAACAAGGGATCCCATGTGGTGGCCACGTCCAAAGTTTGGCCAACAGATGATAGTTGTGTATCAAGAAGCAATGCTTTCTCTTTCCCTAAGTTTGAAAGATTTCAATCAATCAATCAATCAATCAATAAATCACTCAATCAATCAATCAATCAATCAATCAATCAATCAATCAATCTTTTATTTGTCACAGACACTGTTACATTCCCTAAGCTTGAAAGATTTAAAACACAAGTGTCTTCCTTCTTTCTTCATAGATGTCATAGAGCACCTTCAAGCCCTTTCAAGTCTTTAGTAGCCCTCCGATCTGCTGTGGCCTTTAACAGCTCATAGTCCACAACTTTGCCTTTAACAATTCCCATAGCGTGTTGGCCTTGTAGGCCGGTGGAATACTCATGGTATGCAGACAAAGCATACAGATTTTTAAAATTGGTGTGAAAACAGAATACTCCAAGCCAAAACGGTAGTGTTGACAGGTATCTTCCCCCACCTGCAAACTTCCAGCTCCTCAGAACTAGAACATTTATAGACACTTTGGTACAGGAGAAGATACACTGTGTGCTCTCGAATCTCTTACGTGCGCAGCTAAGATAGAGAGCCGAGAAAGAGATGTTTCAGTTTTCTCTGCCAACTCCATCTGCACACCCGATGATCTTAAATAATCTCCGAACCGCATGGATCACAGTTGCAAATTAGTGATCACCAGCAGCCCCCTTGACAGCTGCTTGTCTAATAAAGCACCAGCACCGGTTGGACATGTTATAAAACTGCAATATTAAAAGATGATCAAAACCCAAAGGATATATACACATGCATAAACAATATATATATATATATATATATATATATATATATATATATATATATATATATATGCAATATGTTATAGAGATAATGATGTGCAAACATGTCATAAACCGTCAAGAAATCCGGTTTTAACACCATACATTTATGGGGTTTGTTAGCTTTGTTTGTTGATGTGTTTGGGTTTTTTATTCCTCCATTTTGATTGTTCTTTGGTTAGCAGTGGACAAAACAGCTTTATACCACACTGCCAGCCTGCATGAAGAGGATCTTAAGATTCCAGTAGATTTAAGCACATGTTTGCTGCTTTTTTTAGACAGAAAATTTCCGTAATAAGTCTTTATCTGACCAATATCTTATGTGATTTAATCTCTATTTGTATTTTATTATTGTATTTTATTAATATTGCTTCACATTGCATTACCCATACATTTTGTTACTACTTAATATTAATCCCATTAAAATGATCTGTTGGGTCAGCCTGAACATGTTAAACAATGATTGTTACATAAAACCACAATATTGGTGGTTATAAATTTACAGTTTATTTATATTTTAATGAAAATGCTACAAATCCATCCTAAAAAATGGTTTATGTGAACAACAGAAAACAAAACAGGAGAACATGATGCAACATATGACTTTATAAGGACTTCCACTGTAAATGAATCTTAATCAAATAATGCACAAAATACATTTTCAGTCTGCCTTTTTTCTACCCCCAAGTTTTCTACAATCCAGACCATCAAAAGTTTTATAAGAGTTTAAAGCACTACTTCTGAAAACTGAAAAGCAACAAACTCTTTAAATCATCACCTTTTTGGATTGCATTGAACAAATGCTGATTGGTCGAGAGTACATATCACATTAAGGCCATCACAGGTTCAGATTAGCAGTTTGTAAAGAAACTGCATCTTGTAGTACATTTTAAACAGGAAAATATAGCGATTTGGAAAAAAACATTTATTTGGCTTTCATATCCTTCTGAATATATATAGCTAGAATGAGCTATGTCTGACTCTATCAGACATGTCTTGAGGCATAATATTAAGAAATAGAATTGCACTCTTAGTTTCAACTGATTTGATTCACAGCCCTACTATCACTAGTAATTCACTAGACTAAACAGGTAAAATAAAAATAAAACAACAGAAACTAAACAGAAAAGGATGAATAAAACAACGGGGTATTGTTAATATTGGGATGTAATTACAAGCTTAAAAGCTTTGTAAAACCGCAGAGCCCCCGTGCCTTAAGAATATCCATAAGATGGGAGTGCAAGCTATCAACATTTTTCAAAATATGTTCCTTTGTGTTCTTTGGAAGGAACTACAAGTAAATGAAGACACATTTTTGGATAACTGTAACTTTATAGCTCAGTTTACAATTTTGCAACAGTTATTCTTTGGATAGAAGGAATCAAGGTCATACAAGACATTAAGAAACAACATCAAATTATGAGACCAACTGTATTAGACCTGTGAAGCTTCTGATACGTCATTTTTATTTTGTTTACTGAATAAAATAGCTTTTATGTTGCAGAAGAAAAAAAAGCTTTTGTGTTGCAGAAAACAAGGACACCCCGCTTTATATAATTGGCACAAATGTGAGGATTTGAAGGGCTATGTTTCTTAAAAGTGTTCTTGATGAATGGTATTCTCATAACCTGAGGATTAGTGACACGATGCATAAAAGCAATTCAACTCAAGATGGAGATTTCCATGGATTTCTTTTGTGAGACAATGTAAAAAGCAAGACAATACAAATGCAATGAGAGTTAATAAGATTTGAATATCTGCAGTCCAAATCATTCTGTGAACTGCAATGTTGTTCATGTTTTACCCTACACTGACCACACGATGATCTCATAGGACTTTCTCTGGCACACCGATACATAAAACGTTGAATGTTCATGTTTTCCAGTGTGGGGGATATGATGTGTTTTTTCAAGGGCTAATGGCTGCTTGGAGTCTTTGGCACCAGGCTGCAAAACACATGGAACTGCACTAGCATGCACATTCACATTCATGTCTATTATCATCATGCGGCTGGCAGGTGGCTTATCCGAGGAAGTCTTTTCAGAGGCGGTTGTCTGTCTAGACTTAAGTATACACACAGATTTTTCATGTTTCATGGGGACCTTCAATAGACATTTTCATACTGGATAAACTGTATATTGTATCCCCTTTGTATCCTTAAATTTTTTAATCAATCATCATTAAGTATAAATAACAAGGGGACCAGTTCATCATGGGGACCAATAAAATGGCCCTACAAAAGGGAGGCCTACATGTGGTCCTATGCTTTAGGGTTCTTTGGGAGCACAGACAAACGCACACACATTTCTAATAGAGGCATATATAAAAAAGACACAAAAGACTTGTTTTAGTTCTTTCATTCTTTTTTCATCGTTGTCCATAAATTTAAGTGACACTGTCTTCACAGGCAATAACCATTAAGGACTTTGAAATCGAACAGACATTTCTACTATATCCATACCTTACAGTCTCCCATGACCACCCAAGCCCAACATTTCCCTTTATTCACAGAACTGTACAGAAGCCCTCGGTGTAATATCTCTCTTATTAAACCCCTTTATACAACATGTTCATTGAATTTCTCATAGCTTCAGATATACACAAAAAACAATGCCACTTAGTAATTTACACAAACCCCTGATTGTGCATAACAGACCCTTTTCCCAACAATTGGCAGGTACTTAAAGACAGTAATAAAGGATTTCATTTTTATTAATTTTCCCTTTTTTGGACTATAAATGCATAGTCCTTAATTATAGTATACATACGACCGTGGCTGAATTTCTACATCATATATCGAGTTCATGTTTTCGTCAAAGAAAGTCTGGGTACATACAATTTTCTACACCAAACCAGACTACAGACTATAAAATCTTTATTCTGAAAAAAGAAATCTCACTGCTGTAGAAGGCAGAATTTTTAAACACAATTCCCACTGTTGTAGAATAAAAGCATCTTTTACAGCTGCCGTGTATTAAATAAGAGCTATTATAGACAATAATAAGGCATTAAAATATAGAAAGAAAAAACATGAAAAACAAAATACCCAAACACAGTTGAACTTGACCAACACACACTCTCTTGCACGCACACTCGCACGACACCTTTTCATGTTTACGGTGCATTCTTTGATATTTGTGATGAGTTGGATTGAAAAAGGCATATGTCCCATTACAGAGGAAAAACAAACACAGAGGTAAAACTCTTAAGGGGCCAGAATTAAGCCCTCCCTACAGTACACAATCATAATCACCGACTGCTGTTCTGCTACTTTAATCCTACAGATTAAGAGGTATGTGGACATTTGGAATTATTTAAATGAGACGTGTAATCTGTAGTCAATGTTAACACTGTATATGTGGATATTGAATACATATATACAAATTTCACCTGTATTAAACACTTAAAAAAACGGAATTGCATGTCACCAGTATTACAGAGCATGTATATAATATGCATAACCTAGATCAAGGAGGCTATTATTTGACATGATAGAAAAGGCATTCATATAAGCACTATAAGGCCTAATAATGTAGATTCCTTTAACTGAAGGCAGCTGTTTTACTGTGTGAAATATGACTTTACATTAGCATATAAGTGATAGAAAATACGCAGATTGTGCAGGCAAAAGAGGAAGAATATCTAAAATCTGATATTAAATAGCAGAAATGTTTCCTTCAATGCATGACTAATGTTATTAGTGTGTGTTAAGATTTTGGCACTAAAACAGGTTTGTTTTTATGCAGTATTTTTGCAAGTTATGCTAAATTAAACTGGATCGATAGAAAACTGCAGAAGCCATCAAAATAAAAGTAAATGGCACAAAAAGACCCTGTTCCTTGTGATTCTCACCTTAAATCAAAAATTGACATATTATTTTTAAATTGACTATTTCAGGGTGAGTGTATTAAAATCATTAGAAGTGTAATGATATCAACCGGTCACACAAATGAGAAATTGATTTACAGCCGTCCAGGTGTGTGTTCACGTTTAATTTATAGAGTACAATTGTTAAAAAAAAGGCCTTTGGGATGCCATATAAGGACCTTTTTTTGTCTTTCTGTTTCACAAATAGGTTCTTTGGGTTAATATTTTTATATTAAAATTGTAAAGAAAAAGATGGTTCTTGGACTGAATTATTCTTTTATGGAACCAAATATGGCTCTTTAATGACATCATTGTAAAGTACCCTTTAACCTTAATTATTTTTAAGAGTGTATCCTATAGATCAGCAGGCTTATATATCCAAGCTGTACTTTTATTTGAAGGAGACAAAGTTACATCTAAATATGTGTGTGCCAGACTAAAGTATACTGGAGATGGACAAATGGCCTACTACCCTGGTCATACAAATAAAGACAAGAAGCCTTTGACAATTCTTTCAATCATCCCATTCGATCTCTTTTTTCCTCTCAAACACGTACACGCTAACAATCTCAATTGTTTTGATCAGACAGCTAAAACAGACTTTGTGCTTCCAGCCATCTCATGCCACCATTACCATTGTATGTCTTTTCATATAAACATAATATCCTTGAAATGTTTAGGGTCACTTACTTCATATTTAAATAATATGAATAAACACTTACTATTTTTACATTATTTGTTTCAGTAACAAATTTAACAATATGAACTATTTATAAATGAATAGCATCTTCATGAACTCATCCTTTGCATAGAGTAATCAGAAAGGTTCAATTTGGTATTTGATCAATCAGCATTTCCATTTATTCATTCCTCTTATTCATGAGGAAGCATTTAGGATTTTGTCTAAATGTTTTTTCTTAAAGTCTCATCCGAAACCTTCTTTTAACAATATAAAAATAATACTATTCAAAACAATTCAAGTAACTAAGGAACTTTTATAAATGTATTAAATAAGGAACTTTTCATCTACTGTATAGACAGTTTCAATGGCAATAACGTAAACAAACGTTATGTGGACCAAATGTAACTTTCAGTAGACCTTGGCAAAGAATCAATAACAAGTCCCTGCAGCGTAGATCCGATGAAACCGCCTATACTGAGCTCCTTGGATGATTTTCTTTATTTTTCAGTCTAAATCATCCAGTTCAAAACCATTTTTAATGAAATATTTGTAATATTTGTATAATATGCAAAACTGATACGAAACAAATGTCTCCAAAACAAAATTAGTCTAAAAAGGTCAAAAGAAACTTTTAGTCAAGCGACCCTAAACAGATGAAAGGTTGTGATATGATTATCTGTGACAAAAAAAATGCATTATTAGTGTATAGGCAATCAGATTTAAGTGGGTTTAAATGTGTGTTTGGGTTAAGCCTTCTTCTGATGAACTGAGGCACAGCATGGCTGAAGCTTATGACTGCAGTCACACACACACATGCGTGCACGCATGTAAGCATGCACGCACACGCACATACAAACACAAGCACACACACACCTACAAACACACACACATGCGCGCACACACACACACACACACACACACACACACACACACACACACACACACACACACACACACACACACACACTAGCACAGTAAGGCAATCTGATTAGGCAAACTATAGCAAATAAAGCTCTTTTTCCTAATCAATTATCTTTCTTCTATCAGTTTTTCTTCAACAAACTGCCTTTCAACTTTGTTAAGGAAACACAATACTCAGGAACACAAAGAAACAAACAGAGCAAAACAAAAAGCAGTAAGCATTTGTCCTCTACTGAGCATGTCAAGAACTGTGTAAAAATGGCTACAATCAAAAATTAGGCACTTTTTAAAAAACATTGTATTTATATAGATAGATAGATTTTTATATTATTGATGTCTGCTATATATTTTTGTATTTTTTTTATCTATCCTTATACTATTTCACTTCTCTTTTACAATACTCTAAAGGTTGTGGTAGAGAAAAAAATTAATATTGTTGGCTCCTGGTTGGCAGTCAGAGTCGCTGTGGTCCTTCATGACTGGCTGAAGGACATGTCCGTCTCAGTGTTTTCTTGCAAAAATGTTGAATCGTCTTTTGGCACATGTTACATGTCTTTAATTGAACCAATGAAAACAATTGAGAGTACTGTAAATGTTTTTATGAGGCAAGGGCAGTTACTGTAAGTCTCCACTGCTGAGGGATTTGGGTAATCGCATCATTTTTCCGAAAACATAAGGTGCACACACAAACCAACACTCACACATGAAAGACAAGTGCCGACTGGTCCTCCATCTTATTTTTCATTGCAGGAACACATTAACAATCTGCAAAAAGACAAAAAAGGAAGAGATACAGTTAAAAAAAACAAAATACATGTTTACGTTAGATAACAACACAAATATACAGTTCACATCTTTCAAACCATTTAATCTTAGTAGACATAGTAACCGGACCGGCCTTGAGTATCTTTACCTGTATTCACATTCAATTAAGTACAATTATTTAAAGGTCAATTTTAATTCAATCATCTTCTGGGTGTGTACCCAAGTCAGTACCCGTTCACTTCTATTCTTTGGGGGCCACAAAAGCAATGCAGGTACCAATGTTGAGTGGTTATTTGTGTTTTCTTTAAATACATTTTTTGTGTCCTGCAGTAGAAAGAAAGTCATTCACTTTTTGATTGACCTAGAGTAGGTTCAAAACGATTGAATTTCCATTTTTGGGTCCACTCTTCTTTAATATACAGTTGATTTGAAAATATATATAATATTACACTGTGAAAAATGACAATTTGGGATTACCAATCTCTAATAAAAAGTAAATAAAATTTTTATTACTTTTACAGCCCATTAAATATTAAAGCGATAGAAAAACCCAAATCAATAATGTTGGTTACTGAACAACACTACAATGGAAAAAATGGGTTGTTGAATTTACTTAATTTGTTGCTTAATTTTACTAAATGAAAGTTGTTTTAACATTACTCTTTCAAATTTGAAGATAAAATAACTTCATTTAATCACGCGGAACTGATGTCCATGATACAATTAAGTAAATACAACAACCTAATTTTTTCATGCATTGGTTTTGTGCCTCCACAGTATGATTGAGTTTGAGTACCAACATTGTTTGATTACAAACATTCTGCAAAATATCTGCTTTTTCGTCCTGCAGATGAAACAAAGTCATGCAGGTTTAAAATGGCAAGGTAGTGATTAATTTATGAAGGCATTTTTATTTTGGGTGAAATATTACTTTAATTTTTTTGTGCTGGTGTTTGGAAGCTCAAGGCAGCAAACCTAAAATTAAATTATGTTACAATGAAGGAATTTTCATTTGGGAGACGCTGAAGGTCTCTGATGACAGCATAATTCCAACCATACACTACAGTCACACTCTAATACTTTCAGTCACAATGTTATAACAAGCAACATACCAGAGAATAACAAAGTCACACAGGCACCAAACTACTTTCAGTTTAGTCTACAGACAGGAGCAAGAGAAGATTCTGATTTTCACACGCACACTTAAACACAGTGAAACACATACACAGCGAAATATCACAAGAAAGAACTTAATAGGCAGCAATAATAAGGGGGCCATTTAAAACAAATCATCATTTACAAGATCATTCTCTGTTTACACAAGAGTGTCTGCGTCTTTATTTTCTTGTACTATTGCTTTGCTGAACAGGTCTCGCGAGATTATTGCATGTCTGTCTAGACCTGCTTTTTAAACCAGGGCTTTAAATCTCTTTTTTGCACTTTCACTCGCAGACATGCTTACGACATGAAATCTTCTATTTTTGTCCTTTCACTGCAAGTGAAAGTGCAAAGTGTGCACATTTACACAACCCTGAAGTCATATTGCATGTGTCGTCCCACAAACTCAAATACATGGCTGGCTGAATGCACAAAAAGGCCAGACGCGGTCATAGTCAAAGATTCAGCAGTTTGTGAAGGGCTTACCCTCTAGTCAGAAGCATCTCACACCATTTACACACACTACAAATGCTCCACACACAGTGGACACACTGCAAACATTCCACCATGTGTGAAAGTGTGAGTATGCTCACACAAACTGCAAATATTCCACTCTGTGTGATTGTGTGTGAACACCCACTGCATAGAAACCAGGGTCATTCTCAGGAAACTGTGCCATTTCTGCCTGATAAAAATGTATGTTTTATCATTTTGTAACCACTCCAGTATGGGTTTCAATAATCCATTTTAAAAGGATAGTTCACCCAAAAATGAATAACCTTAAGTTGGTCAATACTTTGTTCTGTTGATAAAGTAATACATTTGGAAAAATGTTAGCAACTGGTAGACAAAAGTAAAATGCCCCAGAACTGCTTTGCTTTACTAAATTCTTCAAAATACCTACTTTTGTGTTTAACAAAAACCTATACAATACATCTTTCCACTTTACTATGGTAGTCCTTGGTGCCCCAAAAATCTCAGTTTCCAACCTTTTTTCTAAATATTTTTCTTTGTGTTCAACCAAAGACATTTATACGTCCACCTTGAGGTTGCGTAATTCATGGCAGAATCTGGTGGATTATCCCTTTAAATACAGGTATGTTGTTGAAATACTTTAAGCAATCACCTTGCTATTCTGGATAATCGATTCAATTACGGACTTTTGACATATGGATCCGAAATATAGACAATGTATACAAATATTGTGTTCTATGACATGGGAATCTAAAGAAAAAAACAACAACAGCAACATCCCTTTCTGACACTAGATTAAGTAGCTTTTCTAACAAACTAATACAATCATTACTAGAGAGAGAAACCAAATGTGACAGAGAAACAAACAAAGAGACTGAAAGTGAAAAATGTGTGTATGTTCTGTTGGAAAGAAAGAAACTGTCTTTTTGTTTGGATTGGTGTTTGTGCCTTAGGAGGTGTGTGAAAGGAAATATTGGGATAGGGAATGTTGTACGGATCTGTGAGAGAGATCTTGCCAAACACAGCGTGGCTTATGATTGAAGGGCTGTGGAAAGAAAATGGGTCTTTAAGTTCACGTGTGTGCAACAGCTAACAGCGTTTTGAGGCAATTATATTTAGGTTAGATATGTACAGCTTTTACATTGCAAACAAGCCACAACCATTGTTATCTATATTTATGTATTTTTGATATGCTGTTTATATTAATATAATACATTTTATACATTATAATACATACTTTTTATATAGTACAAACAGAATGTTCTATGCAGCAACCCTATCCCTAAACATTTACATGTTTACATTTACATTGAAACCTAAAAGCATGCACACACACTCTTTCATTCTATCATCGAGACAATATAAGCAATCTAAACATTTACATTACAACATTCTTTTTCTCTTCCGTTACAGTATCTACCAAACAATACCTTAAACCACTCCAGCTCTGAGCGTGTACATGTGTGTGTGAAACACTTTGTGTGTGTGTGAATGGTTTGTTAACAGCAGACAGATCAATTGGCTCTGCTCTCCATACACCCACTTGAGTTCACTATAATCTCTCTGCAGACAAGCACCTTCCCACACAAACACATCCATATGCATAAACTCGCACAAACTCATTCTGTCTCTCAGACACCCAAATATATTTTTATGCATATTAATATATATGTTTATATACACCCAAAAAGAAATCTTCGTTTGATTGAAGCTTCTGCACTTCACTGTACTTCAAACAACCTATGTACAATTACATTTTTACAAAAATGTGAAATTAGGGGAATTTTTTGACATCAAGGTTTTGGTCAAGGCTACTGGCAGGGCCACTTCATGAGGTCTAAGACATAATTAAAAGCAATTCAACCAATACAGCTCTGCTCATCGTCAAGAAAAAATACTGTGATTTTACGTAAAACGATTTAGACAAATAAAGGTTAATCTTTGAAGCTTTGATATACTATTTACACAACCCTAAATTTTTTTTTGAATTTTACACAATTATTTTTATATTTTCAACTAATAAATCTTTTTAATGTTTTAAAAGATTTTATTAGGTTAATGTGACCGTTTATTTTTGTGATATTTAATAAGCCACATTAAAATATTTTTTTTTGTGTAGGTAAGTGAAGAGAAATGTAAACATCTTTATCTTTTTTAGACAATTCAATGCATGGTTAGGCATGACTATTTATTGGATTAAATTCTGATTATAAATGAAATTGTACACGAATGATCCTGTTAAAGTTTTCTCAGTAAATTGAAGATACTACCACACGACTGAGGGGTAAGGCTATATGGCATATGGCTGTAAAAACAAATAAAGTATGGTTACAAATTACTAATACATTTTCTGTCTATTTTTGGACATTTCCATTTATGCTTCAATGCGATATTAATGTAGCGATAATGGAAGATACAGGTAAAACAACTGCAAATATAAATACAGAAAAATTTCTTCATTTTAAAACAGTTAATTATTCCTTATTTTTACGAATGCATTTCTAGAGTGCACCGCCAAATCGTACCCACTGTCACCTAAGTTATCTTTATCTGATTTAAACAGATTGTAGTTTACATGATATAGATTCAGTGACTTGCTGTTTCAGAAATGAGCAGGGATGAATCATAAATGACAAATCCAAAATTTTACATGAATATTTAAGATACACTGATGAGAAATTTAGACATAATTGTTAAGAGTGGTTTAGCGAGTACTGAATAAATCTACAGAGGGAGCAGGTTCTTAAAACATCCTTGACTGTCACTGAATTTCACACCTTTGATGACCTCGACCCTAAAAACTTTGGTGCGTGTCAATGACATGAAGAGGATGGGAAGTGAATATTTAGCTGAAAGAGTCAGAGGACAGAGACAAGCAGGGGGAAGAAAAGGAACAACAATCTCATTAGTATCACTAAGGAAACGAAACGAACAAGACTACCATTGACGTAAGAAAAATCAAAAGTCCAAAAATAAGCATCAAACCTTTTTACTTCAACTACAAAAGCATGAGTGATTCCGTTCTTTCAGCATTGTTTGGGTTAATATATGGATTTGAGTGTATTAACCATCCTTTCCAACTGTTTAAAGCTGCATTAAGTACAAAACAGTTTCCTATATTGATGTCAAAATGTCAAGCAGCAATCATGTAGTCCTTTTTTGTTATATTATAAATCTTCTAAAGTAATATGATTGTGTGAAGAACACCCACCCACTGTATTTAACTAAATTACATTTTGCTTCCTTTGTATGCATACCAAACATCCTGACATTTATTATAAACACAAAACAAGAGATAGGTTCCACATGAACTATTTAATGGGGTTTTAAACCCACAGTCCACAGAAAAATGCACGCTATGAAACTTAAGTGTATGATGTATAATGTTATTTACAAAGGCCTCAAAGTCTCCATGGGACAAAAATTAATTAAAATTTTTTTCAACAACTTTCTCAGGAATCTGTTACTATTTTACAAGGCGGTTCGTTGTAATCCATTCCATACGGTCTTACTCATACTTTTTGTGCCTTATCATTAGGGATGCTCTGATCAATTGGCCAGAGATCGATATCAGAAGATAATCACTTTTTATGACTTGATCCTAAATGTTAAACAAATCTCTTGGTTAAAGATAGAATTAAATGTTAATTTTAATGAAGACTTTTTGTAATCTAAAAGCAATGGTTACATTACACATATTACATTATTACGGTCTAATCTAATTAAAATATAACAAAGGCGACATCTATTAATTAGATCTGAAAAAAGGTCAACGATGATCAGAGAGCTTAAATATTGCTTATATCACTTTAAGCATCAGCATTGACATTCTTATTAGAGTAGAACAAATATTAATGCCATGGCAAACAAATAAAACAGACGAAAACCAAACAAACTCCAATAAGATGGAAGGAGTTCCTGGAAGATTTGTTTTCTTTATGTTTTTAATCAATATTAATCCCAAATTGGTATGTAAGGAATCACAACAAAAAAAGTGTGCGAGTAAAGACCCTGTTTCAAGTCGACAATAAAGGAATGTATTCTCCTCTGGGCTGCTGATGGGTCGGCTAGATTACAGTTATGACCCATAGCAACCTGCCCGTCTAGACAGCTCTGAGTCGGAGCAGATTCCCTCCTTAGCACAACAGTGTTGACTGAGTTTGTATGAGGTAAAGCCTTCAGACCGTCACTTTGAATCACACAATACCTGCATTGACGTCTAATCTATCTTTCTTCTACTATCTAGTCTCAACCTGACTGTCTTTCAGAGTCCAAATACTCTCCTGGTCCACTCGTGTCCATCTATTTCTGGAACACTATACCATTTCTTTGTCTTTCATGCAATGTCTCTCTCTCCTGATGGCAAGCATTTTAAAAGTTGATGTTGGGATGCATATCAAGCATAGCACAGAACTACAATGTACAGTCAAGGATTATACCTTGACATTTTTACATTTTGGGTGAGGTCAAATTTTTGTTTAGCAAATGTTAAGCATTTGCCAAAACAAACTAATTAAAATAAATAAGGCAAAAAAAGAAAACATTTTAAACTGCATAACAGTGCCTTTACAAAACCATCAAGCCCTAATTGACCTCTCACAAAGTCCTGTCTCCCTTATATAGGGCCATCTTCTATAGACACTTTGGATCAGTGTTGGCACATTCTTTTACCATTTTTGTGATATATATACCATTAAACGGATGGAAGCTTAAAATTTTGCTTTGCTTTTCTATGCACCAAATCTTAAAGTTGTCTGAGTCCTGGTCTCTATGCAACTACTACTCAGCTCTCATTGGCTCATCTGCATTGGAGGGGAGGGGCTTGGCAACGGGAGAGTTAAATTTTCAGTATACATCTATTTGAAGCATTTGTCATATGTGTGTTGCAAGAATTACAATAATAATGTAATAAAAACGTAATTCTTCTGACATGACTTTGTAACATTGTTACCCTTATAAAAAATAAGTATCCTTTTTTATAAGAAAACTTAATTAAATGTCAATTATTTGTAAAAGAATACTTTATTTAGTAAGAGTATTAATATCAATGTACTAGTAGTGTACTTGTTAGTATACTAATAGCACTTGGAACTATATTGGCCCACTTTCTAGTTTATAAGATTATACTTTCCTATCTTAAGCATTAAAAAGTAAACTAGCTCACTTCAATAAAATTAATTTACTTAAGGCTAAACAGAGTAATGAAGGAATAACTGAAGAGTGGCACTGTTTACACTTTTAAGGAATAACAAAATATGTATAACTTGGAACATTTTGGTTGAAATGCAGAACAGCATTCTATCATACATCTATATCATGAGCTTCTTGAACCTGGCTTACCACACAGTTTTAGAGAATTATGTACAAAAGTAAAATTTTCTGTAATATCAATTGACCTGGCTCAAAGAAAATAAATATGAACTTATATGAAATATAAGACTAAACTAAACAAAAAATCTGAAGAGGCTATATATAGGTAATAAAATAAGATAGAGATGGTCAAGATGTAAGACGCACAGGAAATAAAGGAGAATAAGAAAGCAGCCGAGAGATGTGTTGCACCAAAGCCACATTGAGGAACATTTTCTGCAAGACTGAAGTTGAATAGCCATAATTATCTACAATCACAGCAAGTTAAATATAAATGTGGATCCAGGGCTGCTCAGAGGTATCCCTTATAAACACTTAGAGAAGCCACAAATATGCTATACTCTATCCACACGCATCATAGACACAAATACATGCCTGTATTCGAGGTCTCTATACACCACCATGCAACAAACACAGCACACAAGGCCAACAGTCTAAATGGCTTCATGTATTATGTAATCATAAGATTTAGTAATGAAATGTATACATACACATATATTTTTACTGTCCTATAACTAAAGGTGGAGAGTCAGGCCCTAAACAAGTCCTTTATTATTATCATTGTGTGCAACAGTAAAGCAGAAAGCTGTTGTTTTTCAGGTTCAACATAAATATTTAACCACAGTGCATAAAAAATAAATGGCAAAGCATCAACGTCTTCAAAATCATAGGTGAATATTGGAAATTAATGAATGTTTGACAAAACAGCTAAATGGCAACAGCAATATTGAGGTTTGCACAATTTGGCCAATGCATGCTCTTACCTTTACTATCTTTCCTGCTGTTCTGATGGACTCTCATTTCTTCTGACTTGATGAAATCAATGCTGGCATATGTGTTAATGCTGAAGGTGGTGCTTCCTCCTGCTGCACCCAATCCCCCGGCCAACCCTCCTCCAACTACAGTTGAGAAAAATGAGTGAAGGCCAGAGGGTCCATCTCCACTTGTCTGAGAGTTCTCCCTACTGACTAGGTCTAAATCAATGTAGTTTAGGCCTTGCTCCAGAGATAAGGGTGAACTCTGGGTACCAGGTAGAGCTGCTGCTCCGGGGCTAGGACACTGTGGGGAGGTTGGTCGGCCACTGGCCCGAATGTTACTCTCTAATCCTTGTTGTCGAGGGGGCGCACCATGTGATGTTTCAGTAAAAGAAGGGGAAGCTGATGGCGAGAGGGGAAGAGTCGGAGGTGCCATAAATGTCTCTGAACGGTGCCGTCTTCTTGCTGATGGTTCTGCCCTGACTACTCGTGCTGCCTGTTCCACACTTGAAAAAGCCTTAGGTGAAGAGAAATTAATGTTGTGTTCTTGTTCCATGGAGGAGGGCAGAGGCGTTTGGCCATGTTTTGGGGACTTTGATGTGCTATCTGCACCCAATCCAAATTTCATCTCAGTGTAGTCTGTGAAAGGAGTAGACACCACATCTGCAGATGAGTTTGCACTGCTCTTCCTGAGACCTAATTCTACCTTTAGTTCCATTTTAGGAGCTCTTGTGAGATCCTCTCTGACTTTTTGGGATGGTTTAAAAGAAGAGAGGGTAGTAAGAGAAGAATTTGAGTTACCTAAGTCCATGTTCACATATTCAGAGGATAGGGAAATTGAGGTGGAGAGGGGTGCTGAGAAGCTCCGAGGAAGGTTGGCAGTTGCACCCTTACATGACAGTGATCGGTGAAAAGCTTGATTACCATGTGCAATGGCGTTACCAGGGATAGCTGTGGTTCTTTCACTGTTGTGGCCAGATCGCTTACCCTGGTAAACAATGCTTACATACTCTCCAGGATTCTGGGTTGCAGTTGGCATCAATGTCTCCCTGACCCTTGGTAGCGTGTTGGCTTTGGACATATCCACAAAAAAGCTTGAGGTCTTGTCTTTTCTCTTTTGCAAATGACCCTGTTTCTGGACACCTGGTCCGTATCTCTGCTGATGATGGTGCTGGGTTGAAACTTTTGGGTGAGGTCCTCCTAACCTGTGTGCAGTGGCCAACCTACTTGCTTTTCCTACACCACCAACAGACACAGATAATGACCTATCTTCAAGGCTTTCACTGCTAGCGGAGCTAGAGGAAAAAGAAGATGAGGACAGAGAAAGCTGACCACCTCCACCTGAGGCCACGGGCGTGTAACCACCATGTACGGTCTTTCTTCTAGGTTCACCTCTTCCGATACAAACTTTGTCTAAATTTTCCTCAAAACGGGTTGAAAGGGCGGTGTGTTTGTACGAACGTGGCAGAGAAAAATAAGAATAGACCATCTTTGGCTGCAGTGCTTGCTGCTCTGGATGTGATGGAGGTGTACTGCAAGCTGACCTGGCACTGATAGGTGACATGTTCATGTAGTCACTGCCTGCCCTACTCTCCATGCTGCCCCTGCTACCCCAAATGCATCCACTCATGACGTGTAAGTCTGGCGAACAACTACTATTAGGAGACATCATCATATATCCCTCATTAATGGGTAGGCGGATGTGCTGAGGAGGTGAAACACTGTTGTTTGGGGTCATGGCCATGTATTCATCTCCACCCTTTGACACTGCATCTGAAGTAGAACCTGATAATGATATTGAAGCAGCAGGAGCTGTTACACCTGGTAACATAGACATGTAGCCACTGTCAATTGAAGAGACCTCAGGTCCCCCTTTAGTACTAACACCTTTATCAGCTGAAGTTTCCTGCACTAATGATGTTGAGGCTGAACCACCTGAGCCCCGGCGTGATGTGAAAGACTCTCTACTTGCACTGCGCGACATCACTGCATAGTCTTCTTCGTCCTCCTCTTCCTCTTCTTGGCGACAGGGGACCAAGTGCTCCTGGGCAATAGTAGGAGGTAAGGAAGCACGCTTGCTGAGGAGCCTGCGCTCAGCCTCACACTCGCGGTTAGATGACCGACGAAAAACTCTGCGTCCGTGAGCACGTTTGTGAGAACCTTCTCTGTGTCCCATCAAGATATAACTAGCTCCACCTTCAACAAGGCCAGAAGGAATTGCTGCAGCCAGTAGCGAGTGTTCACCAGGGCTAGAGCCATATTCATCAGAAGAACCATAATCACTAGGTGATCCTGACATTGACACTCTCTGAGGAATCCGAGCATAGGTGCAGATTGGTACTGTTCCAAAAGGCGCTCCACTCAACCCACATTCTGATCCATGCCCAGAGCTGGAGGACAGGCTGGGGGCAGGAGAAGGTGCTGGGTTGGGCGTGTACCGTGCAAGGCTAAGGGTTATTTTGGCTGGAGTGGGTGCTCGTGTTGGTTTGGGTCGCAGGGTCGGGGTAGTTGAGCACGATGACCCATTGAGACTTGGGCTTGTGCTGAGTGCCGTTGCTCTGCCCCCTCCATCCTCTGTTCGAGCCCCAATACTGGCTGTCCGTGATCTGGAAAACCCATGGCGGGGAGTTGGAGAAGTGTTGGTGCTATGAGGGACACCAGGAGTTTCTGTTCTAGCACGTCTGGAGAAACCAACCTGGGAAGGTGGTAAATTTGGGTGGTGCCGTCTAGACGGTACACTGATTGGGTTGGAGGCAGTACCACCTCCACAGCTAACACCAACGGTTTGTGATTTGCTTCTTTGACGGAACTCTTCGCTCAGAGCCTTCATGGCTTCAAGCAGAGTCTCATGCATGTGCTGTGCTACCACTGAATCCTCGACTTGCATCCAGAATTCTCCAGGACCTGTCATGGCTGAACGACCCACTTCAATGAAAAAGAAGTTCTCAGAGTGGCCACAGCGTCGCACATTCATTAGCTGGAGGACCACAGCTGCAACATCAGAGTTCAATTTGACAAAGTTGACTGTTTTGTCTGTCAAGCAGAGTCTGTAGATTCCAACTAGATTTCTGGCTTGGCCCAGACCTTTAGGCCAGACTTTTACCTGCCAGACCTCCTTAAAAGCAGGGCCTGGGGAAGGCAGTCCACAGTCTCCACCACTGCCGCAGTCATCTGGAGTTTTACCTAAATACAATGAAAAAGATCAAATTAAAGGAGAAATTTCATGCTGTTTACGTAATTAAAAATGCTTTAGAATGTTAAACATGTTGAGTTGTGTTCAACGTGGTCCATTTGTTAAAAACAGAGTTACACGCATGACATAGTATTTCTTTGCTCAATACACGTCCCCCAGACAGGAAAAAGCTTTGGAGTTCAACCTATTTAACCTATCAACGTCATAAGACCATGCGGTTTTTGTTGGCCATTCACCCGTAAAATCCAGCCCATGAACCAATCAAAGACTGCTGAAGAGCACGACCATCAACGTGTACATTACAGGAAAAGCCCTTGTTAGGAGATTGGTCACTAATACTGCTCAGGGTACGCCCGCTTGAGATCTGGACTTCCCAGAAACAATCCTAAAATTCATATCGTAATCTGGTAAAGTGTATAAACTAAAGACTTTTTGTATATATGAAAAACTTGATTCTACACTACAGGTGCTCAAGATTAACATAAGAGTGGTAGACATTTACTCTGATACTCCTTTAACTGGATATTAAAGACAAATTAGATTTCTGTCAGATAAAAAGTCTCAGAATCTGCCCAGTTGTCTGTAAATTAATCTTGGGCAACTCAATCATGATGCACCCATGAATATGTCAGTAAAAATGTTCCACAAGATTAAATCTTTAAAATCAAGCTTAAAAAAATGTGTGAAACTTAAATTGTGACGGAACCGATGTACATGATTCAATTATGTAATTTCAGAGCACATTTTTTTCAATGGCACAATTAAGATTAGAAAGCTACCAATAAGGATTAGACTGCTATGAAAATACTTCACGAGAATTTATGAAGAAAATCATGAATACAAAAACTGTGCATTACTTTTAACGTTGCATTGGCAAACACACCTCTCTTGTATAGAAAGGGCAGTGTAAACATTAGTCTCCATCTAGTTGAATGAAAGCCATGGTATGGCACGAAAAAGCGATAACAATCACATCCTCAAGAGTAAGGTTTCACCATTACAGAAGGAGTGCATAATTCAGTGATAATTTAAAGTCATCATACATTAAAAGCATTGCACATTATAACCATATTAAAAGAATTGTTTTGAAGAACCAATTAACACTGCAACTGGATATATTTAAAATTATTTCCCTTCATTCTGCAGGCATTGTGACCAATGTTGAGCATAATTTATACAGTGAGCTTAGAAGATCCAGACGTTTTTCCTGTAGTAGAGTGAATCCATTAGAGCATCAGATACAGGGAGCGAATCAGAATGGAGGATTGGTTACCCACTCGTTTGCTCGGCAACTACCTCCAGATCATCGCATCACTGATGGCCTACTGTTCAACCCTACGTTGGCGGAGGGGCTCGTGATCTACCAAAACAAGGGGAACGGGGCAAGGGAATCGCCGTGCTCCCAAAACGCGGTCGCTCATTGGGTCACACGCACAAATGTGTGTGGAAAAACAAAAGCGGACTGCAGAAGCGCGCGCGCGCTCCCTGCACAATGCGCCACTCACACTACGCTATAACAGCACGTGCGTGTAGTGGATTTATGCGATAAAAAAATAAAATAAATGCATGCATAAGAAAGCACTAAGCACACCCTCAAAAGCTACCCATGCATTTTTAATAAATCGTCCATCCACATTTCCAGGTGTGGTTATACAGACGGGTGGGGTGCAACACATTTGCAAATATAGATCAAGGGGTCTCCCATCTACGCGCGCGTGTTTGGGCAGGGTGCGCATCTACACCCGCCGGGGCTTTATTCTGCAGCATATGACAAACCGCACACACACTCATCCGAGGATAAAATGACATTTACATTGTAGATCCAGCATGGCCTGGTACCACTCGTTCTGCACGTCCTCGGTGTCTGCGGCTATGGCAAAGCTCTCCCCGCGGGTGTACAGCACTATCATGTACTTGTTCTTCGAATCCGCCCGCTTGTTGATGTTGAAACACGAGTCCAGGTTGACCGCTTTCTTCGGCACCGGCGACTTGCTTCGGAATTTCTTTTCGTTTTCGTAGTATTCGAGTCTGGCCGGGCCCTGTTCCGAGGCAGCCCGCAGAACGAAGAAGCGCCGGTGCATGGACTTCTGCTTGCGGAGATAGCCGCTCTTGCGCACGTCCTCGTAGCTCTGCTGCTCCATCCCCGCCTGGTTCTCCATCGTCGTGATGTTCCTCCCGACCCAAAATCAACGCGCCTCACATTCGTTCCTCGTAGACGCCGTTCGCTTCTCTCTCATCGTGCGATCACACTCCCTCGAGGTGAGCCCGAATTGGGGATGGGGTTTGTTTTCCTCCCGGTCCGGCTTGGATGGATGCGGTGCGCACCGAGGTGACAGGCGCGCGCGCACATGCGGCAGGCGACGTCTGCGCTAGCGCATCGTTCTGGTGAATATCATTGCCCTGCAGAAGTGTTTACTACAGGCTCTACCCCGCACCCTCGGATGCCCCCCTCTGCCCACCTCTATAGAAGTGATAAATCTCAGCGTCAGCATGCGTGCAGAGACTCAGACTGCATTGCTTTTGGTTTGCTGTTTTACATTTAGTAAATCGTCCGATTGTGTGGATTCGTTTATGCTCTTTAAGACGTTTTTGGGGGTCGGAAAGTATTTTTGTTTATTATAAAGACGATTGTATTTTCATTTGTTTAATTATTAAATGCGGAATCCCCTTCTGTGCGGTCATTGGTTAATCTCCTGCGGCACTCAAAGTGGGGAATTTGCGACACCTAATGGCCGTCTGTTGCAAGTGCAGGCGCTGTTTTTGAAAAATCAACGCGTCTGCATCCCATAACGTTGGAAAGGAAATCGGATCTGATTTACTATAATACTATAAAATTATTAAACATAAATAATTATTACAATGATGACTGTTGTGGTTATAACCCCATTAAAAGGATTGTGATACTCTAACATGTTTACTAATACTAATATGTCTAAATTAGAATCAAAAACAAAGGTTGTTATATCTAGTAAACAAAACACGTCTGTGCATAATTCTTTATTATATAAATATTCTGTATATTTTTCAGCCACTGACCCCTGGACAACTGTGCTGTATTCCGGGGTTACACATAAATCCTGCAAATAAACAATTAATTAGATTAAATAATTAAATAATAACATTAATGTGAAATAGTAACCAATTCTAAACAAATAAGATTTATAACACATTTTAGCTAAAACCTCACCTAATAGAGAAAGGGCAACATCTGTTATGGGGTTACAACACACAACGGAGGGAATGTTTCAGTTGGCCAACTTACAAAACGTCTCAACATTAAAGTGTGAGCACAGCCACCCTCCAGATCTCTCAAAGGGTCTCAGAATCCTATCTTAATATTTAAAGAGAACAGAAAAGCCCCTTCTGAAATGGAGGTGCAGTGCAACCCCGCTTTAATGACCGAGGTGTCGTTGTCGTTCCGAGATGAACTGACGTCAACGCTCCAAAACGCGCTCGGCGTTGCCGTGGAGATCGCAGTAGTAGAAATCTCGAAACTGCTCGACAAAGAGCTCAGAGACGTCCAGGAGAAGATCCAAGACGCCCTGAGGGACAACCATGCCCTCAAATTTAGGCTCAAAACGGCTGAGATCCAACTGTCAACTGTGCGTTCGGGTTTGGACCGGCAACCTCAGGGGCTTGATGAAGATTTCCCCATCGGCAGGAACTGCCAGACAGAGAATGGACCCATCAGCTGTCATGCCCAGCGGGGGCATCGGCAGTTTAATGCCCCTAATGTCGTGCGCTCGAGCCCCATACAGGAGAATAATGACACGTGTGAACACAAGGACACACATTTCTTCACGAGGAAACCCCTCTGTAAGAGTGCACATGGAGGCCAGACTTTAGGTTCAAAAACACTGCAGGAAAACAGCCAACATGGATCACATGACACAGCTGGTAAATGATGGCTCAACCTTTACTTGGGTTGGACAAGAATGTGTTTAAAGTGTTTGTTCATGTTGGATTATCATGGCCTACTGGTTAGAGAGTTTGACTACTAAACCCAGGGTTGTGGGTTCAAGTCCCAGGCTGGCACTATCAGGACTTTGGTGCCCTTGAGCATGGCACTGAACCCCCAACTGCTCCCTGAGCATGACAGCATATAGGCTGCCCACTGCTCTGGGTGTGTGTTCACGTCGTGTGTGTGTTCACCGTTGTGTGTGTGTGTTCACCACTGTGTGTGTGCTCAAGGTCGTGTGTGTTCACTCTCGGTATGTTCACTACTGTGTGTGTGTGTGTTTGTGTTCACTACTGTGTGTGTGCTCAAGGTCGTGTGTGTTCACTCTCGGTGTGTTCTGTGTGTGTGTGTGTGTGTGTGTGTGTTCACTACTGTGTGTGTGTGTATGTGTTCACGGTGGTGTGTGTGCGTTCACTACTGTGTGTGTTCACATTCGTGTGTGCTTTCAGGGTCGTGTGCGTTCACGCTCGTGTGTGTGTGTGTTCACTGTCGTGCTTTCACGGTCGTGTGCGTTCCCTACTGTGTTCACGCTCGTGTGTGTGTGTGTGTTCACGCTCGTGTGTGTGTGTGTGTGTGTTCACGCTTGTGTGTGTTCACTGTCATGCGCGATTACTACTGTGTGTGTGTGTTCACTACTGTGTGTGTGTGTGTTCATGGTCGTGTGTGTGCATTCACTACTGGGTGTGTGCGTTCCCTACTGTGTGTGCTTTCACGGTCGTGTGCTTTCACGGTCGTGTGCTTTCACGGTCGTGTGCGCTCACGGTCGTGTGTGTGTACGGTCATTTGTGTTCACGGTCATGTGTGTGTTCACGGTCGTGTGTGTGTTCACGGTCATGTGTGTGTTCACTGTCGTGTGTGTTCACTGTCGTGTGTGTTCACTGTTGTGTGCACTTCATTTCATTTAAATTTATTAACTCATGGTTGGTGAATTGTTTCCAAACCATGGGTAGAATCAACACATCATTATTTAATTTATAACCCAGTGGTTGGTTTTGTTTCTCTTTTACCCAACTGTGGGTTGACGTAGCATGTTTTAGAATGTGGGTTGTGGTGAGTCATAATTCTGGTGCCGTCTTAGTACTGGCACCATTATACATTTTACTAGTGTATGTTTATTTTGCTTTACCTTTTACAACCATTATTGCCTGACATGTCTGATAAACATATCAAGTGACAGTAATGTAAATTTCACTTCCCCCTTTTAGACAACAAGAATGAAGTATATCCAAAATTGTTGGATCCCAGCATTTCCAAAGATTTCCTGGCCTGTGCTGACATGGGTACAGGTGAGCTTAGTGATGGATCATCCTTTGAAGTAGCTGTAAAGATAGAAAAAGATGAGGGTTATGGTGACCAAATCCCCCCGTCTGTCCGTGGAGTGGAGGATCCGATTTCTGACAGCCTCTCTCTGGGACAGTCTCGATTGCTTCAAGACTGGAGACCTCAGCCATTGTATTCAGAGGAGTGCCGGTCAAACCAACCCTGCCAGTCCAATAGCCTTCCATTGGGTAAGATCGAAATGTCATTAACCAGTTACAAACATGTAAGCTAGATATTAAAATATTTAAACATTCTTTTTCATGTTCGACAGACCAAGATTTTTTGTCATCTACATCAAGCCAACATGGTCACTTCCCCAAGATCCAGAGGAACCCTGAAAGCCATCAGTATGCCTCCGGCCGAAGCTTGTACCATTGCAGCTTATGCGGTCGAGGGTTCAACCGTAAGCATCATCTCAAGATCCACCAAAGGATTCATACAGGAGAGAGGCCATACGCATGCTCTGTCTGTAGCGCACGTTTCCGCCACGCGCTGACACTCACACGGCACTTTCGCATCCACACAGGTGAAAAACCTTATGCTTGTGAACAGTGTGGAAAAACGTTTCGAAATGGTGGTGGATTGAAGTTCCATCAGTGTTCAATCGCAGACACCGTATGAATTCAGGTTGCAGTCCACACTACTGGTCAAAAGTTTTTGGACACTTTAGTGAAATGCTTCTCATCATTTTAAAAAACTTGTGGTGTAAAGGTGTATACCTAAATGTCTGAAATTAATTTAATAGACAAAGATATTATGTAGCAAAAAATATGTTTTTTTTAATGACAAAACAGACTTTATTTAATGAAAAATGTTTTTGAAATGGATGACTGAATTTCAAAGTACGAACAGTAAATAAGAGCGCTGACCAGATGGGGATTCATTTTTTTAAAAGCATCTTAGATACCTTAAACAAGGTTCTTCTTATCAGAAAGTGACAAGAACATGATCACACACAAGCACACATTAGTTCTAACATAAAACATAGTTTCGTAGTGTTGATATGTTATTACTTTCTTAAATGTGGGAAAATATAGAATGCAAAGTGAGTACGTGTCTTCAAAATTTTGACTGGTAGTGCATTGCTCTTGAGGGCTATCATGATAACATTCCTTATTAAACTTTAAATAATTTGGAATGAAAAAATGTGCCAAATATATGCCAGTTTTACCGTGATGCCTTAAGTATTTAAGTGCCTTTTAATGAGTCCTTGAATCTTGACAGCTGTCTAGATATTGAAAATGAACTCTAAGCTAAGAAAAGTACTGTTTAATGAAAAATCGTCCTGCTTTTACTTCCAGAAATTTATTGTACATATTTAAATAGTCAATATTTGTATTAGCACAAAATATTAATATAAAGACATAAACTGAACATATTTTACATACATTTGAGAAACAAAAAGCAAATTTCTGTTAAACAAAAAAGTCAGTGTCTGATGAGAACTGGATTTGTCACTTGTAGTACACATGGTTTTCACAGCAGTGCTGATCAAGCTGTCCATTCTCCCTCCCTGTAGTACAGCCACTCTTCATTATGGAAAATATTTTGACTGCAGTTCATCCAATAAAATCATTTTGCCGGAAATAAATTCAGAGAACTATTTAATAAAAGTTGCTTGATAGCCCACTACTATGTAGAATATTTCTTTTGAAACCATTCCAGTCACTGGAACATGCCATGTAGACTTTATCACTAAATAATTAAAACTATGTGTTCTAGTTCAGATAATGCAAATTAAATAGTTTTTCTCCCATGAAAGTTTAGGGTGTTGATATAAAACTTTGTCGTTTTGCTCTTGGTCTTTTGCAAGTTAATGACCAATATTTTCCAACGTCCTTACTACAGTCATCATCTAAGCAGATGAAACAGAAGCGGTGTTTACATAAATGACACCTCACAAACTTACATCCAGATTCATGAGTAATTAAACTACGACATTTTGGACAGGCTCGGAACACAGGACAGCAAAACACTCTACTCTTCAGATCTGTCACCAGTCCACAGGTTAACAGTAAAGAGACCAGTGGGCACAGGTTGTTAGTACAGGTTGCAGAATCAGTAGTCAAGGGGCAGAGGCAGGAGCCACAGAGAGTTGGTTGCACACATTGAGGACACTGAAGCAATTCACTAGTATGACCTTGAATATATGCATGTTTCAGTGGTGAGAAACATACTGGGCACTGTGGTAAAAAGTAAGATGTGTAGTCTTTAATCAACTCTGCAATTTTTTGATTCATATGTGCAGTGATAACCAAATGACAATGGGCTTTGCTCACTGTTTTTTGGGGATCTGGGCAGATGCTGTCTTTTAGAGATCCAGAAGTATCCTTTTCATCCAGTATTGTCTGGGAGAGAAGTCAAACCACACAATCAAATTAGTTTAATGTAGAAACTAGTAGGGCTGTTCGTTTATGACAAAATTATGATCACAATTGTTTGCCTGATGTTAGGATCACAATTATTTAACACGTTTATGTATTGACTTATTGAATACATTTCCAAAGTAATAAAAAACTCAATTAAAATAATGTTAAAAAAGATTTAATTTAAATCAATATTATATAAATAAAACGAAATGCAAAAAACTGAATATATAACACTTGTTTTAGGTCGATTATTTTGTTTTCATAATTGTTGTAGGCCAAAATTGAAATTGAAAATCGATAACGATCATTTACACAGCTCTTTTAACTATTTGGCTTTACGAAAGGTTTGTACATTTGCTGTGATGCAAAGAGCATTACGAAATTCTATGTTATTGTGGTCTCTATTGGTTGAAACCAATACAGTTCCTATTATACCGATTAAATCCTTTACATTTTCTATTGTTTTTTGGAGGTTTCTATTGCATGTGTAAGGTGTTCTAACCTTTGAAGACTTTTCCTCCAGGGTACTAGGCAATTCATGTGAATTACCTACAAACAATGAATAGCAAGTTTAAATGGCTAGTACAACACTTCTGATGAGCAAAAAAGAAGATTTAGTTTTGATTCTATGTTTCAACATATGATTTGCTGCCAAAGTGAAAGTGAAAATGACAACAAAACAACAAAATTTAAATTCTTTAACTTTAAAATAAAACAGTCTATTTTAATAATTGAATAAATGGTGAATTGTAAATAAATAAGCTGAACAATTACCAGCACCCATTGCTGTCTCTTCTCTTTCAATCCACTTTATAACACTCTGTCTTCGTCGTTTCCTCTTGGCAGTCTTTTTCTCTGAATTTGCAATTTCAGACTTATCTGCGATTTTCATTAATTTCTTGTTTTCTTGGGCAGGTTTCATCTGATACGTTAATCTGTTAGCCCTTTAAGACTGTTAAATGCTTACTTTACTGTACTTTAGAAGCTGTGGCGTCTATTGTCTGTGCACGAATGAAAGTGCTTTTGTTTAGAGGGACAACCCATAGCTGTCTTCTGGAAAGTCCGGGAAAGTTTTGCTGGGGACTGAACACGATAAATGTTATGATTTTATAAACCTTTTGACTAAAACCTTTGCAACATGTACAAACATGATTCCCAAAAAGTTGGGACACTGTACAAATTGTGAATAAGAAAGGAATGCAATAATTTACAAATCTCATAAACTTAGATTTGACTCACAAAAGAATATAGATAACAAATCAAATGTTGAAAGTGAAACATTTTGAAATGTCATACCAAATATTGGCTCATTTTGGATTTAAGGAGTGCTACACATTCCAAAAAACTTGGAATAGGTAACAATTTATGAGGTCTAACGAGGTCAATGGGCAACATGATTGGGTATAAAAATAGCAATGTCTCTCAGAAGTCAAGATGGGAAGAAGATCTCAAATACAGAAAGGTGTTTCTCAGAGAAAAATTGCAGAGTTTGAGGTTATTATCAACTACAGTGCACAATATTATCCAAAGATTTAGAGAATCTGGAACATTTTCTGTGCGTAAGGGTAAAGGCCGGATAACTATACTGGATGGCTGTTATCTTCGGGCTCCTACATACATATGGGTTGTATTTTGGTACCATCTGTGATATTTCTTACAGAACAGCCTGATTTTGTTAGTATATACTTATGTTCATAACTTCCTGTATTACGACAACATTGGACCCTTGAGACTTCCATTATATAGACACACTAGTAAAAAACTGTGACATTTGTCAAAATATATTTTTTGTTTCATAGCAAAGTCATCTACAGGACTCAAGGGTAAACCATTCCTAGATCTTTTCCTCTCACAAGTTAACCAATAAGACATTTCTCAAACTTAAATAATAAACAAATGTTTTTAGGATGTCAGACCTTTACACATGAAATATCATCAAAAATAAGAGATGTGCTAAAAGACCAAAGGCACAATGTTTCATATTTAAACTTTAAACACGAACAAAACAGACTCAACAAAACAGATTTGGCACTTATAGCAAATTAAAAAAAACAAGATTTTATTTATTTATAAAAAATCTTACTCACACAAACACTTAAAAACAAAGAGAACATTTTTAAGATTTATAAATCTACCATACATGGGTTTCAAAAACATAAAAAAAGATGAATCATTATTAACAATTTGTTTGTACAGCAAGAAACAAAAGCCACTATTTTGTAGGCACCAAAAGCTAAATATTTAGCCTGTCACCAGGATATATTAAAGTTTCCTGCTTTTATCAGTGCTTTGCCCACACCTTAGTTGTATGTGACATATATATGTGGAAGAGACCATAAATCTGGTTAATTCCCTGCCAGTTAAAGCACCATGACTGGTGGTTCTTAAATGGGGAAGTAAATGATTAGTGAATGACCTCTTTATAAATGTGTTTGTCTGACTCATACGAAAACAAGAATATTTTATTTCTTTCTGCCCAGCTCTGTCTAGCATGTATTTCATGTTTTTGATACAGTAATTACAAATACTTGTCTTTTCTCTAAAGTCTATAACATAAATGTGTGTTCATATCTTGCCAGCATCCACCACTACAGCCAAGAATAACACAAGAAGGCTTCTGATGACGGGATTTTATTTTGTGGCATGATTTTTTTGCCCAAGGCAGCTTTCACTCCGCAGGTGATCTTTCAATTTTGTCCTTCAGTTTGGTCTCTGTGAAAATAAGAAAAATCAATTAATACACAATAACAATTCATTTGGTATCACATGGATTTTTTAAGAGGACATCGGCTGCCCGGTTTTCATAAGTTGGTATGATTCTTTGTGGTCTTTATGAACGGTCTTTACTTGTTCACAGCGACATGATAATAAGCTACTGCTCATCCCATACATTCACTGACAAATGCTTGCTAAACAATGTATCCTCAGGTGCATCCCAAATCATGCACTTATGCACTGTTCCACACCATTTTTTTGTATAGATAATATAAGAGTAGCACACTGAAAAAATAACTCATGTGGCATAGGAAATATCACTAAAATAAACAGTTTATTAACATAATATTTATTTATGACATCAAAAACCTTTAAAAAAAGTTATGTGATGAAAAACGGTAATTAGATGTACTTTTAATGTTAATAGTTTAATAGTAATAGTTTGGTGAATCCCAACAAAAATATTTAACTCTGTTACATAACTTTACTTACATATACACAACATTTAAACAGTATATTTAATAAATTTAAATGCTTCAAAATTTACTTTGTGTAAATTGTAATGTTAAAACACATTACACATTTTTGAGCATCATATTAACTTAATAACTTTTTTTCTGTGGAATATATGAACATTTAACATGAACATTAAAAATCCAACAGTTCATTTATAAAAAATTTGCTAACATTAGATTTATGTAATGAAATGCAGTATACATTTGTCATATACAACTAACATTTTTGGTGAAGCCTAATAGACATATTTCAGTTAATCAGATGTTTCACAAAAAAATCACAAAACATTTTTTTATGTTGGAGTGACACATAAGTCCGGTTGAGCGAAATCTAAAAATATGTCCAAATTGATTTTCATCGACCGCATTGTGGGAAACCAAAAATACACCATGTTGGAATAAACTATTTATTATTCAATTTGAGAAGATACTATTCTAAAATTCTTAATATTGATGGATAAGTGCATAGTGTATACAGTAGTATATCATTTGGGACACAACTTTGCTATCTGTGTGCAAAACTGGTAAAAGGTCTACAGCCATATAAGGAGACTCTGTATATGGCTGGGAGATGGTATCAGTCAGCTAGCAATCTTTGTATAAACCGGACGCAAATTGAAACATTTTGCTCGGTGACACAATTTCAGACTCAGAAAGTCAATATCTAACTAGCCGTTCTCTTTTCAACTATATGCAAACAACAGCTCAAAAAGTGAGTCCAATCTGATATCATATTACTTGAAAACATCTAAAATGTCCTATTTGATCTTGAATAGCTAGATACTTTAAACATTTAGTAACACAGTGCATTACTCACCTTATCCCTATGGGTCCGCTGGTGAGCCCTTAACTGATCTGGATTTGTGAACATTAGTTGGCAAAATGGGCAGACTGACTCAGGTAGAATATTTTGTTCCACCCGGTCTATGGGATCGGGTATGTACAAATGTTCCTTTGGGTGGTCTGGCCTTGTCCAGTGCTTTTGCTTCTTTGTGTGCACCGTGCTAATAACTGAAGGTCTGTGATTTCTTACCACCATTGTGTCTGTATGAGATCCAGAACCAGACTCTAATCTGTAAGCTGATCCCGAATCAAACTCTGGTTTTGTAGTAGAAAACCTAAGGTCATCTTTTTGTGACACCTGTCTCTTTTCATATGAGGTGCAGTCTTGCTGCGGTCCTCCCACAGACTTTACTTGTCTTCCTGTGATGGAACTTTTGTGCGTGTTACTCAGTTTTGCAAAATTTGGAAAAGAACATGCTGTAACTTTACTACCATCCTCCTTGTTCTTATCTCCTGCCTCATTCTCTTTAGCCCTTTGGTTGTTTCTCACATTCCCAGACTGAGAGGGCATCTTCCGCATTTCAGACCCCTCGGGTCTCCCATCTGTGTCATGCCTGACCAGACCAGCACTCCAGCTTTCTAATGGAGGAACAGACAGTTGCTGAATGCAGTGGTGAAGAGAGGGGTAGTCCACGTATTTAAATTTGGGCACATTTTCTTTAGGACTGGTAGGCCTATGGTTTGGCATTTTTGCCAGTGAACAAGATCCCAGCCAGCTATTTAGGGGAGGCACAGAAAGCTGTTGGATGCACTGGTGCAGAGACGGGAAATCCACATACTGGAAACGAGGCACCTTGCAAGGCACATTACAGAGATCATCTTTTCTCCCACGCGTTTGTGGTGATGTCTCTGCGTCACCCGGCTGTTTCCTGACAGCTCTAACCGCCGTGTCACACTCTGATGTGCTGGCTGCGGAGGAGCCTTTGGGATTGCCACCTCCATCTGGAGGTAGGTGCCTGCTGTCCTCCATTCCTGGTACAGGAGGATGATGTTTTTCACTTCTGTGACCATAAAAGACATGTGATCAATGTCCAGACTACTTCTGTAAAGTGTGTATTACGTGATTCAGCAAAGCTATTAGTTTATATGTTGTGATGACCCATATATGGTTTAAACAATTTAATTCAGTTTTCAAACACTTTAAAACCAACAACAAATTTACACATGTGGTTTGTTTCATATTACACGGCCTAAAGGAAAAGCAACCATGAACGCTTTGATATATGAGACAGTACCCTACATCAGACCTACACGGCGGACTGACGCCAGGCTTTTTAAAAGTATATAACTCACCTTTAGTGCACCTCTAGAGGGGTTGTAGATTTCACAGTGGGTGGATGGCTGGGTGGGTTTGGTCTCCACAGGACAGGCTGGAAACATGATAATAACAAACAAAGAATAAGACTCAAAAGGAAAGAGTGAGCGCTAGTCGTGTATTTGTGTTTGTATGCATTGAAAGGGAAGAGATGGTCTGAGTTGCTCCTGTAGCCCTGTGCCATAGGTATAAATAGCTCTGCAGGTATGGAGTACAGAAAAAGTAGGTCAGCTTCAGACTGAACGCCTTCTCCAGGGGGCCCAAAACAACATTTCTGTCACACACACAACACTTCACTACATTCTTCTCTCTGTATTTATCATGTCCAAATCCAAGAACACCCAATACCCCTACACAAAAGCGTGGGAGCAGCCAAGCCCGCCCTGACTTCAGATCATCACGCACACCTATTGAAACTGACACTGGCATACTCCCCATCTGTAGTCAACAGGTGAAGAGATGCGGTTTCCCACCTGGTCCACCCACAGCCAAAGGATTAAATAAACAGTTCTTTTTTATGATGGGTCGGCATCTCACAAACAGACTCAAACAATTAACATTCTGGAAAACACAAAACTGACCAGGGGTCAAAGAAAAACACGCCCCAAATGAGGTTAGGCGAATGGAACATGTTATGTTTAGATGTAATCTGTACAGTATATATTTAATTGAGGGTTGTTAGAAAAAAAGAAAAACGTTAAAGGGTTCAAGCAATAGTTTGCCCCAAAATGAACATCATCATTTGTGTCCCTGCCTGTGAAAACCAGTTTAAAGACAGAAAATCTCATTCTAAGATGAGCATCAAAGCTCTATACATTATGTGGAATGATTGTATGAAGAAGACAGGACTTTCGCTGGGTTCATATAGGCATGGTCTCATTGTCTTCCAGTTGTTACAAACCTGTATGCATTTATTACTAGTCCCGGACACTAATGAACATATAAACTTCAAGCCGTTATGGATCACGATGGACATCGACAATCTTTGGCCTACTGTGGAAGTCAATGGCGACCTGGAATGACAAGGACACGACTTTCTTCCAAATATCTTCCTTTGAGTTAAACACATAGAAAACAGAGGGTGAACAAATGATGATGACAAAAATAACAAATCATAAAATCTCATAATTTATACTTGATTGTACATTTCACATATGATGTTTAACAAACTACATGCACATATTTGAAAACTTTAGATGAAAAAGCTCATTTCACTTAGACTTTGTTTTGTCTAAACCATTCCAAAATACACCATATTGCCGTGGACTCATAATCGTGCTCCACATTCCCACTCGCTGTGTTTTGCAGGAGGAACTGGGTCACCCGCCGTGGCCTACATTTTTTAAGGTTTGTTGTCTTCGTTTGTCCCTCCCCGCACTTATTTAGGCTGGCCCCGCCCTCGCTGTAAAACGGGGGTTGGGAGAGAGAGGCGCAGTTTAAGGAGGAGAGCGAGAGCGCGCTTCCTACTTGTAACCAAACACTGTGTTCACACGCGCGTTAATAAACCGACAAACGATGCTCATCCCTTAAATATCAAACCTGTCGTTGTGTAAAACAAGCTTAATGAGACAACTACAGGCTGTTTGAAACACCTGTAAAGTATGCGACAAACAGATGACGACAGCAATTCAAACACAAACAAATGTATCGTTTGAATATTTGAATGTATCATGACATCACATGTGGAGTGTTGGAACGTTACCTTATAGCTGTCCGCGGAAGTCCGTGCAACGCATGTCAAGTGAGTTCCCCTTCGATTTGATGAGCATTGTGTTCGTCCTTATCATCTGCACTTTATTCTGCCCTGTGACGTCATATAAAACATTAAGACATCTTTTCCCTGTAGTGAGCCCAGGGCCATGAGATGTGGAAACAATGACACACTGTTATTTCTCCTCTTTATTTCAGCAACAATTTAACAGAGACAGTTGCCTCATATGTGGTTTGGCTCTAGGTGCCGCTATTCGGATTCTGATCGAGGGAGGCGAAGGCCAATCATAGTTTGGGCACGCTTCAAGACACGCCCACGAGCCCCGCCTCCATCACGCATCTGTGTCCAATCACGAGGTGGTTTGCGATAAGGGGGCGGGGACAACTTGGCCTAGATCTAGGAGAATTATCATTCAGCTCAGACTAGGTTTACCCGAATCACCCGAGTGAGAGGTGACACCCAGTGCTTCCGGATGTCTTTATCGATCAGTCATGTTAGCTTTGACATATGTGCACTGAATCTAAATTGTTGCTGATGTATAATTTTTATTTATGATACCAATGGTTCATAGAGTTCATATTATATGGGTGATGCTTTTGTGCCCACATGTGTGTGCTTTAATAAACATGGGCACTCTTGCTTACTGTGGGGGAAATGTCAGGGTGTGTGTTATGTTTGTTGGGATTTTGGTGGTCACCTGTTATAAAAGTATTGCTGTGGGATGAAATGTGCCGCTAAAGGGGGTTTAAAGAAGTTTGTACCTAAAGGGATAGTTCAGCCCAGAATAAACATTCTGTATCCAACCACTTTCTTTCTCCATAGAACACGTGAAGATATTTTGAAAAATGTTGGTAAACGAATTCGTCAGCCCGCATTGACCTAAATTGGTTTAGTGAAATTGGAATTCAATGGGAACTAACAGTTTTTGGTTGCCAGTGTGTATACCATTTTTTAATATTCTGGAAATGTAAATAATAATGTTGTTTATTAATATTGAGAAAATACATCATATGTTTACTTTTAAAATGACAACATTGCACACACACACTAAGCCATCTTTTATTTACACAACCACTGACAGTAAAATGGTGAGATGTACAATTGAAACTTCACATTCTAGTGTGACTGCAACCCCAGTTTTTCATTTGTTATCATATAAATTGTGTTTGAGGTATCAGTAGACCGTGGTTCATATAGCCAGAGCCCAATTTAAATCCTTTTTTATTCATTACTTTACGCAACTTGACTTCTTATACTATATGTAGGATAGGACAAAATCTTAGATTCATTTTATGGTTGATAATAGACTGCATGCCAGTACATCAGGATTTCAGACACTGTATGACTTGAGTGATATGAAATGTTCTTAATCTGACAATAAAAGTTTTTTATGCCTAAATTTAAATGTAAATGTAAAAGTTTACCATGCTCATTTGAGTTTCCTTTTTGATATTTTGCTCTTGACCACATTCCAGCCAATCAAATGAACCCATGTGATTGTCTGCCATGACATCTTGGGTTAAAGTATTGATGGTCTGAATTTACATTTTGTCAAGGCCAAACATTACCACATTGCTGAAAATTAGAACAATCCTTTTTTCAAAGAAGTAAAAGAATGTGCAGGTAATGCTTTCTGGAACTAACACCTTTCATTTAACATGTAGTATTCTAGCAAAATAAATTCTAGTAGTTTAAAGAATTTAAATACATGGATATATTACAGCCGTTATTTTCACTAAGTGCCAGGTACCTGTGCATTATAAACAAGCACCAATTCCTTGTTTATTTTTGTTTTAGAAACAATCAAACAAACTAGAATCTCCATGGAGCTGTGGATTTACTAAACCCCAGAGATGAAAGATGAATGTGCTGTCATTCTCATTTCCTCCTTTGTCTTAGTGACTTGTTATGTCAGCATTGTCTTTAGCATTTAATAGATACGGATTAGTAGAATTTCAGCAAAATCCTTGTGGTTTTAAAAAAGTCTTCCTTGACAATCCAGTAGAAGTTGATACATGCTGACTTTTTTCCAGCAGGTGTTTGCAGGGGATGTCAGATGTCCAGGTGAGCTCTTTTTCAGAATGTGGAAAGACCCATGCGGAAAAAACAGTAACACCTTCTCTTTCATCCAGATTTCCTGAATTCAGGCTGGTGCAGACACATTACAGCCTTTCTGAGGGCATGGAAGCAGAATCTGAGTACAACAGTTGCCGTCAATTCGAGGAGAGATGTTTGGTTTTCATTAACTCATTATGCATTAATTGATAAGTATTTGATTGTTTTCTTATAGGATATTTATGTCCAGAAAGCTTTGACTGACTATATACAGTCGCAAAATAAGACATTTTTTGACCATTTCAAAAATTGTCAAGTTTTGCTGAATGTATTATTTATAGGTGTGGGTTTAGGTAAAAGGATTATTCTTGTTTTATAAATGTAAACAAAATTTCTCCTTAATTTAAACTAAAATATTTTTCTATTTTTTTTATTTGCATTAAATATAAAGAAAATGAAAACTAGAAAAACAGGTCAGAATAACAGAAAAGTTTTTTAAGACTTCAAATTTACTTGTAAGAAATCCTTGATCTTTATCACAGTTGTTGAAATTTACTGGAATGATTACAATACATCTTGCAATGCTTGTTAATTTTTCTCTTGGAATGTAGGTCTCTTACCTCAATTTCCCATCTTCTGCTGTCGGTCCAGGAATTTCTGTCGCCTATCTACCGGAATCTCATCTAAGCTTATACCATGGTTGCTTGCCCTTTGTGACATCACACAGAAAAGAAATCATCATACTTATGTTTAGAGGGTTTCTCCCTGAGAGTTAATATGTTAAACTGCAAAACACTTTCATACATAATGCAGAGCAAATATTAAAAAGATTCCTTTCTTACCCTGGAGTAAGGTCCGGAGGTACAGGCAGCGCCTTTTCAAAACCATCCCTCCCAACTAACCAATATGTTTCCTCTACGCCTTTACCCTATTAGAAAATAACAGAGAAACAGATAGGCTAGTGTGATTGCAATAAATGTAGTCACAGCTTTAAGGCATTTGGTGTAAAAGGACAGAATTATGCAGTGCATGTTCCCACATGTAAATATGTATATGTACCTTTAACTCTGTCTTGCCTCTAGTATTTATTTTGTAGCCAAGTTTGAGCTCATTCAGGACATCAACAGTACTCTGGTTGACATGGATTCTGTAAGCTGCAGTAACAAGGCATGCAAAAGAATAAAACATACAATAAAGTAAAAATGGAAACAATAACACCGCAAACATTTACTTACTACTTCATTGATGTATAAAATGATATTTTCCTATATGCTTAGGGTTTTAAAATTGTAAACAATCATAAAATTCAACACCTATGTTAAAACTCGACATTTTGTATTATCAATATAGCTGATGTCTCAGTGGAAGATAATTCATCCAACATAACCATGTTTAATGGTTGTATGCTTATGCTTACTGAGTTCATGTGCACTGATAATATACTTATTACATAAACTAGGAATAAAAAATTCAATTAATTGATATTTTTCACTGACAGAATGTTTACTGTTTATTTTTATTATGAACTTTTTTATAATGTACATTATCGGAAATACAAAGAAAATACCTAACCACTAGATGGCAATATGTCACTAAAATCTAAAGTGCTTTGAGGGGGTCTTAGATAATTACAGCATGCCCTCTTTGGGCCCTCAAAAAACACCCGGGAGCCTTAAAATTATAGATCACCCAGAAATAAAAAATGATAATCCTTTCCTCAATCTCATGACTTCCGCAAAACACAAAATAAAATGCTTGTAAACGGTGCCCATTCTCTTTCATTAAGTTGAAACTTCAAAACATCTTCTTTTGTGTTCGGAGGATATAAAGTCATAATACAACTATATGAGAACTGTTAACCTGCGTGTTTATGAAACATAAGGCAAGAGCTCTGAAATTAACATGGCAGAAGGTCCGATTAAAGGTGAGACAGGTCAGGGTTATAGCAGAGGCTGAGTTCTAAGAGGACATTAGCTTTAAAGCAGAATTTTCTTTCTAATTTGGCTTATACTCTTAAGAGATTACAGAGCACTCTGCACCTTAACTCTCTGAGCTACTCACTGACATGCACTCACTGATCAGTACAAACCAGCAAGACCTCAAACTGATCCTCGGGCCAAAACACATACACATAATGGATTCCAAGAAATCAGCTTCAAAGACAAATGCTTACATTGTTATTTACACTCACATATACAGTTTAGTGTACTTACGCAACCCTGTGGATTCCATTCGGGAGGCTGTGTTTACTGTGTCCCCAAACAGACAGTATCGAGGCATCTTTAACCCAACTACACCCGCAACCACTGGACCTGATACACACAAAGAAAAATACATAAAGTGAAAAAAGGTTATTTTACATTTTCATGCATGTGTGTAGGAACCACGTGATCTCAATGACTTTAAGGGTGGAGGAGAGGGGCGACACTGTGGTCACTAATTGGATGAATCTGTTAATTGGATGATGCTGGGGATTTACATTTCACTTGTTCTTCAAGACCTATCAGATCAGAAGAGTAAATACAATTTTACATGTAGTCCTATGTTCAGTTTGGTGATGTAAGACTCAATAAATTAGATCAAATGGGAAAATGTTGGTTTTATAACATCATAAGAAAAAATATTTTTCCTGGAGTAAACTCTTTTCTCAACCTGGTTTAGATTTATTAAAACCAATGATAAAAGATGTCCATGAAGGTTTAACAAAAGTCTCACCAATCGGACAGTTATTGTTCAGTCCATTAAAAAAATTACAGGACAACCAATGGATTAAGTCATCATAGAAAGCCATATCGTGTTTGAATATTTGTAATTTGTTAAAGTAAGGCTATAATTAAGATTTTTCCAATAAATTTGTGGTTATTCTTACCACTGTGGAGTCCAATGCGGATTTTGACTTTCACATCAGGCATATGCCTCATTTTAAAGGTTCCGATGCAATGCAGAATGTCCAGACACATGTTGGCCATCTCTGCTGCATGCCGGTTGCCATTACGGTTGGGAACCCCTGATGCCACCATGTATGCATCACCAATAGTCTCTACCTGTTGATAAATGGCAAATATAATGTTTATGGTTTAATATACTGTGATGCACTTGTTGAGGATCCTTTAAAACATAGCATACATATATATCAGATTTTTTGACACAAAAATATATTTTTGAAGGTATCTCCTCAACTAATGTTTTATAGTTGGTCCCTTTCGATTGTAAGAATAATAATTACTATTGTCAAGTCATTAATGGGTACCAATTTCTTTGAGAAAGTTCAAGCATATAGTAGTTGATCTAAACTAAAGTTTCATGAGTGCATCAGTAAAACACACCTTGTACACGTCATGGATTGCTATGATGCCATCAAACAGAGTATAAAGGTCATTGAGGAGATCAACCACCTCTATAGGTTCACTCAGAGCAGAGATGGTGGTAAATCCCACTATATCACTAAAATATAGTGTTACTTCTGCAAAATGCTCTGGTTTAACTGGCTTGCCTGTCTTTAATGCCAAGGCCACAGACCTGAAAAATGAAAGAGAGAATGTCATTATAGAACTAACACAATTATGAAAGATAAACTGATATAAAGATTTCAGTCCAACTCACTTGGGCAGCATTTGAGCTAAGAGAGCATCTGTTTTTTGTCGCTCTACTTCAAGTTCCTCAGTCCTTTCTCGGATCAAATCCTCCAGATTGGAGGAGTACTGCTCCAGCATCCGCAACATCGAGTCAATTATATTTGTTTTCTTCCCCTTACTTACATTCTTAAACTGTAGGTCAAAGAGAATGAGAAATAATCACAGATGGTATAGTGGAAAGAAAGAGTAAGAGATACCAATGTGATTAATACATGTTGTATAGCACACTCTACATAATGCATAAGGTTATCAACCCATTTTTGGGTGAAATTATTTATTTTTGTCTGGGTTTGTTCCTTTTTCATTCGGCATTCGAAAAGAACATTTAAAACCATGTGACACAGTATGCTATCACAATAGCTCGAAATCTAAAGGAATATATTGACATAGGTCTCCTTGACCATTTGGGGTGCATGAATGTGATATAAAAAGAAATGAGAAGTACCTGTCTGAAGATCTCTTCAAACGTAGGTCTTTTATCAGGCTCTTCACACCAGGATTGTTTCATAATCTGAATCACCTCTAGTGGAGCTTCATCCATGGACACAGTAGGCCGACACAAAGGAGGAGGAGAACGCACCTTCTCTATAATCTCTGCATAAAGTTACACATCTGCAGTTAGATCTAAAGCACGTTGAACCAAATTTTAAACATTTACAAACTTGTCTTACAACAAAAATGACTTTGGTGAATTTTAGAAAAAAAATGGCAATACATTTTTTGATTACCAACATTTTAAAGATAGATAGTCATACATGTTTTAAATGATAAAGTTTGAGTGAATACTGATATAATTTTCATTTTGAGGGGATTCCTTGAGGCCTCCATTGGTAACCATCCCCTAAAGTCCGATAGTCATTGCAGTATCAAATATGTTTGCTGTTCTTTAACAATATGAACAAATGAACAAGTGATGGGTGTTGGTGTAGATGTGTGTAAGGTGGTGAATATCTAACCCTCAGGGGGCATGTCCAGCATGCAGAAAGGTGCACATCTTGAGATCACCTCCTGCATGATAATGGAATAGCTGTATACGTCTGCTGCATACGATCCCTTTTTCTTTAGTTTAGGATCTCGTAAGATCTCTGGAGCTGTCCAAAACAGATCTGTACCAAAGAAGAAGAGCAAAATATAGAACATTGCTTTTTATGAGGAAATATGCTCAGGACTGTACGGATCAACATCCTGAGACACAGCAAAGATATACATAGGAATTTAAGTGCTTTGAGACAGGAATTAACATTAACTGTGGTATCCATGTAAAGTTTTGTGACATTTGTGGTCAATTATCCAAAAACCAATGGCTGGCTTAGGGTTCTTATGATTTTCATTCCCTTGATGCATACCCTCAGGTTTGGTGTCCTCCATGGCTATGTTTTGAGAGGTGATGATTTCATTGATGCCATAATCTGTGACCTTCAGAACAAACCGTCCATCTACCACACAGTTTCTGGACTTCAAACGGCCATGAATAATTCCACGATTATGCAAGTACTTCATGCCCTGACAGAATAAGAACAAAGGGAGATCATTGAGAAAATATATTAAACATTTTGATTAAATTTAGATTTGACACTATCAGCCATGCCATTGAAAGGCATGGTTCACCCAGAAAGGAAAATTCTAATATCATCGATGTGAAGATTATTACACAAAAGAAGATTATTATATTATAAAGACGCAAAACCAATGCAAGTCAACGGGTGCCGACATTTTTCAGAACAACCTCTTTAATTGGCCAGGTTTGTCATGGGCAACTTTTCAGCATCTCTTATCAACTTCATTGATCTCTTTGATATCTCACCCTGATCAGGTCAAGGAGTAGAGAAGATTTGAACATCCAGTCCAGTCTCATTTCTTCATTGTTGAGCAGATCTTCCAGACTGCCTCTGGTACAGTGCTCTGTTACAATGCCAAATATGCCAGAATCCAAGAACAGGCCCAGAAACAGGTTCAGATTCTCATGACGCATATCTCTGAGCTTTCGAGTGAGAGATGAAAACACAGACGCTGAGATATTACAGAAGGTGACATAGAGAAATGTCAAGATAGTGAAGTGAGTAGAAATCTGTTATTTTCCAGGACTTATTTATGTTACTTTTCTCTTCATATTTCTATTACCTTGATAAAGATACCCTGTGTGGTGTCGTTGATGTCTGGTACAGTTCCTTTACAGGGACACTTCTTCAGCCAAACCCAGTCACCCTGACATAAGCAAGACAAAGGTTGACACAACATATAGTTCAGTATACACAAAACAAATCACTGCTGCATGTCCTATAAATACCAACACTTTTCAAAAAGAACCAATGGTCAACATAGGACCACAATAAATAGCAGGCACACATACATATTTAACTCACCTCAAATACAGCAACGTTGGACGTTTCAGGAGTTGATGTAATGTAACTGCGAGCTGAAACGGAGTGACGTGGAGTTTTGACATCAGGTTGACTTTTTAACATACTGTCCTCATTCAGCTTCTACAGAAAGAGGGCCCAAAAATGGTCAGAATTACAATGTCTTTTAATAAAAGAGAAATAGAGAGTGAGATAGAGAGAGAGACAGACCCTTCTGCTAAGTGTGGTGTTGATGAAAACCAAGTCATCCAGTGTCAGAATGATCTTGGTTGCATTTCCAAATTCTCCTCCACCAAACGATCCTATTTCCATCTGTCCGTATTTTCTGCACACACAGGTACATACTCATTTGTTTAATAATAACATGTACTCTTGTTCCATCCAGAATGGTTAGTCACCATACTTAGTAAGAATAATCTCATACCTGAGATGCAGAATGCAGGCACCTGCTCCGCAAATAAATGAACAGAACAGGAAAACCAAGAAGACGGTCACTGCATCTAGACCTGTAACAGTGTTTACATTTATCTAAAGTGATGATGATGCAATAAAATAACAAACAATTTTGAAAGTTTATGGTACTATCTATGGGTAAACTATATGAAAACCCTTATCAACCAAGATTTTCTCTCTAATTACCTCCACTACATGCAACAGAAGCACTAAACCAACAGTTTGGGTCACTTCTCGGACTCGCTCCTGCAAAATGAATGGATCTTCCCAGGTATTTCAGCCCTCCATATTTCCCAAAAGTGTGTGGTGCTTCCAGGGAATGTGTGCGGTGCAGGGTTGACCCAGAGCCATCTGTGTCCAGGACAGCATAACGCGTCTGCATTCCCTCTCCATTGGTACCTGATGATATCCACTGGTTAAAGCCATCAAATTCAAATCCACCCTCATTCTGAGCCAGAACTTCGCCTGATACCCATCGCCCTCCACTCGCAGCTCTACTCTGCTCAGCAGCCATGGCTGTATAATAGAGCATGTTATAGATGGTCCCAAAAAATGGAGAAACCTGTGGAGACAAAAAATGGAATTAATTTGTAGTGTCCAATGAAGCTTTTTTTGTGATATTGGAATTTAATAAAAGAGCTTTATTCGTACATACAGTTAATCTAAATGTTTACTTTATGATGACCATTTAGAGACAAAAAAAAACAACACGAAGCTTCAACAAACAATAAATTATGATTAGGGAGGATAACAATCACCAAGATTATTGTTTCTGACTCAAAACCAAAACCGGTGGGTGGTTTCAAATTAAATGGGTTTAACACAATTCTCAACCCCATTGGTTTACTTTAAATGATCCCACTAGTCCAGGGCTCTTGATAAGATGAGTTCTGACCAACAGTATTACCTCTTCAGCCGGCATGCTGGTCCTGATGTCATAGGATTCCCTTGCTTTATTAAAGGCTTCATAGAAATTATGTTCGCCTTGATCCATAGTGACTGTTAAGACCCCGTCATATGCCCTTCGCAGTTTGGTATCATTGGCCAGAATTGGATAGCTCACATTTTTATATGGCAGTGAATACAGCAATGTGTCATATGGGATAAAGATATAGCCTCTGTCAATCATTCTCATGTCCATTGCTGTGGTTAGCAACTTGTATTGTTCCTGTCCACCAATCAGAACGGAGTGCATGCACATGATGACAACTGTAGAAAACGAGAAGAGTTAAGAAAAGGAATTAAATTAAGTCTTAATAAAAGCAAGTCAATGATCAGTTCACAAGATTGTTCGTAAAGGATGATACAGCACATTTTTATGTTGGAGCTATTTAATATAATTCATCCTAGCCTGTTACATCAACAATCTATAGTGATGATTAAGTGATCAGATAAGTTCAGATAAAAATATATTGAAAATTCGAAAGCAGAAGTAATAGAAGTCACCTCTCACTCGATCTGTTTCCCGTATTACTTTCAGGGCTCGCCGCGGTCCATCCTTATCCCTTTCCATGGTGGTCACAACACCAACTGGCAGGCCAAGAGTCCGCAAGGATGCTGCAAGTTCATGTCCTGTTGCTTCCCACATATCGCTTTCAGCCGTCATAATCCCAATGTGCGCCCAGCGAAAAAAGCGCAGCACAGAGAACAGCACACGAGATGACAGCGGAAGTGGCCTGAGAAACGTTGGATACATTCCTTCATTCATGTCAGGTTTCAGGCAGGACCAAGACAGGATGCCCTTGTTCCAATTTTTGGCTAGCAGTGCAGCTGAAGTACAGTACCCAGGGTTCGCCGGACCAAGAAAGGCGGAACCGTAACCCTCCAGCTCGGCAAAGCGTGCCAGGCCTCTGGAGCTAGTGCAATCCTCATTGACAAGCGTGTAGTCATACCAGTAGCCTTTATTTAGCTCAGGGTCTTTGTTAATGCGGCTCGTGGCTAGTCGGGCTGCCAGGTCTGGCAGGGCTTTGGAGTACATGGGATCACATGCCCATGGTCCTACAATGGCGATTTTGAAGGTGGTGCCCCAGGCCACACAAGGCAGATTTGAAATTATGACTAGTGGAATTAGAAGCCAGTTACCCCACCAGTTGTAAGTGTGTAGGACTGGGGGGAAGGACACATGATTCGGCCTGCAGGAGACTTTCAGTTTGTGCCTTGATGTTTGTTTTTGTCGTCTGTTTTGATCAGAAGATGGCTGCCATCGGGGGTGGTAGGACTGGCGAAGAAAACTAGAGTTTTTGTGGTCGGCCATTTTGTTGTTTGTATATTACTTTTTTTTGGATGAATGGCAGGGAACGTGTACTTTGCTGATTCAGTGGATATTGTTTTGGGTTCTACCCACTCGGGGAACTAGCCCAAAACTACAGCACAATACCCAGCCATCAGTGTCTGCTTTACCGGAGTTTGTTACAGACAAAATTCAAGGTATTGGGAACAGAGAGTGAAAGGAGATGAAATGAGGGACCAAAACAAAAACGACAAGTTAGTTTTTTATATTGAGAAAATGCCAACAAAATCAAAGTATGAAATATTGCAGATGCTTTACAAACTTTGATAACCTAGAATATGATATTAAACCAAATGCTTTAGACAAAATTTTGTTTGCTAAAAAGAGTGACCACAGTGACGTTAAGTAGCAATGTTCTACAACCCTATTATGATATTGTGTATCCCAATGTGATCCTAAGGATCTGATCTCTGATTCCAGGCTTTGTTCTAATCAGCTGACCAGCTCCATCCTCACCTGACTCATGTACCATCTGTCTGTGGGGTTTAAAGGTGTAGGCGGGGTGAAGAGTAACACAACTCCTATCAGGTTGTCTGCCCATTCCATTCAATTCTCTCTCTCTCTCTCTCTCTCTCTCTCTCTCTCTCTCTCTCTCTCTCTCTCTCTCTCTCTCTCTCTCTCTCTCTCTCTCTCTCTCTCTCTCTCTCTCTCTCTCTCTCTCTCTCTCTCTCTCTCAGCATACAGATTACAATTAAAGAGCTCTACCTTTATCAGCCACAGTAACTGCCAAATAACGTGAGGCTTAACCAATCTTAATCTTAGCCTTATCTCATTGCAAAATCATCACTTTATATCTTTTGACCTTTCAATGTATCCTTTCATTTTGTATCCTCTAATCTACGTCTTCCTTTCTTAATTTAAATGCAAACTCTTGCTCCAGCACTCTCTAAGTTGGGCCTTATTTTTTTCAGCTCATTTGATTAGGATTGCGGAACATTGCATGAGATGAGGATGGTGAAAGATTGCATGAGACCTGCCAGTCTTGCATTATTTCTGTGTTTTGCCTGTGATGTCAAATAATAGACACACCACAATTTGCAGTGCATGGGAGCTGAACAGATTCTTTATTCAAAAAAACTGTATGATACAGTCTCATTTCTTGTATATATTTTCTGGACATCAAGATTCCAAGCTGAAAATAAAATCTTTAAAATCTATGAATATTTGTGCTCTGGTGCTTTTTAAAAAAAGAAGAGCTTCAAAGGAGAGCTTCTTACTCGTTTTGGTCCTTTGAAATGTAAATAAAGAACATACTTTTATTTTCATACAATCTTTCAGCTATTTGTTGAAAACAGGTGACTGACCGGTGATACTCATACTTCCAGAACATTTTACAATTGATACCCATGCAGTCTGAGATCTAACAATCTACAATTACTTAACAACGCTCACAGACGACCTAATCCTTAAACCTTTTTTTAGGTCTGCCTAAGCTTAATTTATATAAAAAACTGCTGCTTTTTATTAAATCTTGGTTAATATGATATATATAGAAAGTCTAACCTGGTGTGTTAATTGAGAGCCTTGCTGAGTGCTTGTTCCATAAGAAAGTTCCATTGGAGTCTACAAGAGCTGTAATCCAGCGAGGAGATATTCCAGGAGATTTAAATATCCAAAATTAGAGTGAAAAAAAGGCATTGCACAAAAAATTGTTCCAAATATGTCTACAGTCTAATACATTTTCCTAAAACAAATGTAGAAGTCCCGATTTCTTGCTTCATTTTTGGTTTTTGGTCCTTGCTCCCCTGGGCTCAGTCCTGCCCCAATCTGACGAGCCCAATGGGGAAGCCACTGGAACAAAAGCCTCTTAGAGTCCTGGGTCTTTACTTTTTACAGAGTGAGTAGAAGCAGAAGAGAAAGGATTGGGCTGGCAGGGAACTAAAGTGGTAACTTCTTAACCCTCTTTATCCCATAATCCACACATACATGGCAAATGGCAGTTCTTGTGTGTTTAGGTGTGGCAATGTTACATTTAAGATATTGATTTGCCATTTCAAGTAACCTAAACCAACTCCTATACTCAAAATTTCACACAAACATGAGCAAAAATATTTGATTTCTTTATTCACTAAAATAGATCATTTTATGTTCATCATCAATTATTCATTACAGGGTTTTCTTTTCAAATGTATGCATTTGGCAAATGCAATTATTCAAAGCGACTCGTGTGCGTTGCCTTAAACCCATGATTCTTTTAGAGCCATGTCAGCCACATTAACTAAACGTTTGAAATGCTTAAAATGTATACGACAATGGAGGGGTTTGATTGTTGAGATCAAAGCTGTGAGTTAGATACAGTCCTCATGGGATTAGCCATGAGCCAACAAGTGTGAGTTACTGATTGTACTGTTCTGATCTAAAAATATTTCCCTTAATACTAAATTTAACATCACGCTCGTTCTGCAATGAGTTTAGGATGACGGTGCAATGTCCTCATGTCACACTAAAGTGCGTCTCTTTTTCTTCTCTGCTCCTCCCTGTTGCCTGATCTATCGTGAGGTTATACAATTGGCTGGGGATTTCCAACAGGTAAAAAGATCCCTGAAACTGTAATTGTTTATTGTTGCAACTCTTTTCTGGAGTAATTCCGTGCTTACTGTATTGTACTTTCATTTTGTGTCTGAATATTTAGGATTAGGTATGCAATGTGTCTATTGACAGAAATGCAAGCCTTATAGCACACCCACATCTGCCAGATAGCTATTAAATATCTCCATTTTCATCTGAATCTGGTAGAAATTGTTTGCCCGTCTTCAATACATGTCTGAGATGTCCGTTGTCCAATCTCACTCTTAAAGATGTCTGTTAGACATTTATGATTTAGAATGGATTTAAAACAACTCTTTCTGAATGTTTAGCAGATTCTTTTCATTTTAGATCTCCAGATCTTTAGCAGATATCTTACAGACGTACCTGTGCTATCTGGGAATAAAATACCTATGCCTTCAGAGGAGTATAAATACAGGATAAACGAAGTACAATTATGTTATTTACATTTAACATGTATTAATTTGGCTGATGCTTTTATACTAAGAGACATACAAGTATAATGCAGTGGACAGCTATAACTGCAGAGCAAATAGGGGAAGATGCCATGCTCAAGGGCACTTCAGTCATTGTTTGCTGGTACTGGGAATCGAACCCGCAACCTCCTACTCACAACTCCAACCCTATTACCACCAGACCACTATTCTGTTATCTTTGAATACGTTCTTTCTATACATAGCAGATCTTCCTACGTGGGTTTCACGGCCATGTTTCTACAGTAGGTCTGAACTGATTAACTGCTTTACAGGTAATCATTTTTTTTTTATAAATAGGTTTTCTCCTTCAGCAATGAAGCATCTTTTTCCTCTGACAGCCTCCATAGTCATTTACAGGTGTGTGAGCAATTGCTTGCATGCTCAGTGCATAGCTCAATCCCACAATGAACACATGTGTGGAGGGGACAAAACCACCAACCCTATCTTCTGTATCTTTTTCAGTTCTTTTTGAGTTTGAACAAGAAACTGTGTTACCTTTCTATAAAAGATTGTCAATGGTGTTTTCAATGGTGTGTGTGTGTGTGTGTGTGTGTGTGTGTGTGTGTGTGTGTGTGTGTGTGTGTGTGTGTGTGTGTGTGTGTGTGTCCTGCTAGCTTGTGATTGAAAGACTCCATTTTAAGATAATCAGATTAGTCAGATTGGGTTGTGCTACACTGAGCTTCAACCATCAAGCCTCTTATATCTGTTCTATCTGTAAGAGAGAGAGAGAGAGAGAGAAATGTTAATAGCAAAATTCATCATCTATAGTGTTCAAAGAATAAATAAATAAAACATTAAGGGATGAAATGAACCTATGACTTTGCACTCAAAATTAGAAAAGACAATAAGAATATATATTTTCAAACACACTTTATTTTTTACATTTACATAAGATGTTAGTCTAGCAGTAAAGTTTAGTGTAATTTGCCATATGAGAGGACCTGCTTTTTAAAATTAATTTAATAGAAATGATCATAATAGTATACTTATGTTTTTATATTACAAAGCATATAGTTGTAAGCTTGGCGAGATAAAGGATTTATGATACAAATTTACACATTTTACAAATTTTTACAAATTTTTAAGCGCCTGGATATTGCTGACCACTGAACATGGATTTATAGGATCTTGTTCAAGTAAAGAGAGGTAAACATCACGGGTTAAATGACGAAAAAAAAGAATATCATATATCCCACAGCACATTTGACGTACGCAGCGGAAGCAAAATGAAGTTCCGCATGTGGGACAAATGATATTAGGGCATCCAAGACCGTTGTGAGTGAGCAGGGCCTTGCATCCTGGACAGGCCCTGAAGTATGGGCAACCTCTCACAGAGCTCCGAGGGTCCTCAATCAGTTTGGTGCTGAGGAGAGAAGCACGAAGAGCACAGTTTGGAAGCGTGCAGGATTTGGTGATTGAAGCGTTTTGTGGCCACTCTCTTTGACAAGCGGTGCAAAAATAAAACACAGCACGCTTTGATTTAGAACACGTCCTGCAGACTGCGAGCTGACCATTCACCTCCACCTCTCCAATGTTTTCTGATTTGTGGCAACCAGGGCACTGTGGAGAAAGGGTTAAGAGCCTTTAGAAGACGCATAAAAAAATTAAAGCACTCAAAAAGGCAAAATAATAGCAATAATTACAATGATTGACAATAAATACACACAATACTTCAGATAATTAAAAAATAAATAAATATATTCGAGAGGTCAAAACATTAGGAGTATCATTTGAACAAGTCAAACATTTGTCTCAAAAAGAAGAAGCAGAAGAAAGGAAATCAAAACATTGACATGGGTTTCTCAGGATAAATCTTAAATACAGAAATAGAAGAACAGACAAAAAAGAAAAACACTGTAAACAAATCATATATTAGTATTTTAGCAGTTATTAACAATTGTTGATCCTCTCTTTCAGCAATATTTTTTTTAGATATGTTCCAATGTATACTGCACTATTTTGTGTACTTTCACACCCAATGCTGTATATGCAACATACATTCCAAATTTTCAAAACACTATTTGAATAAAGTGATGACAGCAATTTGGCGAACTTGGAATTTAATTACATATATTTATGTATGTAAACACAATATTAATTTTATGCAGGAGTCCATTAATATTTCAGATAAGTATATATATATATATATATATATATATATATATATATATATTAGTATATAAGTAGATCTTAAAAGTTTTAGCCCATTAAGTTTCTTCTAGATTCTAGCTCGCGATGGAAAACTGCGTCACAGATAATCAGACCTATTGACATAGTGTCCTAAATTAAGTCTAATAGTTTAATTCTGTCTCAGAAACCCCGACAAAATCTGACGTCATGAGGGCCTAATTGTGACCTTGCTGTCGCGCGGTCAATCTACCTTTAGAACATTCATGGCTCAAATCCTCCTGGACTAAATCCACACACAGACAACTAGAGATGCCTGTAAACAATAGAAAGAAAAAGAAAGAGTGTCACGGACGGGTTTCAGGGGATTAAAAAGAAAGGAATGATGTGGGAACAGTGTGGCAGGCAAATACAGACAAAATTTGCTATACAAAATAATGCACTATTATGTTTATTATACAAAAGAAATTCAACATAACATTAAACATTTGAGTGTTACTTAGAAACAAGCATCAATTTTCTCTTTCAAAAAAAGTTTTTTAATGTCCACAAGTTTAAAAAGAATTCCTCTAAAATCCACATACCTGAATGCTGCTGTACGATCCTCTTTCTACAGTAAAGGAGAGCTCAACTTTACTGTTCACTTCTGAAGCAAACTGAGTATTTCCTTAAAATAAAGGGGAATACCCCAGTATAAACCTTTCACTTTCTTTTTTGCTGTTGATAAGAAATACAAGTGGAATTTCCACAAATAAATATGCATATTCATTTAAATACACATGTTAATATATAATCTTCATACCTGTAGGGATTTATACATTATAGATGGATAGATATATATTTTATATATATATATATAACATACATTATAGTCAAAGACTAGAACATCTTTTAAAAGTAAATAGGCCAAATGCGTCATCTAGTGGTCAGTCAGCAAACTGTTAAAAGTTATATTGGACATCACCTCAACTCTTAAGTAGGTCACACATATGAGATTTTGGTTATTGTCAAAAAAGAAATAAAATCCTCAATCTTTAAAATGTAAAGAAAAGTCAAATCCAATCATCATTACACCCATTGTAAGGGGATTTGCAAGAGATCCATTTATTTTATGTCAATAAAAAGTGATTTTATTATTGAACATCGGCTTATGTCTAACTTTGTTTAGAGGAGGTAAATATCTGCTCAAAAATAGATTCTGTTAATGCTATGAGAAGATAACTATAAATCCTGGATTCATATTTACTTATGCTAGTAAACAATGTCTACTTTTTCTTACTTGATAAATAGCATTTGTTGTTGTATAAGCAAAAAATAACTCAATTGCCTTCCAGAATTAACGTTAGATATCAATTTCTTAAAACATTTGGCTTAAAGAACATAACACATTTTATTTTCTTGTGTAGGAATGTGTTTTATCTAATATGAATATTTATTTTTCTAAATAAAATTACCAATACCCTGAACAAAATCATAGCTCAGTTCTGTAAACACCTCCACTAAAGTCCTAGTTGTTGAAGAATGTCACTGTTTTTCTTCAACACACAAGGCTTCATCTCAAGATCACTGTCATCCAAATCACTGTCATAGTACTCATCATCATCATAGCATTCAAGGTCCATACAGCGAAAGCAGAACTCTGTTTCGCATGTGGGACAAATGATATCAGGGCATCCACGACCGTTGTGAGTGAGCAGGGCCGTGCATCCTGGACAGGCCCTGAAGTATGGACAACCATTCACCGAGCTCCGAGGGTCCTCAATCAGTTTGGTGCTGAGGAGAGCAGCACGAAGAGCACAGTTTGGAAGCGTGCAGGATTTGGTGATTGAAACGTTGTGTGGCCACTCTCTTTGACAAGCGGTGCAGAAATAAAACACAGCACGCTTTGATTTAGAACACGTCCTGCAGACTGCGAGCTGACCATTCACCTCCAACTTTCCGATGTTTTCCGATTTGTGGCAACCAGGACACTGTGGAGAAAGGGTTAAGAGCTTTTAGAAGATGCATAAAAATAATCTAAACTCAATATTCATTTTATGCAGAAGCCAATTTTTTTATATACAATAAGTATAACAACTTGTTTATCTTAAAAGTTTTAGCCCATTAAGTTTCTTCTAGATTCTAGCTCTCAATGGAAAACTGCGTCAGAGTTAATCAGACCTATTGACATAGTGTCCTAAATTAAGTCTAATAGTTTAATTCTGTCTCAGAAGGCCTGACAAAATCTGACGTCATGAGGGCCTAACTGTGACCTTGCTGTCGCGCGGTCAATCTACCTTTAGAACATTCATGGCTCAAATCCTCCTGGACTAAATCCACACACAGACAACTAGAGATGCCTGTAAACAATAGAAAGAAAAAGAAAGAGTGTCACGGACGGGTTTCAGGGGATTAAAAAGAAAGGAATGATGTGGGAACAGTGTGGCAGGCAAATATAGACACAAGTTTGTCTCTGACAGCTTTTTCACACAAAATAATGCACTACTATGTTTATTTTACAAAAGAAATTCAACATAACATTAAACATTTGAGTTTAACTTCGAAACAAGCATCAATTTTCTCTTGCGAAAAAGGTTTTTATGTCCACAAGTTTAAAAAGAATTTAGCTTAAATCTACATACCTGTATGCTGCTGTAGGATCCTCTTTCTACAGTAAGATGAAGATAAAGAGAATATATTGTCATTAAAGGAGAGCTTAACGTTACTGTTCACTTCTTAAGCAAACTGAGTATTTCCTTGAAATAGAGGGGAATACCCAAGTAAAAACCTTTCGCTTTCTTTTTTGCTATTGATAAGAAAAACAAAGTGGAATTTCCACAAAATAATTTTGTATATTCATATAAATATGTATGTAGACATATAATCTTCATACCTGTTTGGGTTACATAGGTTTTCTCATAAACTGAACAAAATCATAGCTAAGTGCTGTACACACCTCCACTAAAGTGCTAGTTGTTTAAGAATGTCACTGTTTTTCTTCAACACACAGGGCTTCATCTCAGGATCACTGTCATCCAAATCACTGTCATAGTACTCATCATCATCATAGCATTAAAGGTCCATACAGCGAAAGCAGAACTCTGTTTTGCATGTGGGCAAAATGATATCAGGGCATCCACGGCCGTTGTGAGGGAGCAGGGCTTAAATCCTGGACAGACACTGAAGTATGGACAACCATTCACTGAGCCTTGAGGGTTGTCAATTATTTGGAACTGAGTAGAGCAGCACGAAGAGCACAGTTTGGCAGCGTGCAGGACTTGGTGACTGAAGCTTTGTGTGCCCACTCTCGTTGACATGAGATGCAGAACTGAAACACAGAACGTCTTGATTTAGAACACATCATGCATGTTGAGTGTTCCACATTGTTATCCGTAAAAGGTGAACTCCAGGACACTGAGGTGAGATAATGTTATTTATGTAAATGGTATTATATTGGTAACCCACCATAGTTTTTTAACCATACAAGTAGTAAACTAACCACAATTTAAGCCATAATTTGGAATTTAAATAAAGATGCTTCATGATGCCATAAAAAAAAAACTTTGTCTAAATGGTTTCCAATTGACCCTTTCACATTCAAAGAATCATTCAATTTCACAAAAGGTTCCTTGTGGTCAGAAAACATTCTTCAGTTTATATAAAGCTTAGGAAGATCTGGTTATTTAAATACCTCTGACAGAATTGTTCTTTATGGAACCAAAATTGGTTCTATGGCATTACTGTAAAGAAGCACTTTTATTTTTAGAAGAGTACACACTTGTAACATTCAAGTGTCTCTCAAGAAAGTAAACATTCAATGCTTTTTAAAAACGATTTTATATAGTCATTTCATCCTTTATCATTATTACATTATATTAAAATTACTCCCAAACTTAAAGTAAAGCTTGCATTTGAACAACTCATGCCGGAAGTTTTATTTGCTATTAAATTGTTGATCTACCTTTACAATGTTCATGATTCAAATCCTTGTTAGGTGGGAGAATGAATTAATGGAGGAAAACTTTTTTGAAAAATCATAAACAGCAGAAAAAGGGGAATACCATGGTACTACTTTCACTTTTTATTTCAGACGTAACCTTCCTTTTGCTAATAAAATGATTAGTTGAATCATTAACCTATAAGATAACCTGTAGTGTCAACAATTTCCAACGTTGAATGATTTTTAGAAATAGAAATAACTTTAACATAGCCAAGCAGCGTTAAGTTTCAATTTAGATTTATTCTAACAAAATTTTACTTCTTATAGTCTAAAATTGTCTACTTAATAAGATTAACACTATTTCTGATGTTATGAGGAATTCACTCAAAGTAAAACATAAGTGTTAAAAGTCAAGAGTGTTCAATTAATTTTAAAATAAATACATTGCACTAGAATATGCATGGATCATATAGTTTCTGAAGTACTCCACCGAATATTAATGTGTTCACTTTTCAGACTGATTTGGGTGATCTTTCACTTTTAAATAGAATAGTTATTTTCTTCTAGTCCTTAATTTTTTGCTATATCACATGTCTAATACATGCACAGGCAACTTGTAAAACGCCAAAAATAGTAAAACAACATTTCAATCAACCACTTGTTTATCATTTTTATCCTCATCTTGTTTATCTTAAAATACCAACGAATGTAGGCAAAATGTCATTCGGTTATTATTAATCTATATTTATGTTTATATATTATTTTTGTATCGTACCACCTGAATCTAGCTAATTATTAGCAGTTTTTTATTTACGCTATCCGTTTCACTTTAAAATCCCATTTTCTACTCACATTCCATGTTATAAATATTTATAGCCCTTTAAGGGACATGGTGGTGGAAAAAAAGTGAGAAGTACGAAAAACAAACTTTTGTGTTCTCTCACAAAACATAAGATCATGCTCAATTGCGAACTCTGTGATATTCAAACTGTCATCAAAGTTCAACAGATAGTAGCTCTGTATGTAACCCTCACTCTCTACCTATATAATGTATGACTGTTGAGTGGACTTCATCAGAAAGGAGTGAACGAATAAAGCAAGTGAGTGAATTCAGACGCTGACGTAAATTGCATGAGCCGGAGTCCACAGTAAATTTCGTCATTAACCATACGCCACCCATCTGTTATATTAGATTATTTTGCTTTATCAATAACACTGTTCACAGTCACATTTGATCTCATGTTTTTGCGAGAGAACTCAAAAGTTTCGAAGGAGAACAGAAATGTTTAGCGAGAAAACACAAACGTTTTGTGAGAGAATGCCAAAGTTTCCAAGAAATCAAAGAAGTTTTGCAAGAGAACAAAAAAGTTTTGCAAAAGAATGCTAAAGTTTTGCGAGAAAACAAAAAAGTTTTGCAAAAGAATGCAAAAGTTTTGCAAAAGAATGCAAAAGTTTTGCGAGACAACAAAATAGTATTGCAAAAGAATGCTAAAGTTTTGCGAGAAAACAAAAAAGTTTTGCAAAAGAATGCTAAAGTTTTGCAAGAAAACAAAAAAGTTTTGCAAAAGAATGCTAAAGTTTCGCGAGAAAACAAAAAAGGTTTGCAAAAGAATGCTAAAGTTTTGCGAGAAAACAAAAAAGTTTTGCAGAAGTTTTGCGAGAGAAAGCAAAAGTTTAGCGAGAAAACACAAACGTTTTGCAAAAGAATGCTAAAGTTTTGGGAGAAAACAAAAAAGTTTTTCAAGAAAACAAAAAAGTTTTGCAAAAGAATGCTAAAGTTTTGCGAGAAAACAAAAAAGTTTTGCGAGAAAACAAAAAAGTTTTGCAAGAAAACAAAAAAGTTTTGCAAAAGAATGCTAAAGTTTTGCGAGAAAACAAAAAAGTTTTGCAAAAGAATGCTAAAGTTTTGCGAGAAAACAAAAAAGTTTCGCAAAAGAATGCTAAAGTTTTGCGAGAAAACAAAAAAGTTTTGCAAAAGAATGCTAAAGTTTTGCGAGAAAACAAAAAAGTTTTGCAAAAGAATGCTAAAGTTTTGCAAGAAAACAAAAAAGTTTTGCAAAAGAATGCTAAAGTTTTGCGAGAAAACAAAAAAGTTTTGCAGAAGTTTTGCGAGAGAAAGCAAAAGTTTAGCGAGAAAACAAAAAAGTTTTGCAAGAAAACAAAAAAGTTTTGCAAGAAAACAAAAAAGTTTTGCAAAAGAATGCTAAAGTTTTGAGAGAAAACCAAAAAGTTTTGCAAGAAAACACAAAAGTTTAGCGAGAAAACAAACGTTTTGCAAGAAAACAAAAAAGTTTTGCAAAAGAATCGTCTGGGTTACTATTGTAACCCCGGTTCCCTGATGGAGGGAACGAGACGTTGTGTCGAAGAACGACAGTATGGGGTTCGCTCTTGAGAACCAATCGACTCTGACTTTATTTAAAAGGCCAATGAAATTTGGCGAAGGAAATTTGCATGCCGTGCCCCGCCCCGGACATCCGGGTATAAAAGGGGAGACGGCGTGCTCATTCATTACCTTTTGTGCTGAGGAACGTAAGGATGACTCACGATCGCTGCAGCGAGCAGCACAGCGACGTGGCACGAAAGGACACAACGTCTCGTTCCCTCCATCAGGGAACCGGGGTTACAATAGTAACCTAGACGTTCCCTTTCTGTCGGTCTCTCGACGTTGTGTCGAAGAACGACAGTATGGGGTTCCTATGTAACACGCCACGGCGCTGTGCTGCGTCACGATCTCTAGCGGAGCGACCCTGACAGGCTCGAGCGGGTCCAAGGTCTGTGCTTCTACGCGAGAGCGTAACCTTCCAGTGGGGAAATGGTAACACGTCCCAGAGCTTTTTAACAAAAAGGTGAGAGGTAACTTACCACCGGTCTCCACGGGCGACGGCCTTCCTATCTCTACAGCGAGATAGCCGCCCGACCGTGAACTGCACTGGGAAACGCGGCCCCTTCAAGGAGGGAGTGCGTTACGGAGGCCACATCCTACCGTAGGGAGGTTAACATGTGGAGATGTACCAATGGTCTCACCTGATAAGGGCAGAAAACTCATGGAAAAATTAGTGTGCATTGCTACCTGTATTTTGGGAGCACCACGTGAGGGAGATCACACATTCACCTAATGGGGGCATTCTGGTGAAGGAATTACATCGTACGGGGCCACCCCTGAGGGGGGAGCCACTACGTACGGAGCACTGGCTGAAGAAAGGGGCTCACCTGAAAAGGGCAGCTCACTCCGATGTTCAGCCTGGTTACAAGGTACGCTCCGCCCGGCCTGTTACCATGGAGGTGCTGAGTGATGGAATTAGGTTACCTATACTCACCCGTAGGGGAAGTAGAGAGGTAGATTAGAGCACTGAACTCACCTGAAAAGGGAAGAAGGCTCTTTCGCAGGCGTACGCCCGGCCAGTGGCTAGTTCTACCTGCGTAAAACCCGAGCTGATACTGGTTCCACCCTGAGGTTATAAAACCTTGCAAAGGTGTTGGACATAGCCCAACCCGCAGCTGTGCAGATGTCTGCCAGAGAGGCGCCCTGAGCCAATGCCCACGAGGAGGCTACACCCCTAGTAGAGTGAGCCCTCACTGCGAGTGGGCATGGCAGGTTCTGGCATCGGTAAGCCATGGAAATGGCATCCACGATCCAATGTGCCAATCTCTGTTTGGAGACAGCTCTCCCTCTTTGCTGACCTCCATAACAGACAAAAAGCTGCTCAGAGCTCCTGAAGCTCTGCGTGCGTTCCAGGTAGAAGCGTAACGCTCGTACCGGACACAGCACTGAAGGAGTTGGGTCTTCCTCCCCCGTGGGGAGCGCCTGCAGGTTCACTACCTGATCCCGAAAGGGGGTGGTAGGAACTTTGGGCACGTAGCCGGGCCGGGGTCTCAGGATAACGTGAGAGTTATTCGGCCCGAACTGTAGGCACTCGTCGGACATGGAGAGTGCATGTAGGTCCCCTACCCTCTTGATAGAGGCGAGCGCTACTAGGAGTGCTGTCTTCCCCGTGAGACGAGGAAGGTCAGACTCTACTAGGGGCTCGAAAGGAGTCTCGGAAAGGCCCGCTAGGACCACATCGAGATCCCAAGAGGGTATGGAGCGTGGACGCGGGGGATTAACCCGCCTCGCACCCCTGAGGAACCTTGTGACCAGGCTGTGCTGTCCGAGAGACTTACCCTCCACCAGCTCATGGTGTGCGGCAATCGCGGCAACATATACCTTGAGCATAGATGGCGAAAGGTTGTCCTCTAGTTTCTCCTGGAGAAAGGACAGCACTGCACTGATCACACATGCTCTGTGTGAAGAGCACCAGGACGAGAAGATGCGCCACTTTGCAGCGTATAAACGCCTCGTGGTTGGTGCCCTCGCCTGAACAATTGTGTCCGCCACCGCCGGAGGCAATTCGTTCAGGATCTCCTTGTCCCGTCCAAGGACCAGACATGGAGATTCCAGAGGTCTGGTCGCGGGTGCCATACCGTACCCTTCCCCTGTGACAGAAGGTCCTTCCGCAGGGGAATGGGCCAGGGGGGAGCTATCGCTAGAGGTATTAGCTCTGCGAACCAAGCCTGGTTGGGCCAGTATGGCGCAATTAACAGGACCTGGTGTTCCTCGTCCCTGACCTTGCACAGGACCTGTGCAAGACGGCTCACTGGGGGGAAGGCGTACTTCCACTTGTCCCGGGGCCAGCTGTGCGCTAGGGCATCCGTGCCGAGGGAGCCCTCGGTCAAGGAATACCACAGAGGGCAATGGGTGTTGTCTGGCGAGGCAAACAGGTCCACCTGTGCCTGGCCAAACAGTTCCCATATCAGCCGGATCGTCCCAGGATGGAGTCGCCATTCTCCTCGAGGCGGCGTCTGACGAGAGAGCGCGTCGGCTGTCTGGTTCAGGTAGCCTGGGAGAAATACGGCTCGCAGAGATCTTATCTTCTGCTGACTCCAGAGGAGGAGGCGTCGGGCAAGTTGTGACAAGCGGCGCGAGCGCATCCCGCCTTGGCGGTTGATGTACGCTATCGCGGCCCTGCTGTCGGAGCGGATCAGCACATGCTTGCCTCTCACTAGAGGTAGAAACCTCCTGAGGGCGAGCATGACCGCTAACAACTCCAGGCAATTGATATGCCAGTACAGTCGGGGACCCGTCCATCGACCCGAAGCTGCATGCCCGTTGCACACTGCTCCCCAGCCCAACAGGGAGGCGTCCGTTGTCACCACAACGCGCCTCGAAACCTGTCCGAGGGGTACTCCCGCTCGTAAAAAGGTCCTGGAGGACCATGGGGCTAGGGTGCTCTGACACTGAGGCGTGATGGCAATCCGCCTGGTGCCTGTGCGCCACGCGCTCCTCGGAACCCAACTCTGAAGCCAATGCTGAAGTGGTCGCATGTGCATCAACCCGAGTGGGATAACCCCAGTCGTGGATGCCATATGCCCCAGGAGCCTCTGAAAATATTTCAGGGAGACCACTGGACGCCTGAGCTTGCTCAGGCTTCGCAGCAAGGCTTGAGCACGCTCCTCCGTGAGTCGTGCAAACATGGTGACAGAGTCTAGTTCCATACCGAGATAAGAGATGCTCTGCACTGGGGCGAGCTTGCTCTTCTCCCGGTTGACCTGTAAACCCAATCGGCTTAGGTGCTGAAGCACCATGTCCCTGTGTGTACATACTAAATCTCGCGAGTGAGCCAAGATGAGCCAGTCGTCGAGATAGTTTAGTACACGCACGCCCTGCTCTCTGAGGGGGATAGTGCGGCTTCCGCGACTTTCGTGAAGACGCGGGGAGATAGGGACAGCCCGAAGGGCAGGACCTTGTACTGGTACGCCTGACCTTCGAAGGCGAACCATAGGAACGGTCTGTGCCGAGGAAGTATCGAGACGTGAAAGTACTCTGACAGACTCGAGGATGCGCTTCTGTGTTAGCATTCTGAACGGTAGTCTGTATAGACACCTGTTCAGTGAACGCAGGTCCAGAATTGGGCGCAGCCCTCCACCTCTCTTGGGGACAATGAAGTACGGGCTGTAGAAGCCCGACGACATCTCGGCCATGGGAACGGGTTCGATCGCTTCTTTTGTCAAAAGATTCGCCACCTCTGCCCGAAGGACGGCGGAATCCTTCCCTCGTACCGAGGTATGAAGGATTCCCCGAAATTTGGGAGGGTGTCTGGCGAACTGGATCGCATAGCCGAGACGGATCGTTCGGTCTAGCCACCGCCCCGGTCTGCCTAGCATGGACCATGCGTGCAGTCGTTGGGCAAGCGGGACCAGAGGAACGATCTCCTTCACCATCTCCATGGAGGGGGGTTCTGTGGCTCTCAGGACAGCCGCTCTGCCTGGGGACGGATCCCCTAGGGGCTTGCTGTCCTGAGTACTTACCTGCCTTTGGGTTTTGCAGTGTAGCACACCGTCTGTTTGAGCGTGTGTCTGACTGCAATTCCGCCGATGTGACGCAACGTCTAGTCGTGACGCAACGTTGGGTCGGGTTGACGCAACGTCGGGTTGGACTAACGAAACGTCTTGTAACCGTACACCGTCGCTCGGAGAGTGATAACGGTTGAGTTTTAAGACCAGAGGAGGAAACAGCTCTTTTTGAGAGGAAGTGGGCGCCAGGCCCTGAAAAGGGCCCGGCACGAGTTGGGACGTGGCAGGATCGTCCCGCACCGGCCACTTTGGAGATCGAATGTCCTGGGCCGGGCATGGTGGTGTCTCCTCCGCTGGTTGTCTCCCGTCAGGACCGCTTCCCGCGCTTCCTGCGGGGTGGTTGCTGACTGGGAGGAGTCGCTCTCCTCCGGGTCGCCGATCTCCGGGTCGCCACCTCAGGGGGAGATACAACCGGAGTGGTCGGTTGGGAGGGGCGAGGCTGTCTGGGAGCAGACGATGCACGGAGCCTAGACGGCACGGGGGCGGCCTGGCTGCGGCGAGGGAGGATATGCTTGATAGCCTCCGTCTGCTTCTGCACGGCGGAAAACTGCTGAGAGAAGTTCTCCACCGTGTCTCCAAACAACCCACCCTGCGCAATGGGGGCATCGAGAAAGCGGACTTTCTCGGCCTCACGCATTTGCGCAAGGTTAAGCCAGATGTGTCTCTCTTGGACCACCAAAGTGGACATCGTCCCACCCAGGGCACGCGCCATAACCTTAGTGGCCCGAAGGGCCAGGTCAGTCGCAGTGCGCAGCACCTGCAGAACTGCGGGGTCAGAACTTCCCTCGTCTAGCTCCTTAAGCGCCTTGGCCTGGTGGACCTGCAGGATGGCCATGGCATGGAGCGAGGAAGCAGCCTGTCCAGCGGCAGCGTAAGCCTTCGACCCGAGGGTCGAAGAGATCTTACACGCCTTGGATGGAAGTTTCGGCTGACCCCTCCAGGTAGAAGTGGTCTGAGGGCACAAGTGCACCGCAACAGCCCGCTCCACCTGGGGTATGTCAACGTAACCCCTTGCTGCCCCCCCATCGAGGGAAGTGAGGGTGGAAGAGTCCGTCTGCCGTGTACGCATGCGCCGTGAGAACGTGGCTTTGCGCCCCGCTCGGATCCCAGGTACCATGCGTCCAGCCGCGAACGTTGGGGTGACGGCGGGGCCGTACACTGAAGCCCAATGCTCGCGGCGGCCCGGGAAAGCATGGCCGCCATCTCAGGATCCGGATCATCCCGGGACTTACCCGCCGGAGGCGGAAGCTCCAGGATGTCCTCCGAATCCGAGGCTAGCAGGTCACCCTCCGATGCTGCGACAGACAGCTCGTCCTCATCCCGGAGGGAAGCGAGAGACAGCGTACCGTCTCTCACTGATGGGGTAGACAAGCGTGCCAAGGTATAGACGCTCCGCGAGCCAGAGGCTGACAGGGTGGCATCTATAGTGCCCTCGTAATCACGGACGCCGCTCCTCGAGACCGCCGACCGTGCCGTAGCCGCAGCCAACGATCCAAAGGGAGCTGACGAAATGGTGGCTCGCTCTCCAAGGAAAGAAGCCACCCGTGACCGCAACGTCTTGATCGACATCTGCTCGCAATGCGGGCAGGTCGGTCCCATAAATGCCGCCTCAGCGTGCTGGAGACCCAAACACATGAGGCAGACATCATGGGTGTCCCCATCTAGGACAAGCTTGCCGCAACCAAGGGAACAGCTATGCGCCATGAGGCAACACGCTGTTTTAGAAATTGCTCTTTTAAGAAAGAGAAGACACTCTCTGTCTTCTGCTGGACGCTCAGGGGAGCCGAAGATGGACAGTCCGCTGCAAACCGAGTCGTGACACCAGCAGGAAGATGATCGCCAGAAGTCGATTCTTGCTTCAGACTCGAAGTCATCCGCCAGGTTCCGAAGAACAAAAGGTAATGAATGAGCACGCCGTCTCCCCTTTTATACCCGGATGTCCGGGGCGGGGCGGGGCACGGCATGCAAATTTCATTCGCCAAATTTCATTGGCCTTTTAAATAAAGTCAGAGTCGATTGGTTCTCAAGAGCGAACCCCATACTGTCGTTCTTCGACACAACGTCGAGAGACCGACAGAAAGGGAAGCTAAAGTTTTGAGAGAAAACAAAAAAGTTTTGCAAGAAAACACAAAAGTTTAGCGAGAAAACAAAAAAGTTTTGCAAGAAAACAAAAAAGTTTTGCAAAAGAATGCTAAAGTTTTGAGAGAAAACAAAAAAGTTTTGCAAAAAAACACAAAAGTTTAGCGAGAAAACACAAACGTTTTGCGAGAGATTAAACAAATATTTTTCTCTTCCCTCTCACATTTTTTCCACCACCATGTCCCTTCAAGGGCTCCGTAGGGAACTTTTTGGACACAAAAGTATAAAACGCGAAAATGACGAAAAAGCAGACAGTCCCTAAATTGACCGTGAACCAGCATCCGCAATAACTAAAAGATATCATTGCGTATTTAAAGGTGGACCGGAAGAAACAGCGAAAAAAGTAACTGGATTCAGCCTATGTGTGAAGAAACTTTACAATAAATATTTGTATAGAAATAAATTGTTCAAACTAGATGTAGAGAGATGATAACACAAATGGGAGATCAAGCAACTAAAAGACAAATGTTCCAATATTAACACAGAAATAAAATGTGTTTTTACATGTCAAAAGTACGACATGGGTTTGAGACTGCTCAGCAAAAACATCATGAAGACATAAAAACACCACTTGTGTTTAGAGGCGGAGCCCTGCTGTTCCTTACACTAAATTGACCAATGAGAGAAGACCCTGGGAGAGATGGGCGGGGCGGGAATATGACAGTTTTTCAACTTCACAGCACACCAGAACAAAGTCATTCGTGTTCTCCTATGTGTGATATTCATTAGAATAATAGTAAAGAACCATGGGAGAAATGTGCATTTGGTCTTCATCTGTATTGTGTTACATTGGCTTTCTTACAGTAGTTTATTACCTGCTGAGGTGGTCGTGCTTGTGCTGGCATGGATTCAAAGTGTACATGATGTCCCAGATCTGGCAAACAGACCTGAAGGCATATGGGCAATGGGCCGGTAAGACAGAATATATCAAATTCCTCAACCTACTTAAGGAATAGAAAGTTTCCTTTTATAGAATTAAAACATTATTGACCATTCAAGATTAAAGGGATTGTTCCCACAAAAGTAAACATTTTGTCATCATTTACTCACCTTTAAGTTGTTCGAAATCTGCAAACATTTCTTTGTTCTGATGAACACAGAAAAAGGAATTTGGATGTATGATTGTAACCCAACATTTCTGGAATCTATTGAGTACTATCGTAGGAAAGAATTCATACATTTTGTTGTATTGAACAAAAAAGAGATATTTTGAAGAATGTAGGATTTTAAAAAGTTTTGGGGTACTTTTGTCCACCATTTTTATTTTTCCAGTATGGTCAAGAACTGTTACTTTTACAAGTATTCATCTAAATATCTTTCTCTGTGTTTAAACAAAACCAAACCTTTATACATGTGAAATAACTAGAGATTAGGTAATTCATGACAGAATTGGCAGTTTTGGGTTTACTATCACTTTAAATGTAATATTTCTGAGTTCTTGCTACACATGTCCTCCTCATATTCATGTAGTTGTTACTTTGGACTGCTTGAGTTCAGAAAATAGGCATCATTTTATATCCAATCGCAACTTTTCAGCTCATGTTGCTTTTCTGTTACTTAAACCTGGATTATATCAATCTCAACCCTTAGAATAAGCAACTCTAACAATTTCATATTGGTCCTAGCCGGTTTATACTGGTTTTATTGCAGGTTTTATTCTGGTGCAGTATAGACCATCAGCTGACAAACCATAGGGGTTCTTGAAAACAGGCAAGGAGCAGGACGGATATTTGTGGTTAATCAGCCTGGAGGAAACTTACAAAACACAACGTGCCGATGACCTGCTTTGCCTATTTTTCTGTAGGGATTCCATTAGATGTAAGGGACTCAGCACAGCCAGAAACTTATCAGTACATGCTGACTCGTCAAACAAATTTCACTTATGATCAAAAAGCCTATTGACCTAAAATTATTGTAGAATAATTCTAATCTTGGTATTTGTAAAAAGTATTATGGTCTTTAGAACAGGTAGGATGAAAATGGGCTGTATTTCAAATTCATGCACAACTATGCTGAACTTTTTTTCACAGTTGTGACTGGAGCTACATCAGGGATTGGTCGAGCATATGCCAAAGAGGTCAGTAAATTATAAGCCTTTATATGTAAATCATTTACCAAGGATGCCTATGCAGAATTTCTCCATTATTTGCTTTTGTGGCTCTAATGCCTTTAACCTTTGCTTTACGTGAAAACATTTCGATTTCTCATTCAAATTATTACTGTTATTTACTTAAATAAACAATTCCATCATCATTTACTCAACCTCTTGTAAAATTTTCTTTCCTATGCAGAACACAGAAGAAAGTTGGTAACTGGACAGCAATGGCACCCTTTCACTTTAAAGCAAATGCAAGTGAATAGGTGCCAGTTCCCAACATTCCTCAAATAATCTTCTATTTAGTTTTGAAATTGACAAGAGAGTAAGTAAATGATGACAGAATTTTGTAAGCAGTTGGAAAAAAGTGACAAGTCAGACTGTGCTTTTAGAAAGTATTGTGTTCAACAACTTTAAATTTAGTTTTACATAAATCTACACACCCTTTGCCATAATGACAAAAAACATTTTTTTTAATAATAACATTGGGTAAATACACATACCGTTCCTGGGCCACTTGAAATTTAGCTCAGAAGATGTCTTGTTTTTCTTGTTGATGTCGCTGCATTTCTAGTTATGTTAACCCATGACAGATTCAGTTGAATGAGTATGAAAGGCATGCAACTTTCAATAAAAGGTGTTAATGCATATAATTTACAAATATAACAGCTGTATTTCAACATAATTTAGATCCCTGTGTCTGAAAACAAACAATGCCTTGTGGTGAAACCCCAAAAATAAGTAAAATCACAGTCACGTATCTTGGAATTATTTGCCTGTTCGTGTGTATCAGAGACAGCATCTTTAAGAATCAACAATGAACTCAACTCTTCCGTCAACACCAAAGTAAACAGCTGAAACAATACAGGACTTCCTTTAAGGAGACCCTCAGATTCTTCTCCTGTGTGTGTGTGTGTGTGTGTGTGTGTGTGTGTGTGTGTGTGTGTGTGTGTGTGTGTGTGTGTGTGTGTGTGTGTGTGTGTGTGTGTGTGTGTGTGTGTGTGTGTGTGAGAGAGTGTGTGTTTGTGTGTGTGCGTGCGTGCGTGCGTGCGTGCGTGCGTGCGTGCGTGTGTGTGTGTGTGTGTGTGTGTGTGTGTGTGTGTGTGTGTGTGTGTTAGTACCTGTAAAAAATCTGTGAAGTTACAAATCCCAGTTAATGATAACACAAGATAGCGTTCTTGACAAATATCAGATGTCTTGGACTACAGGGAATGCCAGGATAGTACTCAACCAGTTACCTACAATCCTGTTAGTTTCAAGTCCTGGTAGTTACATAGGTATAGACAGTATGTACCGGGTAAAACCAGTGAAGGAACAAATAAAATTAATTATACCAATAATGTGTTCTTTGTAGGGTAATCGCATTTATGTATAGTTGACGGCTCAAACGATACAACTCTGAATTGTTTATAGCCATTTTTAGGAACAATTATCACTTTGAGTAGTCTTCCCAATTTAAGATCTCTGTAAAAACCTTAAAATGTCCGTCCTAAGATGGTCGCCATCTGAACTGGCAAAGTTTGAGAGGAAGAAGAATGGCATAGTTCTTTTCATTAAAGAGAATGGCATAAAATTACCAAATGCCGCTGTCAAGGGTTAACACTTATACAATGTAATTATTTCCTTTTTTTTAAATCAAAAGTATCAATTTGTCACAAATCTGTGTTTTTAAATTGCATATGGACTTTAGATTAATGTAGAAAATGTAAGGTTTTTCAACACAGGGGAGTAACATACTTTTTTTTTAAAAGTATGAATACTTTCTCAAGGCACTGTATGTCTGCTATGATTGACTCCCATATCAAGTTTATAACAGTCTGAATTACACATGTTAAACAATTTATGTGACCATGCCTGTAAAAGCATTCTAAAGTCAGAAAAATTTAATGTTCAGGTCAAGTCAAATTTATCAAAATAGCACTTTTGACAAATCTCATTAATTCAAGCAGCTTTTCATCAAATAAGGTACATAACATTTATTAAAAAAGGAATCAAAGCAGAGTACACACACAGACAGACAGACAGACAGAAAGACAGACAGACACAAAAACCAAAAGAGGAGAAATGCGAGTAATATATTATGCAAACAGTCATATATGGGGTACTAATCAATAGCATCAAAATATTTTTAATAGTAGTGCAGTTAAAGCTGGAGTTTTTAAGTATAAAAACTCCCAAAGGAGAAAAAGTTGAACAGTTCTCCTCTGGCAAAACTGCTGCATCCCTACAAGCTTGCCAGGGCTCACACAAATAGGCTAAGTGAGCGAAATAAATATTAAAGAAATAGATAAAATTATGCATATTGTAGTTTGTGTTGCGTGAAGGGGAAGTGTCTGATGGACTACTTCATCTTTCGTCTTCATTGTCTGGAATGGTTTTGAACGGGAGGACGTCATGTGATAATTCTCCTGCGGCACTGGTCTAATCTCTAGTTACCTCGGGATGAGAATCCCCAGATAGGGAAGGAAGGCAGAAAGAAACAAATTTGTGTGGCTGCTGTTCACTGTACCACATGAATGCTTCATTGAAAAAATTTAGTTTTAATCAGATTTGAACTGGGAGACTGTGTTAGAACCCCTAAAAGGGTTGGGAAGGCTATTCCAAAATTTAGGTGCTATGAATCAGAACGCCTTACCCCCTTTGGTGGATTTATTTAGTCTGGGTACTTTAGAAGTCTGGAGTTCTGGGATCTAAGAGAGTGGGACAGGTTGTAGTGTGATAGGAGCTCTGTTAAGTATACCGGAGCTAAACTGTTTAAAGACTTGTAAGTAATCAGAAGAACTTTATAGTCTATTCGGTACTTCATTGGTAACCAGTGTAAAGATTTTAAGATAGGGGTTATGTGAGTATATATTCTAGATCAAGTAAACACACTGCCGGCTACATATGGATTTTACTGTAGTCTATTTAGTGATGATGCAGGACAACCACTAAGTAATGCGTTACAGTTGTCCAGTCTGGAGGTCATAAATGCATGAACTAGCTTTCTTAATTTAGCTATGTTTCTGAGATGTACGAAGGCAGATTTTTTAAAATTTGAAAAAAGGGGTTTTTAAAAGACAGGTTATGGTCTAATATGCGACTATGTTTTTAACTTTATATGCAGTGCAGCCTTTTTGCAAATAACATGTTTCTCTTTTTGTGGCATGGGTGGTGAGGTTGAACCAGGGTGCTTAGATTTTTCTTTAACCGTTTTTGTTTTTAACAATTATTAGAGAAAATAGTAACCATGTTGCTGGTCACATCATAGAATATTTCTTTATTAATTGGTACAGTCAGTAGGTCTTCAAAGTCTTTGCAAATCTATATTTAGTAGTAATTATTCTAGTTTTACAACTAATTTCCATTGTGCACAGTGTACAGGTTAAATGACCATCTATGTTAGATTTATCGACTCCACAAGATAGAATTTAGTCTAGTGTGTCTTTAAAAACGTTGTTTAGGTCTGTTGATTTGTAGAATTATACCAAATGAATGTGGCAGCTCTGTAAATGCGATTGCTAATAAGTCCTTTGCATTGTCAAAATAGATATCAAAGTCTCCTAAAATCAATACTTTATCTGTGCTAACCAACAGATCGGATAATAACTCTGCGAACTCATACAGAAAAACAGGGTAGGGTCCAGGGAGTCTATACACAGTAGCCAAAGTAAGCAAAAATTCAGTTTTTTGCTTTTATTTTAAAGAGTTACTTTTTGTGCAAGCACTTCAAAGGCGTTAAATTTGTGCCATTTTTTCTGAGCAACAGAGATAGAATCTCTTTAGATTTTATTTTATTCTTTATTTATATTTTATATTCCCACAGAATCTTCCTTACTTTGTGTTGATGGATTTTATGTGTCAAAAATGACTTTAGCTTTGTGACTTTAGGTCACATATTTACTTTAAGTTCAGATAATTTGCTCCATATGTTTATTGTGGTCTAATTACTGTCCTGTAATATTTGTTTATGTATGTTTTTATATAATAGCTTGCCAAACGCGGCTTAGATATAATTCTGATCAGTCGCTCTGAGGAAAAGCTTCAACGTGTTGCTAAGGAGATAGGTGAGTTACCAAAAGAGAAAATTTTTAATATGTTGCTTCTTAAAGGAATCTGGAATCACATGAAAGAAAAACCTATAACAAATATCAATGAATGACCTTAACAATGTGTTCTGAAGAGTGTGAAATTATCTGATGTTTTTATGTCTCGATACTGTCAATGATAGTGTCTTTGTTTGCTTTCATCTGCTTTTCTGAAATTTTAATTCTGCATTTGTCTTTTAAAGAATCTCAGTTTAGTCGTCAGACTCGTGTGATTCAGGCAGACTTTACAGAGGGTCATTTAATCTACTTATCAATCACACAACAGCTGGAGGGCCTGGAGATCGGAATTCTGGGTAAGACTACAACCCTGAAGCATGTGTAAGTGGTGTGAAAGAATGACTTGAATTTTTTAAGCTGTAATGTAATCCTCAACGTTTTTATAAAACCTATATAACCTTGTATCCATAATCTTATATTTTGTTAGTTCAAAGTAGAATGATAGACTTATATTCTTATGAACAGTGTTATTAATCATTAATAGTGTTAAGTAATGGGAGGAATATATTTAAATATATATATATAAGTCTATATCAATGTAGTTTTTCTGTAACTGTAATGATTAAAGGCATTAATAGTAATAGTATTATGCCCAGCATTCACAAAATTAAGAATGGTATTATTGTAGTAAAGTAATATTAATATAATAATTAGGGCTAGGTAAACTAGAATAATTGTTTGTTTTTAATCGATCTTCAAATTAATTAAAATATTCATTCAGAATATCCAGAAATTTATTATGAATCAAACTTTATTAAAATAAAAACCACATAAAATATTGTAATAGAAAATATTTTTTTCAAAACCCAGTTTTAATAATATGTATAACTGGCATTAAGTAATGCTACTATTGAGACTTGTAGTATTAGTAAGAGTTCAATCGGTTTAATCTGTAAATATATTTATGCCCAATTACATTTTTCATCCCTTTAACAGATGATAAGTATAGAAAAATAGATATATACAGAATAGATGAAATTGCCTCTTTAATTAGCACAATGCATCAATAATTTAACGTTTTTAGAAAACCAAATATATAAACAGGTTACATTTGGCATGCCATGCTCCTAATAACACACAAGTGAACTTTACCATAGCACCAAATGTTGAAACTCTTTGTCTGATAAAAATTTGATTTTGTGAGTTACATTGATTTACACACAAGAACAGCATATGACCCTTCTAAAATATATGAATTCTTATATTCTTCTATATAGTGAACAACGTAGGTATGAACTACACGGGAGTTCTGGCGAATTTTCTGGATGTTCGGGACCCAGATCAGGTTTGACAATCTCTGCTGTTGTTTTTAGAGTCGAGGTGTCCATGTGTGTATTACACTGTGTGCTTTGTTCTCTCCCTAGAGAATCACACATGTGATAAACTGCAACATACTCTCCGTAACTCAGGTAAGTCTGCATGTTTGCTAACCTTCACATTACATGCATAACATTTTAGACAAAATGCAACATTGTTAAGTGATAGCATTGGAGACTAGTAGTAGAAACAGTGATGGAAATGTTGTTGTTTTGTAGATGAGCAGACTCATTTTGCCAGGCATGGTTGAAAGGTAAACATCTGACGGATGCGATCGTATCTGTTTAATGAAAAGACGTTGTGTTTGTGGAGTATGGTGCTTAATGTTTCTTTATGTTTCTTATGTTACTAATGTGTCTTTTTTGACTTTCAGGGGAAAAGGCCTTATCATAAACATATCATCTGAGGCCGGCTTTAAAGCCCAGCCGATGCTCACAATGTATTCTGCAACTAAGGCACAGCTCCAAATCTAAACCTTTAATTTTGCTTAACACAAAAACAAACCCAATGACTAAAACTTTCAATTTTATTTCTAGGTATTTGTAACATATTTCTCTCGCTGTCTGAATGCTGAATACAGATCACGAGGCATTACTGTTCAAGTAAGTTTTGTGGTAGTTAACATTTCGTCCACAGCTCACAAAACCTTGACATTCTCATCCTTGTTCCAGTGTGTGGCACCGTTTGTGGTCTCGACTAATTTGACCTATAATGTTCCTGTGAATCCTCTGGTGAAAAGTGCTGCTTCATTTGCTAGAGATGCTTTGAACACTGTAGGTTACACTACTTACACAAGTGGATGTATGACTCATGCACTACAGGTAAGACAAAACATCTTCCCTTTCCATAGTCTTCATTATTTCATACCTAAATATAAAATGAAGTAAAAGACTTACACTCCTGTTTTTCAGCACATTGCACTGTGCATATTTTTTCCGGACTGGCTGCGTCTTTCGTCTTTCTGTGTACAACGGATGGCAAACTTTGCTGACAAAATCCAACCACATATTAGGGATTGGATGGCAAACAACAAACAGGACTGACCAAATCACCCTGTGTGCACAAATACACATGGAGAGATATACAAACCTACACACAAATGCTTTGTGCGATAAGAGCTGGTGATCATGAAATTTTGTTCATGTTTTTGTTCTCAGTTTCCGTGTCAAAGACTAAATACCTCTTTCAAAGAGTTTGATTATGTATCAAAGTAACTTTTTTCTGCTAATACGTATGGTATCTGTCAAATGTTTGGTATCACTTGATAAAAATCTTTCTCAAGATCTGACAAAAATACAAGTGTCCAAACATATTCATTTTATTAATTAGAAAACTATTTTTTATTTTGGAATATATATATAAATGCAGCCAATTGCCAAGTATATTTTTTTTCAAATCTGTTTAAAGGGTGACTTCAAAGATTTAAAGTTGTGTTATTAGTTTTAATGTATTAAAAACTCTTTTATATGTATCAAGTATTTATTGCTCTTGCATGTGAAATGAAGAATCCGGACCAAAGGATTTTTTTGGTCAGTTTATAAAGGAGACAAAAAAAGATATGAAATATTTGGTTTAATAACTTTGTTTTGTTTACATACTTTATAAGCCATACAATTCAGCTGAACAATCTGCTAAGAAAAATGTATAGTTACAATTTTCATCCTATACTCAATACAGTAACAATAGCTTAATGTATAATGCTTTATAAATGAAATATATTAATACTAATGATGGACATCTACATAGCTCAGATTTCTCGATATTCGGGATTCTATGAAAGCTTTACTTTTTGTGCATGATGCAATAAAAAAACAAAAACACAAAAAAAATGCCTCGCACACTGCTATTCAGCAATAGACACCCACTTTTGTACAGCTACAGTTGAATCTAAAAATGCCCTTTGAATTTTGGTTCTGCACACCAACGAACACATCACAATATTCTAATATTATTTAAGCTGGTATCCCTTTAAACTTTCCAAAGACCCCAAACCACACAGACAAGGCACTTCTATATTCATCAACTTTTAAGCTGCAGTCAGTCCGATTCATCACTTAAGCTTTAGACTATGTCTTCAGTCCATCCAAAACAATCATGAACACAAACAGCTTTTATTAAATCACACACAGAAAAAGAAATAATTATAAATAAGCTATTTTAAAGCTAACGGACATAAATACACTATAAGTGTACAGTGTAACACAAGCACAAACTTGAAAGCAGCATTAACAACATGACATCATTCTCCCAAAAACTCCTCACTGGCCCACGAGTTCTAAATGGGCACAAAGGGGTTGAAAGATCTGATGAGATTACAAAAAGCAAAGAAAGCTGATGTATAACTAACAAAATATTATTATCAGTAAATATATTAAGATATTATTTTGTCTTCTGGATTACTCACTCTGCTGTTTGGTAAGGAATGAAAGCGTTTTTTGTCATTTTTGAAAGCTCTCTCTTGTCATTACATAGACAGTTCTCATAGCTCAGTACATGTAACTGGTGTCACTCCATGAATCATAAGAGTTGGTCCCAGTTCTTGCGTCATAGTGTCCAGCTGTGTCAGGTATAGCTGTGATTGGTCAGAACTAGAAGGGGGGTGGGGTAAATACAGGAAGCGCACCGCTGCTGTGGAACTATGCTCTTTTAGCAGGGCATTAGCGGCATGCAGAAACTCTTCTGGCACAGATTGTATTTCCACATTTTTCCTTTCTGAGTTCGCCCCATCAAGGGTGCGTGACACATCCCAGGTCACGATTTTTATGGCAGCACGAATTCTCAGCTTTCCAAGCAACTCTCTAAACTGCTCCTCTTTAGCCAACCAAGCCTGGTCTCCTGACTGTGACTCCACACAGAGGAATATACGAAGTCTTGCAGAGCGCCACCAGCTGGCCATGTTTAACACGCACGCCATCTGAAGCAGAAAAAGACTGCACACATCTGCGTAACTGGCAGTGCCTGGACAGAGAAGGTTTAACGGCCACACGTCGATGGTTTTCACAGCTTCACTTCCCCTTTTGAAAGTTTTGCCTTTGCTTTCAGGTGGCAGCTGGTAAAAGTATCGCCCCAAACAAACATTCTTTCCCATTTTAATGGCATCGCGGATGATGCTGACATACTCCTCGGGCTGAAGGGACCGTGGGCTCTCAGCATGCCGAACAGGTGGAAAATAAGCTTGTAGGGATGGGAGGTCCACACCAAAATTATCCCCTTCACCCCGATCCCCCCCGCAGAAGACAGGGTCTTGTAAGAAGTAGTCCTCGGGGTAACAATTGTCATAGAAACCCAAGACCAATGTATTAGGCTTCATACCTCCTTAAAATGAAAGAAACAGGAACAGATTGTCAGATTTAGAAATACAGAAGATAGAATACCAAAGAATACCCAAAATAGCTGAAATTCTCATTTTCAACAAAACTCGTGAATGCACGCGCTTAAAGGAAAGCAGACTAGTAATTTTATTGAAGAATTTAAAATCTATTATTTATTTATTAGGTAGAAATCATATTATTGTTTTTATTTTATAGTAGTAGTGTCATAAACAAATAACTACAGCCCGTTACATAATATACAGTCAGGGGGGACTTGTTGCATTAGAAGATCTATGCAAATTGTATTTTATTTGTCACCCTAGAAACATGCAATAATCTTTTGTTGCTTCCAAAAGGCAGTGCTAGATGAAATTAAATTATATTTCAAGAAGTCCCCCTCATGACTCTAAATGCATCATTGTCCTTATTGGAGATTCTGTGAATGTCTAAACCTTTTACATAATTGTTTTTGAGTCCATTCACCTACAGTGTGAAAACAACAACATGTCAAAACCAGGTCACTTCTGGAAAGGTTCAAGATAACACTTATTTTGTTGAAATTATTTACATTTTTACAGATTCTACAAGGGGGTGCCAAAACTTTTGCATACTACTTATATGTATGTTAATTTCATTATAACATATCTCTAAGATATGTAAAATATAGCATAAAACGAGATTATAAAGGTTAAAAAAATCTTATGTGTTCATAGGTTTTTTCCTTCTTAAAATATATGGGTGATGTCTGACACATACATGCTATATCTGCACTGTACCAGGTCTGCCCTATAAACTGAAAAAGATCCCTCTCTGCATGATTATAAGTTAAGATGGTAAGGAGACGTCTTACCCAACCCTGTGATGCGGAGCAGGTGTTGAGTGCCCTGCCTGACAGATGGGGAGAGAGTTAGATCCACAAAGGCCTTCACACCCAACTTATCAACAAGACTCAACCAGAAATTATACTGCGGCTGTACTGGGTCTGCCGGCAACATATCTGCAAGACAGAGATTAGGTTTGCTTAACATCTTAAAGTCAAACACAGCTTTGAATAGCATTGGGAATGTACATTTTTATTTGAATAATGAAACCTAGGGTGCTATCACACACATAATAAAGGTTCCTACCCAAATCTCCAATCTGCACATGGCCCAGGACAAACAGTCCTCCTTTTTTTAACTGGTTGACAAAGCAGATGAGCTGACAGGAGGACCGAGGGTTCGCAACCATTAGTAAGACCTGTGGCCGCCAGAACTTCACGTGATCCTTACGGGAGTCTAACATCAGAAGATACTTCCTCACCTGGGAGGATGCCAGAGATCATCTCAATAAGTTTGGTGTATGTGCATGTATGAATGTATTGTTGGCATATGCAGGTACCTGATGAAAGATGAGTGCTTGGCTTATGTAGCCCCAGCTGCTGGTGGGAGAGCGGTAGTGGAGGAACAACAGAAGGAGCAGAAGTAATACGATACTGGCTGAGGAATAGACTGGGTTTATCACAAACATCATGACCAAACAGCTCACAATACCTAATAAACATGTGTGCCAAGAGAATAACTGAAATGTTGGCCTGTAATAGAGAAAGAGGAGAGTTTTAATGATAATGTAAAGATAAACAGTAACATTGTCAACTACTGCGTAAAGCCATTCACCGAGAAGAGATTTCTGGAAGTTTAAATGCAGTTTGAGATATACCTGAAATTTGGAGCAGAGGCCCATTCCAGAGCCAAACAAGCCAAATCCACGGCAGCATACGCCAGAAGGTAAAACACTGTCACTATGCCAGCAATCACATTTAGCTGTCCCGCAAACAGAGTACACTAAAACACACAAAAATGTATTTACACCCCTGCACTTTATAAAACGTTTTTTTGTATAAAAAGCTTTCTATACCTGCACCAAGCCCCAGGTATAGAGTACAGACACCCAAGGGTTCCCAGATCTGGAAGTGACAGTAGCTGGAGCCAAAGGCACACCTGAAAGACCCGGCCACAATAAAAAAAAAATTATCTTGTTATTGTGTAAGCATCAAATGCAATGCATGATTTTAAATGCCCTGGGGTTCAGACTTATTGGAGATAAATGTAGAAACATCATTATCAATTAATAAATATTGTACCTTTTTTACAGTAACATTGTGTTTCTTGCAATGCAAGTTAAAGACCAGTCAAAAACTTTTATGCTAGGGTGAAGATAATTTAAAACGGCCAACGACTGAATTTAGAATCTCACTTTAGATTCTTCTGCTTCTATTCTCAATCACAAATTGTGTAACTGTCATTATATGAATCTGTGGTAAATCATTTTCTGCTATTGTTGCAAAAAACATTGATCATATTATTGACAAAGACAATTTTTATTGTGAGCATAAATTAAATAAAAAGACCAATAGTGCTGATTCTTCTCATAAATGCAAATGTGATCAAAAGCTTGTGTAATGGGCCTCCAAATATTTTCTTTTTTACCTCTTACATAGAAATTGTAATCTCTCACACCATAAAACTGTTATCCTAGAAAATATGACAAAAAGTATGTTACACTGCAAAATCTTCACCAATTTTACATGTTTAGGATCCCCACTATAGTTATTATAGTGATTTTTCACCCAAAAATTAAATTTTGGCATCATTTATTCTCACTCTTGTCGAGTAAAACCTTTGTGACTTTCTTTATCTCAAGTAACACGAAAGAATGAATTTTGAGAAAAGAAAGTTACCTAATAGCTGTGGCACCTATTCTGTTGTATGGACACAAAACTAATGCAAGTAAAAGAATAACAGTTACCAACATTCTTTAAAATATCTTATTAGGGGTCAGTGGGAGAACCTTATATAGGTTTAAAATCACAAGAGGTTGAATAAATTGGGTGAATGTTCATTTTTTGGTGAAATATTACTTTAAATAACTTTGTGTTTCTTACTAGATCTCTGTCTCTTTTCTTCAACAAAACCAATATTTTAATCATGTATTTCTACGCAATACATCTGAAACATAATTAAACCAACAAATACACAAATTTAACACACACTTACCAAACAGCTGGTCCAGAGCAAGAGCATGAAGAATTCGAGAGGCTCCTATCATAGAGCACATGGCGGCAGAGAGAGACGCACAGTACACCCCAATTGTCACGAATGGAGGCCATACATTTATTCGCTGAAACACTGCATAATCATTGATTAAGAGTAACCTGAGTCAGAAAAGATATTAGGGAGAAAAGATGTGAAAGACATGAGGACTAGTTAACTTATAAATGACTAAATATGTAATTTACATAGGATTTGACCCATGACTAATTGTCACCATCATCACCTGTCACAGGTAGAGCCCAGGAGCAGAAATAGGATGACATAGACAGTAAAGGTGTATGAAACAGCCATGATGGTGCCTTTAGGTATAGACTCACTTGGGTTTTTTAGCTCACCTAAAAGGAAGAAATAAAGATAAGTAATTATGACACCCATCAATAAACAGCCCTTATCAGTATTGTAAAATTACATCAACAATGAAAAAGCAGAAGTGTGTAAGTGGTGACTGTGGGCATCTCTTATAGTGTACCCGACATGTTGGCTCCTGCCATGATGCCTGTGCAGCTGGTAAACATGATAGCAAATACAGTAGCAAACGACATCATTGTATTTGTACTGTAGTCCAGTGAGTAGCCCGCTATGAGAAAATACATAGACAAACAGAAATTACATAAAGTTAATTTATAACAGTGTAGCTGTTAAAGCACCCCAAAATCAAACACTTTCATGATTAATTACTCAAGTTGTCCCAAACCTGTATAAGTATCTTTTTACGATTGAACACAGGTAGAGATATTTAGGTAGAGAGATATTTGGAAGAATGTAAAGAACTTTTACTTCTGGAGAACCATTTACGATCACTGTAGGAAAAAATATTGTAATTTTTTGTTGTTGAAAACAACAGTATATATATAAAAAATTGGGAATGCAAATTATTCTGGGCCACCTTTAGCAAACATTTTAACTAGTATGGTAGTCAATGGTTCCCCTGACTTCGTCGATAACATTCTCCCAAAAAACGTCCTTTGCGATTTACAGAACAAAGAAATGTACAAAAGTCTAAAGGAAAATGCTATTAATACCTTTAAACAGCATGCAATATACAATTAAACCAATGATTGTATTAATCACCATCTTACATCCGAGGTTGTTCTTTAATGTTGAGCCGTTGAAGCCCGTGTAGCTGGGGTTGACGGTGACGGTGTGATTATTGCCATACGTGTGAGTGATGTTGAAGTGCTGTGGTTTAAGTATCATTGGGCTGATCAAAATGGAGAACAGTGACACTGTCACCACCAGCAGAATGGCAAAAGAGGCTTTGGCGTAGATGTGAGCGCCGACCAGACAGACGACCAGACACACCAACAGCACAATTGAGGCGTACAACACCGTGTACCAGTAACCCTGTGGCAAGACGCGCAGCCCATGTGACACGGCGATGTCTACGGAGAGAAGTTGAAAAACATAGATTAATGCAGAAGTGCAGGTGGCTTCTGTTCATTTTTTCTACATAAATCATTTACAGAACACAACTGCAATGAAAATGTTGAGTTTTGTTTATAAACATACGCAGAACATGCTGTTTTGTTCTTTTTCATGAACAAATTTTGCTGAGTCAGGGCTGTATAACTTAAAATAGTAGGAAGTCATGTTTAGTATCAATACAATAAAACTGGTTTTGACAATACATATACTATATACAACGGTGAGTCTTAAAGCTTGCCTGGGTCCTTTCCAAAGACGTCAAGTATCGCCTCCACCAGCCCGAGAACGTAAACTCCACAAGCACACACCTTAGCCAGGTAAAACATGAGGCCAATACTGCCTCCAAACTCCGGCCCTAGAGAACGACTGATCATGACTAACCGTAAAAAGTTAAAGAACAATATCGACACATCCATCACCGTAGCATCAGTCAGTGCACTTCATAATATGCAAAAGTCAAAGATACAGTATGCTCCGCCTCCTTCCACTGCACCATTGGTGGAAATAGCACATATGGATAAGACCGTCAAGGAGATGATGAAGTAGGCCACGCACAGCATGAGCAGACCATGGAGGAGACCAGCGTGGCCCACAACAAACCCTGCAACACACACAGATACCAAAATCACTTTTATAACATAACTTCATCCTCTCGTGTGTGCTTTCCGCCTCTCACTGACCTGTGCGGAGAAACAGCACAATACTAAACATGGAGAGGATGGTGGGCACCATGACTCCAAAGAAGGTGTTGAGTGTGCGTGGGTTCGTTTTGGGGGACGCCTGCCCCATCGCTCCCGCTCCGGCCTTGGAATCATCAGCCTCTCCCACAATGCTGTACACCCCATGGATAAGAAGAGGGGAGTGTTCGTTTGCCATGGCCCGAGAACAGGAACCTGCAACATATGTTGTCGACAATGTTTCCTGTCAGTTGTAAAGCATGGGTGCTTCATTATGATCATGTTGTGAAAATGCATAAATGACTCATATTACTCATAATGTTTAATGGCAAATCTACCCTTAGTTCTGTTGTATCATTCTATATAAACAACACAAATAGGGTTTCTTAAAGATAAAGGTTTAAATAAACACCTGCATGTTTGTAAACCAACCACATGTGTTTGTAAACAATGTTGTTGTGATAAATATAATACAAACAAAGAAGGCATTCCACAACAACAACAACACATAACAAGCTGTTCACGAGTAACATACATTACATCCACACATCACAAAGAGAGATCAAGCACACACAACCTACCTCTCCTGTGCTTGAAATAAACAGCGGCTGGGGAAATATGTGACTTCCGCTTTCGGAGAGAAACTAGCCCGCAGCTCGAGCACACACAGCTGGTGAGAGTGGGTGCAGGATGTCCCGCTGTGTCGTCAGAGCATCATGTACAGATGCTGCTGGGGCTTCTTTAACCAGACGCAGCGAGAAAGTTTGGCGTGACAGCGTCACATGTCGTCATCAAACCCCTGGGACGTTGCGTGACGTGTACGGAACACAAACAAACGTTTTTGTGTTGAAGTGCAGTTTTAGGAGCTTAGTGGATCATGTGTGTGTGTGTGTGTGTTGCTCATCCGGGGAAGAGTCACGGGACAGATGCTGCACCCATGTGACTCATCTGGGGGATTGTTATAAAGTTTAGACTATCATTGGTTGAACTGTGTGGTGATCATTTTTTAGGTCAAACATCACCAAGTACACTTAAATTGCCATGCTTGTTGATTATACAAGCTGACAAACAACAGCCGGCAAAGTGGCACATACTAAGATCATGGGCCAAAAAACATCTTTATATCTATCTTTATTCTTATTTTTATCTCTTGAATTCAAAATGTAATCTGAATTCTTTCTTGAGGATATGACTGTCTAAACATGTACATTTATTCATCTTAAGCGACTTACAGTGTTATGCGGTTGTCAATCATCACTGCAGAACAAACAGGGGCGAGATGTCTTAATCAAGGACACTTCAGTTATTGTCTGCTGGCACTGGGATTCAAACCCACAACCTTCTGCTTACAAGTCCAACTCTCAAACCACCAGACCACAACTGACCCCCCTTAACCTTTAATAATAGCTGTGTTTGAGTCCCTTTTCTCAGTGTGAAAACAAACATCTCAAAACCATACGGTCACTTCTGGAAGTGGTTCAAATATGCTTAAGATGCTGGAAAACTGAAGCATCTGCAGGACCTCGAGGGTTTTTATGAACAGGAGAAGCACAGTTTAACAGTTCAGAAGAAAGATGGCACTCACGAATAAACATCACAGCACACAAAACATTCAAAGATCTTACAGGCAACCACACAAAACCAAGAGTGTCCAAATTTTCCTCATTTTTATAATCTTATATTTTTGTCTAGGGGAGTATATGTAAACATATTTAATGTCAAATATGTCACTCGAAACACTACTTAACAAAAAATAATATGCTTTGGTAATTTGAAATTATTCACATTTTCATAGATTCTACAAGGGGTGCCCAAACTTTTTCATACCACTTTAAAACAATGTATAAAAATCCAAACACATTTATAAATCCCAATAAAATTGGTTTGTGGAGAAAGGAAAATGGGATAAAGTTATCCTTATAAATGGAAAACAAATCTCATGATTCGTGATTATTGCACACGGGATGAACTATTTTATACACTTTAATATAAGTGGAACACAGATGAGTAATAAACAAGTAAAACAATAAGGTACATATGCCCATTCAATTGCTACAATTGCTTCAAGGTATCTTAATACCAAGATATATTCATATTAAATGTATCTTCTGTACAAAGTTAGCGTTGTCAGACTGAATCCAAAGACTGTGAGTTAAGATGTGGCCAAACATAGGAGGGCCCTGCTTGAGCAAGGGAGTAGGCAGGATGAGCCTCTTGAACATACGTGGGCGAGTGTTTGAGTCTGTGCTTTTTGAGTTGACCCAGTTCTCTGAAGCAGCATCCACACTGTGCACAGCGGTAGGGCCGCTCTCCGGTGTGAATGCGTTGGTGTTTGTGTAAGCTGTCTAAGTGTCTGAAACGTTTCTCGCAGTATCTGCAAGGATACGGCCGTTCCCCGGTGTGTATGCGTTGGTGTGTTTTCAAGCAGTAGAACCGTCGGAATCCCCGGCCACAAATGTTGCAGCAGTGAAGTTTATCGGTGCTCTCAGCGTTTCCGCTCACCCCCGCGTCACCATCAATGGGAGGCATTAAGGAGATCAAAGCGTCTCCTTCGCTCTCCTGTACAGGAGGTGAGGTGATATGTGGTAAAACTTGCACAGGTGGAGCTACAGCTAGATGAGAAGAGGGAGGCTCTAACGTAAGCAAATCAGGGTCATTTTCCACTTTAACGGTCCCTTGTTTCACATCGGAGTCCTCCATCACCTGTATCAGCTCCAGCTCATTGACATTTCCTGCAGGTGTGCTCATTTCAAAATCAAACTTTGACATGTCAGACGGGTCCTCGGGGGGATTCGTGGATGAGCCTAAAACTTCTGGATCATTGTGCCTCCCAGACTCCGTCACTGCAGAACCGTTTCCTGTAAGAACCCAAGAAAGCTGACGTTTGTATGTACGAAGGATATATGAAAATAAATCAATCAATCAATGCAAATACGAACCTTTTTCTGCTGTGGTGTAAAACGGTGCCTCTGTCTCTTCCTCCGGTATCAGGAGAGCAGGCTGGCTCTCCACATGGGATCGAGAGGTCGTGGGGTCACTCACGATGCCTGCCGAGAATCCTCGCATCTTTCTGCGGTTGACACATCCTCGAGGCCAGTCTGACTGTAACGTGGGTGGACACAGGCCAACGCTAGGGACATTCTTGGAATTGTGGATCCTTCCCGGTGAATTTCGGAAGGCCTTGCGGTTGGATTCTCTGCCCTGCGATGAGGATCCTCCATCCATGTGTGATGAAAACAAAAGGAGTGAATCATCTCCCCTGGAGCGCGTAGTATTCGACCTAGGAGGGGTTTTATTGAGTAGCAAACACTGTTTAATGTTCTTTTCAGCTGCAGTCATGTAATATCTCACCGCTTTGAGCTCACTCTCAGTGACCTCCAGTCTTTCTCGCAGGGTTTGGTTTTCTCGGTGAGATTCTACAGCTGCATTACGAGCTGCGGTCAGTTTCAGGCCAACAACTCGAGCTGTTTCCTTTAAAACTGTTTCTACTGCGTATCTCACCGCCTGATCGATGGTGGAGGCGAGCTCACACTTGAGGAAAGAAACACTGACGTCCATGCTTAAAGCCATGGCTGTGTCCCACGGCAGGATTTTAACCAGTACTTTGTTTTTTGAGTCTTTATTTTTGTTGGTTTAAAACCAGGAGGTCTCAGTCACTTACATTTGTCTCGAGTCGCATTAGATGCCGCAATCTCTTCTGCATAGAGAGTCATGTGTTCACTAATTTGACTTCTTCTTTCAGTGTTTTGGAAGTGTTGTTCAAGCCGTCGCATTCTGCTGTTGTCACCGGCTGTCGATTAATGATGACGTCATGGCAGCGTGGGATTTGGAGTTCTTGTAGGCTTGTGGTTTTAAGACAATGCACACTGTGAATTCATTGTAGGCCAATGCTGTTGTAATTTTTTCTTTTGTTTTACATACAATCTATGCATGTTTTACAATCTGCTCTGTTAAACAAACAGAAGAAAAGAGAAAATTAAATTCAATCTCCAAAATTTTCTCACGCCGCGCTTTCACCCAGATAAATGAATTTAATTGTATTAATTCCCATTTATACCTAATAGTAATGTTGTATTGTTTTACCTGGGTTGGACACTTTCCTCTTGCACACTTCTAATTTCAAAGGGTTTCCCTCCCATATGTGAAATGTAATATGTAGAGGTGTATTTGATTCCACTGATGAATCTTGAAATATTTTGTATTCTTCCTCAGGGAATCTCATGTGTTCTGATACACACATTAGATGAGTTCTGTTCACAATCCGCTCATAAAATGTACTCTCTTACCTGTCAAAAGTGCAACTTCTGTATTCTTGATGTAATTCTAAACTCATATTAATTCTTTATCCGCTTTTACTTTATAAATCCCAACCCAGATCCATTATAAGTGCTATCAACTCATGAGCTGTGTATACAGTTTACCCTTAGATATGTTTTCATGTTTCTTAAATTGGAAGATAAATGCCCTGCACAGTTAATTTGATTTCGGTGCTTTCTCGTAGAAACTATAATAAATATTAGAATAACTAATGTTATTCTTACAGTTCTGCAATCACTGGAGCAAATTACTTTATATCTGGGTCAGTTTCATTAGCTAATTTTTTATTTTTGTTATAGAAATCTTTCAAATGCTGTTGCAGTTAAAGCCACAAAATCAGCTTATTAACTATTATTAACTTCAGAGAGATGTTTTATTAGGTTTTAAGCATGTCTGATTTCCTTCTGTTTTGCTTTATAAAATGACAAACAACATATTTTTTATAAACTTTGTCGTATAAACTTTGAAATGTGTCTCATATAAAATTTTATAAAAATGTTTACAAAACATTGACAATATTAAAATGGAGTGATATTTGTTTTTGATAAGTATGGGCCTCTATTATTTTGTTCTAGAAGAAAAAGAGGAAGCCGGCATATAAGAACATTTCACAAGTTCCTTCAGAGACACATGTCAACAATGTTTAAATTCTGTGTTCATTTATTTAACGATTATAGTAGGAACATATTTATGTTGGGCAGTTAGTGATTGTTGAGAACATTCAAAATGATCCATTCTTGTTAAATTTATACCAGGTTTAACTATGCATTGTATGTCTTTCAATGACCTTTACACTGCTGAACATTGTTTGATTAAACACACAAGAGGGTTAATCATTAGATGAGGATTGAAGCAGAACACTAGAATTACAATCATAAATTCAAATGTTTTTGGGTTATATCAAACAAGCAATAAATAAGCTACTTTGAATTGGAAAAAAATACAGGTTTATTATCAATATTTTTTCATAAGGTTTGCACATTTGCATATGTGTTGTTAGTAGGAAATATACATTAACTTATCTTCTCATATATGTTCTCACTATTATTTAATTGACATTATGACCTATAGATCATCTTTTAGCAAACTCATTTAGAAGTCAACTGTTAATTTTATGAACAGTTATTCTGCAGGAAAGAGCTGTGTCGCTCTCTTGAGTTGGAACATGGAACAACACATTTAATCCATAGAGAAAGCATGCATGAAACCTTTTACCCATTCCCCATATACTCCATATGTGGACATACATCATTGCACTGTATTCTGTATCATCTTCATCCATCATTCTATAGACAGGGGTTAGGACTTTTTTTAGGCAGACTTACATTTCAAGATTGAATAGTAACAGTAAATCATATTATTCCAGGGCTGCCCAGAGACCTTAAAAGTGGCAGATGCTCATAGTATAAAAAAGACACTTAAAATAAGGATTATATTGAGATATGCTCAAAACCTTCAAACAGAAATAAATAAATGTGTAACACATTCCTTGCTGATACAAATATCAATGCCTATTAATCTGAAACAGTTTTGAGAAAGTAACAAAACTTAAAAGGCCACTCTAATATTTAAAATTTCTCAAATATTTTATTTGAACCTATTAATAACACTTGGCTTTAAAATTGATGTGTATAAGATTGCAAACCTTAAGCTCTTCTCCTCTCTGTTATAGACTATAATATCTCAGATAGCACAGGTATGTCTGTAGGATGTCTGCTGGAGATCTGGAAAACATCTGCTTGGTAAAATCCTCTTTGAAACATCTTTTAATGATGTGCTGTACATCCATCTTAAATGATAAATGTCTCAGAGACATCTTCTTGATGACATCTCTCTCCAGAAAATGCAGGTGTATGTGTGCTTTCAGGGAAAGAACAATATATTAAACTCTGTGTATGAGACATGGTACTACACTAAAGTAAGGTTAAGAGAGGGACAAATAAATCTATACAGACAATGCAAAATTGTGATCAGGATTTCTTATATTTAATTATGGCAATGTAATGTAGTTGGATTTGCAGGGCTCTGGCCTGACGTTTGATAGAAGAGACATGAGCACCACCCAGGTATACAGTTGGTGGCACCAGCCCTTAATTTGGTAGCACCAGAGTCGAAGGGTTAAATAAAAAAATGAATAAGTCAAACAATAAATAAGTCAATACAAATGAATACAGATCATTGTTTATGATTTATGTATATGGTATACCTAAAATCCCTTTCAACATTTTACCATATCTTTGAAAAAACTAAAAGTAATACATTATAATTGATAAGCATCACAAACACAGATCTTGATAAGAACAAACTTCATGTTGATTCAACAAATTCTTGCTTACATTACTACCATTTACATTACTTTTTCTTGGCGGCATTTGGCAGACGTATTTGTTCAACTGACTAACAAAGAATCGAGGAGACAATGAAGCGTTAAATAGCAAAAATGACAATAGGCGAAAAAGTGCCACAACCAGTTTTCAATGTACACAAGGCAAGATAAACCTGTTAGGAGAGAAACTTATATAAGAGTTGAAAGAGCGAGGGTGTAAGGAAAGGGGTATCATAATGTTAGTATGACTAGTATGTGGATAACATGTTTCTAGCATAATTGTAACATGATTAGAATATTTTTATTATATAGATAACGCCAATATTATATAAGTAATGCAAGATGAACATTGTTAGCATAATCCTAATGCGATAAGCACACCACTAGCATGATGTTTATGAAAATAACACATTGCTAACAAGATATTAATATGACAAGCATGTTTCCTGATGCTAACACAAGTTGAACATTGTTAGCATGATTAGCATGTTGTTATCAAGATGCTAACACGATAAACACATTGTAAGCATGATGTTAACGTGATACACTTTGTTGGCATGATGCTTAAACACTTTATTATGATTTGTTGTTGGAATAATGCTAACTTGATTAAAGTTTGCCAGGATGATGCTAACCCAATTACAGGACTAGAATTGTTACTAGCATGATGCTAATGAGATTAGCACAGTGCTAGCATGATTCTAACATGATAAGCACAGTGCTAGCATGATTCTAACATGATAAGCACATTGCTAGCATGATTTGCAATTTCTGAGCATTATGCTAATATGTTAAGCACTTTGTTAGCATATTCCAGTTTGGACATTATATTATTATCAGTTTATTGGCCAATTTTAAGTCTATGGAGAATGTGTGTGGCTTTACAGAGCCTGTCAGTCTTTTCAAATGTGCGAACCCTCGGGTTTCTAAAGAATCCTAGCTTAAAAGCTACGAAACATTAATATTCCCCATTATTAGGGTTACATCTTACATCCCATAGTGAGGTGTTTTTACAGAGCCAGACAATCTCTTCAAATGAGATGACATACAGGATTCTAGCTAATTGTGAGCTATGATCTGTCAGCGTTTTTTCATGGAACTGGTTGCTAGGTTGCCATTAATGGTTGCTATGGGTGTGGCTCAATTGCTTCAAGATGATGATTGGATAGTGATTTGTCGTCTCTATGACAATGTAGTTTGAAAATATTGCATATAAGACGCTTTTTTATAAAAACTGTAAGGTATGGGGTTTACTTTATTAATGGCTTAACTAATATTAATTAATTCAAATAATAGATAGCTTGGGCAGGTCTTCGTCTAAATTATTAGGAAAATGTCCTCTGCACGTGCCTGTATTATTCTATAATTCTGTGACCTTCTTCTTTCGTGGTTAGGATGGCTATGTATGTATTTGTTTGTGTGCGGGTGTAGGAAATGCAGAACAGCTCATGTCCATCCAACCACATACTGCTTGCATTGATCTCTGAAAATGGTGTTGCTGGGCAACCTATCCATAGCTACTGCTTGTCTAATGGCAAGCTGGGCAGGTGGACTGTACCATCAGTCCATTTAGTCTGGGGGATATCTATTAATATAGTTTTGACTGTACACTGCCTTAGATTCTTAGATACTGTGTGGGACAACCTGTGTTCACAATGGACAGAAATGAAAGTTCAATGAATGTCTACGATTTGTATCTTGATCTGTTTGGACGACTGGCCCAATCTGGAAAATGTAGTGTAGCAATAATTAGGTTAATCTGCCTGTACTCCTCCCCAAGCTCGTAATTATGGCAGGTGTAATTAGGAGTGTGTCTCCGGTGGGTGTCAGTTTCTATCTCTTGAGAGAAAGTACGCATAGCATTACTGAGCGCCCTTACAGGGGAATAGTAATTACAGCTCTCGTTTGAGAAAGTTTGAGGTTGGTGAGTTTAATACATAGCTGGCCCTGTCAAAAAACCTTTAAGAAATTCAGTTCATCCCATATGATCTTATATGATCCTATTGGTAAGTACTGTGTACCTATTGGATAGTGTGTGTGTGTGTGTGTGTGTGTGTGTGTGTGTGTGTGTGTGTGTGTGTGTATGAGAATCCAATAGAAATGGTTTCAAAAGTTGTACTGTGTTCTTATTAGAATGGATCATATTTCTTAAAAGAATTCTTTTAAAATATAAGAAAATAATTCTTATTAAAGTTTCTTAAGGAATCCAAGGGAATGATCCCAAAATAAGAAAGAAATCCTTATTAGAATCCAGCACAAATGTCTAATAAAAATCCTACGGAATAATCCCAAAATAGGATAGAAATCCTTATTAGAATCCAGCACAAATTTCTTATAAAAATCCTATAAGAATGGCAACAAAATATTAAAGAAATTATTGTTAGAATCCAGCACAAATTTCTCAGAAAATCCTATAGGAATGATCCCAAGTATGATAGAAAGTCTAATTAGAATCCAGCATAAATGTCTTATAAGAATCCAGTAGGATTTTTGGACAAGGCCTTACAACACAGACATGTTTGCAAAATCCAACAAGAAAATGTTTGTGCTTGTCTCAAATAGTTGAACTTTAGATCACGTGACGCACTGAAGTTCTACTGAGAAAAGCTTGAGTGTGTGTGTGTGTGTGTGTGTGTGTGTGGGGGGGGGGGGGGGGGGTGGAATGCTGTCAAATGTAACCATTTTGTGTCTTTGATCATGTTTCCTTTCTGCATCTCATGACAACATCGATGTTCCTCTTGAGTGTGTCAAACTCCATCCAGGAGTTGTGTTCTCCCCCTGAGCCCCGGTTTGTCGTCGGAGTGCTGCAGTGGTACATTCGCAATAGAATGGGTGTGGTTGTGTGATGCTACGTGTTCTGCAGCAGACCCGAAGCTCTCATGTGAGATCGAGCTGACAGCACACCGAGCGCGTTTTCCTTTCAGACTGACACCTCCACTCTTATATGTTCCTCTCGGCCCGCCTTTGCTTCTGGATCAGTGGCGTTTGAACCCATGGGTGGGTTATATCCTCCTCCAGAGAGATAGCAAAGTGGATTCGGGAGACTTGATCTGGATGACAGAGTGATGCGGTTTCATTTGCGGAGCACAATGCGACGCTCGAGCTGAAGCCCAAAAAACCGAAAGAAGAGAACGTTCCTCGGCAGGAAGCGGCGAAGATCTTTTCAAGGAACGGCTGTTCTGGTGCGTTTGGAACGATTTGCTCACGAGAAAAAGGAAGTGTTCAAAATCGGACCTCCTGATCAGCCACGGGAACACACCAAGGCCCGAACCAAGCACCAGAGAGTCACCAGCATGCAGTCCTAAAAATCCATCACACACAAACATCCCAGCATTTCCCTGGACATCAAAGACAAAGAAAAACAGGTATTCATTTATTCTCATTAACAATCGAGAATGGAGTTCAGGGTTCGGGTAGAGATGGAGGGGGGGTTGGGGGGGGGGTTGAAGAATGAGGATGGGTTCGTGTTATGTCACACGTGTGGCACACGTTTGAATCCCGGGGTGATGGGTTGACGTAATAAACGCCGCATCCTCGCGCTCGGCTCAGCATCACTCGGAACGCGAGCTGGCATCTGGATGCGGCTTTGAACGCGATCCAGTGGCTTTAATGGATGGGGGGTAAAATGGGTGCGAGTGGGTTGCGGTTTGAGAGTAAAAGGGGCAGCTGTGGGTACTGATAGAAACACGGCTTTCTATTTAATGATGGCTAAGCGGTAGGGGTGGGGCCAAGCCTGACATTTCTCTTTAAATCGAACAGGTTCGGTTCACGCACACACGCAGTTTGGGGTTCTGGGCTCCCGTGGGTATCTCAGAGTTCAGGAGGGGAACGGAACCGGGGGGTTTGGGCACAAACGAGACGGATTCGCCATATTCTGCGGCGCCCTAAAATGTCTGTGCGCATGATTCTGGAAGTCGCAACATCCTGTTTCAACATGAGGAACATCTAACACTCTATCAGCTGTGTTGTGCTCAAAACACCATTTTAATGTATAGCATGCAGAACGTGTGAAGACGTATTATAGACTGCAATATCACCCTATGCACAACAAATGGACACTTCTAAAGAATAATGTTGGGATTGTGCCACTTCTTATACACTTTTCCAGAGGAGGGAGATATGTTGCATGTTATGTGTTTAAGACAAGATATTTCCTTTATTTCCTGACATTTGACAGGGAGACCTAAAAATAAACCAGCCTTTCATTTTTGATCAAATTGAACACGAAGGAAGATATTAAGAGAAATGTCATATTCAATGGAATCAATTGGGGCGGTGTATAAAATGCTGTGTTGTGTAAATGATGTAAGCACATTCATTTTGTGCGCTTTTAGGGTCCAGTGGTGCTTGTAGTGTGCACTAGATCATTGTATTTGATCACAAAGGGGCGGTGACCACCGGTGAACCTCAACAAAGTTCAAAGGGGCTTCAAAATGACTTGGTGAAAGTCCACCCAAAGATCATTTACTCACCCTCTTCTTTCTTCAGCAGACCACAAAAGAACATTTTTCCAAAAACAAAATCGAAACAAGTTGGTTCTAATCGGAAGTGGCACCCATTCACTTCTTTTAGCAAATGCAGGTGAATGGATGCCATTTTCCAACATTCCTCAAAGTATCTTCTATTCTGTTGTGTAAGACATCATTCAGGTTTAAAATGTAAAGAGGGTACGTAAATGTGACAAAAAATTAATTTTATCACTATTATAAAACAAAAATTACACTTAAACAACTTGTAATCTAAAAAATGCTGTAAATCCACAGTTTTAGATCGTTAAGATAATGTTAAAAGGATAGTTCACCCCAAAATAAAAATTCCGTGATTTATTCACACACGTTGTGACTCTATCGTCTGTGAAACACATAAGAGGATATCTCAAGAAACGTCTCCATATAATCGAAGTGAATGGGGAATAATGTACTGTAGAATTTTAAAAATGACTTAAAAAGTAATAATAATGAAATTAAATACATTTTGTGGGAAAGGCCCCTTCAAGCAATGTTGATAAGAGGTGTAATATGTGTTATGTTTGCCTTTTATGTCTGTTCTGCATACTGGATGTATAATTGGAGTTTACTCTTAGACATCCAAATTCGCTTAATCACTTTCTGCATGCTGGGCAGTTGTCCTTGTGTGTGTGTTTGTTGCGAGATTAAAGTCACTTTAATAAGTATGTGTGTTAAGGGGTAAAAACCATCATTTTTGTCTTCATGTCCCACGGCTACCACCAGCACTGGTACAGTGTAATTCTAACAGGATAACATGCAAATGAAAACCGTGTCATTAGTTGATGATTTGCAACAAATTTGGATGTGAAAGAAAACACATGCAAAATCTATAACCTAATTTGAATGTGCAACCTTATATAACAATTTAAATCCACCAGCGTTGATAAACACATTTACTTTTTGGCCATTTATTATAATCCTGATCCATGTTAAAAGTGGCTCATGGAATGAAAGCCTATTATATTACAGATTCTTAGCCAGATTACCCCCGATTATGTCCTAATGTTAATCTAGACAATGCACTTTAATATTATGTTTCGGTGCTGCATGCTGTTGCAAATCTTTATTCCATTATATATGTAAAAATATCAAACAGAAAGACATTAAACCTTCAAGAGCAATTTTTGCCCATCAGAAATGAAGCATACTTAATAAAGACATTTTGCCGAATTTACTTAAAGTTAAAACAACACAATATACTTAACTTACCCATTCACATTGACATAAATGATTTGTGTTTTGTTAATAGAATCGTTACAACTTGGCCTTTAACTAATGTTTATTCAGAATTTTGTGTACTTATGTGTTATAAAAAATTACAGTTATCTGCTTGAGGAAACCTGATATTCTTGAACCCTTTGGCCTCTAACATTATTGATATGGAATGTTTTATTCTAAAGGTGTCTAAGAGGGTGAGAGAGGTGAGAGGGTAAAGATTTAAGGTCATTTCAAGATGAGTGAACTCGAGCAGCTTCGACAGGAGGCTGAGCAACTGCGGAATCAGATCAGAGTGAGTCCCAGTTTATATCCAGCTGCCATTTTCTTCTGTTTTTGTGTTTTCAATGTAACAATCGACAGACATGAATGAAGGATGTGTTTTTGTATGATGTTAGGCTATATAAAACCTGAAACCAACTATATTCAAACACGTGTTTCGTTATGCAATTATGTGCTATGCAATTTATTTAATTACATCATAAAGGCCAACATGGTGTAAGTTATCATTATTTAGTAATGGACTTGAGAGATTTCTAGTTAAAGGTTTAAGAAGTTCACCCTACCGGTGAACAGTTTTGGGACACTTACTCACTTCTGGGCATTCATATTTTTTCTAAAATGTTAGAATAATAATAAATTCTTCCAATTATGAAATAAATCAAAGGAAACTATAGGAATTGCCAAAAAAGTGAAAACATTAAATAAAACAAGTTATATTTGATCATCTTAAGTGTAGTCACCTTTTGACTGCAATTTGTCATTTTATGAAAAAGCTTCTAAAGAAGTCCCGATCAATTCTGCACTCTTCTTGACTGATCTATCTTCAACATTCAGACATTCATTTAAAAAAAAGTTTTGTCATAAAAAACATGAATTTGCTAAATTATACTTTTATCTGTTAAACTAATTTCAGATATTTAGGGATAGACAACAGATCGAATGTTTTTTCTAAATAATGACAAACATTTCTATCAGTTGGCCCAAAACACTTGACCGGTAGTGTTCATTAATTTAAATGTGTTGACTGGTTAATACACAAAGCTTTTTATATTGTGATATCATGATTAATATGAACTAAACCTAAGTAGATTTAATTTAACAGTAGAATCCTTTATTCATACTACAATTAGTATTGACTTCACCTTTTACATCTTTATCTTCATCCCTCAGGATGCCAGGAAAGCATGTGGAGACTCAACACTCACTCAGGTGAAACATAACTACACTTAGGAGCCAAATGGGAATTCTGATTTGATCTTAAGAGATCTGGGTTTTTTATGTGTTGTGTTTGTGTGGTAGATAACAGCAGGACTGGATCCAGTGGGAAGGATACAGATGAGGACGAGGCGCACCCTGCGTGGGCATCTGGCTAAAATCTACGCAATGCATTGGGGTACAGACTCAAGGTATTTTTATCCACATCCTTCTCACAACAGTTTTTTTTATAAATTCATATTCTGCTCTAGCACCTTGTTTTTCATTCTCATGTCATAAAGTATGAGATGTGTTTGACTTGACACGCTTTAGTTTCGCAAATGCTGGTTACTTTTTCTTTTAAGTGTGAAATTTTGTTAGTACTAGATCAATTAAAAGTGTGTTACATTGTAGTGTATGTGAAAGCTATTCCATTTTGTGTTACATTAATAATACATCAAGGATATATTAGTGGATGTACAGCATCTTGCCAAAGGGCTGCTGGGCTTTACTGTACTCAATATGGTACTCTATACCAGCGGGAATCTCAGATCACTGAGAGTGCCATTGCCTGTAGCAAATGTTGTCCGATTTCCAGGCTTTTTTTGTTTTACACTATGATTATTTATTGTATCTGTGACTAAATGAACTTTAATTTCTCCGTAGGCTTCTTGTTAGTGCCTCACAGGATGGAAAACTTATCGTCTGGGACAGTTACACTACAAACAAGGTCTTTAACTCTATAATATTGATGAAACTGAACTAGTGATGCTAGTGACCAGTTGTATCTGTAAGAATAACATTAAACCCTAGATTGAAAGTCCTGGTAATAAATACATTGATGCATTTTACAGTTTTTAAGTAGAATATTAGAAATTATTTGCAAAAGTGCATGTTTGGTTCTTTTATTTATATTCATATTTGTATTAAAAAATGTTTGTGTTCAACATAAACTTGATATAAATTACAGATTCACGCCATCCCATTAAGATCCTCATGGGTGATGACATGCGCTTATGCTCCTTCTGGCAACTTCGTGGCTTGTGGTGGATTAGACAACATTTGCTCTATATACAGCTTAAAGACAAGAGAGGGCAATGTGAGAGTCAGCCGAGAGCTGCCCGGCCACACTGGTATGATTAAACTCACACACGCTAACTCTAAAGCTGTTGTAAATGTGCATTCTAAAAAAAACTGGAGTTCAATAAGTTGTTTGACTGTAAAATAAATATTTCCTGCTTAAGTTCTAAAAATAGAATCAGATGCCAGGTTCTTTGGCATCATGCAGTTTCAGGGTGTGACTTCCTGTCTGCTCATTTCCTAGGTTACCTTTCCTGTTGCCGTTTTATTGATGACAATCAGATCATCACCAGTTCAGGAGACACGACCTGGTGTGTTCATCTCAGCCTTTAAACATATGTAAAGGGATTCTCAACTGTTTTTTTTTTGCTTTATGAGAGAATTCTTAACTGGGCAATCCAAAAGAGTACCAAATAATGTTTGCATATCTATTCTGCCAAATTAGCTTTCAGCTATAATTTTTGTATTCACCCAAAAGCGAAAATTCTATTTTGACCAATGCTTGTAACCAAACATTTCTTGACTACTGTAATGGGCTACTGGAATAGTAAAAATGACCACGGTAGTCAAATGTGCTGACCTACATACTTCAAAATATCGTTTGTGGTCAACATTACAAAAAGAATGATTTTTTTTCTACTATGGTAGTTAACTGTTTGGCTACATTCTTCCAAATATCTTTCTTTGTGTTCATCAGAACACAAGCATGACTACAGATTAATTAAAAGGTAGATTAATGATCACAGAATTTTCATTTAATGAATCCCTTATCCCACAACAAAGGGAATGGAAATGATTTTGTCCTTTATTTGAAAAGCATTTAAAACGATACCAGACTGAGACTTACTACTATACTATACAGTATCATACTATAAAAGTAGTAACTTGGGGTATGTTGTAATCTTGTGTTTGTGTTCCAGCGCTCTGTGGGACATTGAGACAGGTCAGCAGACCACCGTGTTCTCGGGTCACAGTGGAGATGTGATGAGTCTGTCACTGGCTCCAGACTCCCGGACCTTCATCTCTGGGGCCTGTGATGCCTCCTGTAAACTCTGGGACATCAGAGACAGCATGTGTAGACAGACATTTACTGGCCATGAGTCGGACATCAACGCTGTCTGTGTGAGTACTTCAAGATACACATAAACCTTTTCTAGCTTTATAGGGACATACCCCCAAAAAAACAAAGTATTAATTGTAAACTTTCCTGGATAAGTGCTTTTCCTTGTCAACTATTTTCCTTTCTTCTTTCTCGCAGTACTTCCCCAGCGGCAGCGCGTTTGCGACAGGTTCGGATGACGCCACCTGCAGGCTCTTTGACATGCGTGCGGATCAGGAGCTGTGTTTGTATTCTCACGATAACATCATCTGTGGCATCACCTCCGTGGCCTTCTCTCGATCCGGCCGCCTGCTGCTCGCCGGCTACGATGACTTCAATTGCAACATCTGGGATGCCATGAAGGGAGACCGAGCAGGTGAACAAACTGGCATTATTATGCAGCTTAAAGGGGGTTAAATCTTGTCTTGGCTAAATATACATCCGGGTTCTCTTACAGGTGTGCTGGCTGGACATGACAATCGTGTGAGCTGTCTCGGGGTGACAGATGACGGCATGGCTGTGTGTACAGGTTCCTGGGACAGTTTCCTCAAAATCTGGAACTGACCACACGCACAACTCACATCTTACACATTCACTCATCATGTATGCACAGTATGTATTTTACTGTGTACAGATGATGTACACAGACACACATGCCTGACATATACAAGAACTGTACATACTATATATATCGGCATTTAGTTTGCACCAAATCTTTTGAGTGCCACATAATAATTCTATACTTATATTGCAAGTCACACCATAGGCAAGTTTGGACCGTGGGATTAAAATTAGTATGTTTACACGCGTACACAAGGTTTGCTGGACGAATACAGTAATATGACACAAGTGTAATTGGGGGAATGCGTGCTGAGTGAGTCTCAGATGCAGCATACAATCCTACAAAAAATTCATGACAGACTCTAAAAATGTTTATTTGTCATTTTTTACATACATTAATCATCAGAGTTTTATTTTTGGGGGGCTCGGATGCGACAAGCTTAATTTAACATCACAATTTAAGTCCAGGTCATTCCGTCCTCTAAACTTAAGAATAAGCCTTCAGTGCTGTTGTTTCAGTACATCATGTAGAGTTAAAGGGATAGTTCACCTAAAAATGAAAATTCTGTCTTCATTTACTCACACTCTTGTTATTTCAAACCTGTGTGACTTTCTTGTTTGTGATCACTTAAGAATATATTTGAAAAATGTTGATAATCAAAAAATAATGGTACTCACTGACTTCTACTGTATGTATAAAATAATCAACGGAGGTCATATGTACCAGCGGTCCTTTATTACCAACACTCTTCAAAATATCCTCTTTTTTGGATTGTGCTAAAATAAAGCTCTAAAATATGATATGTTAACAATGCAAGAATTTTTTGGTGAACTATCAGAGGAAGAATGAAGCTTCACCAGACCATATTCAAGTGGATACAAAACCCACCCTATATAATTTGTTTATTTAGATGCCAGCATATTACACTATATAGGTAAATATAAAATGTGTTTGTCTTTAATTTTTGTTTCTTTTTGACATTTTTAAATGCTTATTTTATTCATGTTTTCATGTGTGCCACACTCTGAGAATAAACAAACTGAAATAAAATGTGTGTCACTAAATATATGGTCACAGATAAAGGCCTTTACATAAGGAACCATGCAAATCATGTTCACTGGAATTCACTTGAATATCATTTAGTTCCTGTTACACAATATTCAGACCGAAGACTTATGTTTGCATGTGTTTAACAAACATTACATTGGCAAAAGTACTGAGACGCACCCTTCTAATGTACAGAATACTATGGTCATTTTAATGCTGCTGCTTATGATGATATTGTAGATAACGGTTTACTTAAAAATTTTATAACATTTTGGGCAGTTCATGTTTTAATTCCAACATGACAATGCCACAATTTAGTTTAGTAAAAAGTCTAGACTGGTCTGCATAACGTTTTTGTTCATGTAATGTATCACAATTATAAAAAATACATTCAAATAATGCATAAAAATATATTTTGTGGAAAATAAGAAAGAGATGGACACATTGAACAGAGATCAAGTTATTTTAATAGTCAAATCATGTTGAATTAAGACATTACAGACTTGTGAATGCATTCATCATTAAGATCGATCAATGTGTGAAGCAATGTCCTCTCCTTAACATAAACACTAAAAATAGGAAACATCTAGCACTTCTCAAACAGACATCTTCAGAAAAGTAAAACAACAGAGTGATAATGAACCCGTCACAGAGGATCAACTTTATCAAGACCTCTAAATCGACCTTCAACCTCTCCTGGCTGCTGCTATGATATTGAACAAAACAAAGAAATGAAATCATAAACTTTTTTATTCTTTGGAGTAGTAGATATTTTACAAAACCAGCTAAGGGAATAACTTCGTATTACTAGAGAACAGCAAGAGAAATGCCACTTATTAGCATGGTGCTTATAGCACGTAGAGTAGATAAATACCTCAAACACAGCAGATACAGGCCTTGAATGAAACCAGACAGCTCCATGCCTCTCTTAAACCGCTACACACGTGACCTGGTCTAGGATTATCAAACGCTGCTATTGTTATTAACAAGCAGGTGGATGTAATGACCATGTCAGAAGGACATTTGCTCAATCTTTTTCTTTATCTTGCAGACTGTGTTGGACAGAAATTGACAGCATGGAATTGTAATAATATACCATCCCAACACCAAGAAAACATGGGATGATTCAATCGGACTAATACTGGGACACGTCATTTGATTGTTTGAGGCTTTACGAATCTGTGGCTTGAGTGCAGGGATGATTTCTGTGTACGTTTGGCCATACTGGTCCTCAATCGCTTGGAACTGGTCTTCACTTTCTCCCCCCACTCTCTTTCCTCTGAGGGAATAATGAAAGGCACACACTCCGATCAAAAATAGCTCTCCTATTCACACATGCACATTCGCACACCCACACGCTCTCTTTTATAACGCTCGCTGGGGAAAAAGAGGGGAGGGAGTTGAGTCTGAATGTACAGCGTATGTACAGCTTTGACTGCTAAACAACGAGAAGCGTGCTCGGATTAATGTTCAGGCGTTATAATAAACATAAATGCAGTCAATTAGTGAGTATTTAAAGCATGTATTTATTCAATTCTTCTCAATGCAAGTTCACATTTATATACGTAAAACAATAAAGAATCGTGGGGTTATATATTATTCACTGTATCTTCTGTTATAATCCTAATATAAACTCTTCTCTTATAAAGCATATATCTTCTCTAGTATATTTATTATAATTCTAATAGAAAAACTGTTCTAATCCAGCATCACATTCCAGTAAGAATCTCACCAAATTCCAAGAGTCTGTTACATCACAGCCCAACACCTCACCATGACAACCCGAACCTTTCCTGCATGGCTTTCCCTCTTTGGCAAATGGGAAGCTCCACACCATCATCCACTCCGGAACGAAGAGATTCGTCTTTTATCTACCTGTGGGCTATTTTTAGTCTATTATATGGTGTTAAATAAACGCTTTGAGCTTGAAGTCTAAATACCGACTGCCTTAAAACTGGAGAAAGAAACTGTGCATGGCTTGAAATTGTGCTAAACGGGGCGAGAGAGGAGCCTGTCTAGGTGCTCTGGCTTTTGTCAGTTTAAGTGCACTTTGTTGGCACAAGACCCCTAACTGAACACTGGACTGCTTTCCTTCAAAATCTTGCTAGCATTTTTCTTCCCTGAACTTCATTTTTATTGAAACAATCGCTTGCTCATTGTTCACGCACGCACTATGTAGCAAATACACCCAACCCCAATCCAAGGCACTATTATTTCAGTAAACATGGCAGTTTGATTTACTAAGCAAGAAAATGCTTACAAATCCTATAGTAGGAGAAAAAGACAAAACGGAAGGGGATAAACAAAATAGAATATGAACGTCTAAGAGAGAGAGAATTTGTATAATGGCACAGTAGAGTCTAGAAACATCCAGACGTGGAAAGTTGGTCTTCTCTCTCTTCATTTTTAAATGTTTGTACTTGTGTTTTGCATTTTTAATGATGACAGGCTGAATGTGTCATCGCTGCTTGTCTAGACAAGTGTCACTTTGTGACAGCAGCCAATATGACCAGAAGAGGAAGGGGCTTATTAGATAACATGATGATTGTACTGCCACACGTTACTGTACACATTTATCATTTAGAGCAAAAAAATATTCAATTAGGCCCAAGTGCGTCTTATATTTTTGTTTGTAGTCACAATTCGGTGTACACAAGCTTTCCAAAAGGCAGCATTATATCTATATGCATCTATAATACCTGCTTTCTGGGAAGGGACAAAACAAAGACTAAATTTAATATTTTGTAGTCAGTAAGCTGTAGATCTGTATTGATGAAAAGCACGGAAATAATGTGTGGTATTGCAGAGCTGGAGACAGTAACACAAAGCGTAAACCCGTCACTAAACCCAATACTATTGCTTTATACTGATCCTACTATGTGTTACCGAATAATACACGCACTTCTGTGCACGCACACTTGTGCATGCCTACTTCTCTTCTCACATGCATTCTTCATGCCCAAGTCGTCTAAAACATGGCGGGTCCAAAAAACATCCCTGATACATTCCTGAATTGCAAGCGGCCTAATAAAAAAACTACAACATCAAGAAATTTTGACAGCATAAACACAAGACTCAGGTATGATATCACTCGCGTCAGAAATAAGTGAGAAAAATGCGAATAATGTAGTGACTTCAATCCTAAAACGAAAAAAGAATGTGCCTAGTGCATACAAAGATCCAAATACGACCGTGGCTGCTATTTACAATTTACATTGTGTCAACTGATTTGTACATTTATGCTGCCAAAACGAAATCAATCATATCCGGAGAAACGTATCTTTCTGCTCCAAGAATTAGAATAACCGAAGAGGAACTCCTTCGTAAAACTTCTTAAGAGAACGAGCACACAGCACGTATTGCAATAGAACGGCTATAGATATTAAAGTAGGTGTAATATACCAAATACGTTTACGTACAGAGAATATCAAACTGTAGTAGATATGATGATACTTTCAACATAGCAAGAAAAAAGTGCTTTGAAAAGCGAAACCAGACACTGTTGCTTCATTGTGGGTGACTTGGTCTTACCAGATGACTAGAGGAAAAGCAAAACGCTGGCTTCTGTTTTCTAAGCCGCCCCCATCATACAGTTTTAACTTTTAATGGTGACGAATTATTGTTTATACGTCAAAAAAGCAAAACCCCTATACATCTCACAACATAGTAAAACTGATATTGTTGATTTTTTAAACCACTTTCTAAACTACTAATTAAAAAGAAAACATCACTTTTATCCAAAACTTTAAATGCAACCAATAACAAACAGCTACTTTACTATACAGTGGAAATGGAAAATTACAGATGTTGCCTTAAACCACTGTTGAGTTTCTGCTGCTCATTGTAGCTTATAAAGACTCACAAACACAATCTGCTGCTGCGTCACAACACACGCAACAGTTTTGTGATTCTCCTAGTTTACATACAATTTCGGTAATAATGTACAATTCTTATTGTCTGGTCCTAAAAACATGAGAAATAGAATGAGAGAGGAATGTTGTTACAGGGGCCGTTGAGCTGAACGTTAACCATGGGGAATTACTGTAGCTGTACACAACATTGCTCTGCCAGAGGTCAGCGACGTGCTCACAGACACACGCACACCTTGTACAGTTGGCTCAGAAATCACAGGAGGGTGGAGGAGTGTCTTCTGGAAGATGTAGAGCGAGGAACTGTGTGTGTTGGTCTGTCGGCTTGTGCGGTTTGTGTGTTTGTATTTACAAAGTGTGCGTGTTAGAAATGGTTGTGTGTTGGAATAATTCAATGTCTGTATGTGCCCACACAGCAGAATCTATAATCGTGTGGCGGCACTTCACCAGTTCATAATGCAGTTTCTGTTGAGGGTCATGAAGTAGACCTGACTGCTGCCACCAGAACGAATGGACGCAAAAAACACCTGAAAAACAAAGATGCAGAAACATTTAGAAAATGGACAGCAAAACCGATACTTCGCCATTAAATGTGCAAGATGTTCGTAATATTACCTGTAAATAATAGTAAATATAACAAATTTTTTGAAAATATGTTTAAAATACAGAGAGGTCAAGTATTTGATCACCCTGTGAAATTGTAAGTTTTTATTGACGTCACTGAATATTATTTTTCTATATTATAATTGCTAAATTAAATATAATAAGGAATTCGTACTTGGTCGCCATTATTATGTATTATAACTCACTGTTCATAAAAAGATGAAAATGAGACTAAATAAGTATTTAGGTATTTTGATAAGTCTCAAGTCTATGCTGTTATCCTGTGTATCCAGAGCAGGCTGTCTATGTGCGTCACCTTGTCGTTTCTTTCACACAGGAACTTAAGCCTCTGAGCTCTCTTGTGCATGAAGACTCCATCCAGGTGTCCCGTCTCAACTGAGCGGATTTCGATGGCTTTCTCTCCCCAACCCATAATTTGATTTGAGCAAATATGAGCTACATGTATGACACAAGCACAAAGAAAAAAAGAAGAACCTGTTAGAAGTCTTGAAAAATAGAAAATATTAATTGCAAGTAAATTATAAAAAGTATCATCATGTACATTTTCATGCACTGTCCTAGTTCAGTTCAGAGCATCCCTATATACAGAACTGATTTTAATAGTTATTTTTATATTTATATACATTTCTTTCAAAATTGGTCTGAAAGATATAAAGGTATAAAATTTTAAAAGATTCTCAGAAGGCAGTGTTGGCATTAAAACTTCAAGTCTGCTCACTATGTTTCAGAACAGTTCTTTTAGAGTTTTAATGTGAGAATGTTTTCTTTACATTGAGAGTGTTTTTTTAAGACACATACCCACAGATGTGGGCATTTCACCCCACTGCAGCACCACATCTTTAATGATACGGCCATACGTGTTGACGTAAACACCCTCGTCCTCGTAACACAACAGCATCTCCATCCCGTCAGAATTAGGCAGGAATACTATTGCATGAGGCGTCACCTGTGACTGGATCTACAGCGACAGACAAATACACAAAGAAAAGGTCAAGAAAAGTGAAAGAAAACAATTCTTCTTCAAACTTATAAAAAGTTACAATATAACATATACAAAAGCTTTTATATGATTAAAAATGTCTCTGAATAAATTAAAATCAATTGCTTTGCTGATTAAAAAAATCTCTGAATAAATTAAAATCAATTGCTTTGCTGTGATAAACCTGATGGCTGTTAATATACACACATTAAACTTACATGCACAGGAATGTAGATGTCATAGTTGTTTCCAGAGTCGACGTCAATGGCATGGAAGCCAGCACTCGATCCATAAATTACCTTTAACCTTTGGCCCTCTTCAACTGTGAGGTCAACCAAAAGAGGCCTATGTGGCAGGTCCCCAAAGGACTAAAAGATGAAAACATGTCAAAAACCCACAGTACAGAGGCGGTTTAACAACATGTAGCAAGCAATGGAATGCCCTCATAAGAGAGAACGCGACACGTAAAACATATTTGCGATATTTTTATAAAATTATTTGGACAAAATTTAATAAAGCTCAAATTGGACATGAGGCATGATGCAAACAAAACATAATTCTACCAAAATTTCTGTAAAAATGTTTTGTAACAGATGTTATATCAACTAAAATTTTCAATTTACAATTTACAGATTGTTTCCATGGATGACACAATTTATTTTTCTTCTATAGCTTAGAATGTATTTATACCTTGAAGGCCATGAATTTGTGGTAAGGTTTAGGAGCCCAGGCATAAACTTCCACTGCATTCTTCAGAGCGATAACCAAAAACTTAATCCTTTCATATTTCACTGGGAAAATACATATTATAAAATATTATTGTCATTGATATAAAAACCTAAATTATAATATATACCCTCTTATGCATGTTGTAACCTTGAATACGATACTCTGTACAGTAAGTGCACACTTACCCACTTTATAGTGGACACACCCTTCCATTTCCCCTACTGTGGTCCAGCCCTGTTTCTTCTCCACCTCTGGGTCATTATGAAGGATTTTATTCCTTAGCCATGCCAGATAATACACCCTCACCTTATTCTTCTTTCCTGAATGACACATACTAAATATAAGAACCAGGATGTACATTCATGTATCACGCCTGATCAGGGAACGGGCTGTTGTGATGAGTTTGTATTATATATATGTGATACATGCTGTATAAAGTTGGAAAATAGATTGTTATGAGTTGTATTATTTGAGGATGTGTGTATGACAACTGTCTCATGTGTAGAATGATGATGAAGCAGGTGTATAACCTGATATAGTTATGAGTAAGTTCAGTCCCTCCAGAACATCCATCTGTTGGAATCTGCGTGAGTTGATCAGTGGATAAACTTTACCCTGTCCACTTCGATCCAGCAGCTTCAGACCGTTTTCTGTACCCACCAGAAGATTCACACCTGATAGAACAAACACGGTTATATACACAACTTATTCTGAACCTTTTTACCAACTTCTTCCTGGAGTTGTTTGCTTTTTAGCAGAACTTTCATTTGCTTCTGACCATCTCACATTACACACTAGAAATACAAATAATAAAATAGGCATTCTTGGATTCAACCCTAAAAAATGTTCACACATTTTTGGTGTTTCGTGTTGGCAGCTGGTTGCTGCAGTGCATCGTGACTGGCCTGCCACAAGCTCTAGGCCTGCCGTGCCTGTGTTCTTGGATAACATAGTAAAAACACACAAGTGCTTGTTGTGTGTTTCATGTTTATCATGCTTTTGTCCTCGGTCTGAGGTGTGTTTTACTGTCCACCAGGGACTTCATGCTATGACATTTTATTTTCCCTTTTACTAATACAGTTTGGTGAATCTCACATATACACACTATTTTACTAGTCTACCATCAGATTAAAAATGCTGCTAAGAAAACTAGAACACTCATACTTAATAGATTTTTTTCATATTTTACTAGAACAACAATAAATCTAAAAACGGAATAACAAAGGAATTATTAAAAAATACTAATGTGCTATTATGGGGAAATATTAGGCCATTGATCTGCTGTCAAGAAATGTTTATTTAATAAATAGTACTACAAATACCAGAAGAGACGGACGCACGCACACACAGCTCTTACCCCAGAGAGCAGCGCAGAGGATCTCAGAGTTGAATCTTTTCTTGTATTTGCGGATTTCAGGAGTATCACTAACTGGGCGAGTGTTGGTGGGATTGACATTAACCATTGATCCTTTCCTGACCTCCAGTTTAAGCTGCTCAAAACGAGAGCCCAGACCTACACCCACATGATAAAACCACAGACCAAATACACTAAGTTAATAATGGACATTTAAACATGTTTTACAGTAATAATATAAAGCAACTTTTCTTAAACCAAAGCAACTTTTAGAATAATATGTGTTGACCCTAAAGCTTAATGCTACAATTCAATTTTTTTTACTGAGCAAGTACATCAGTTTTCCAAATGGTTTCTTTATCTTACTCTCATTCTCAATATCAAGATTTATAAACTAGTGGTATTCTTTAATATTTTCAATTATTTAAGGTTTTAAACAGAAATCGCAAAAAAGGTTTCTAAGTAATGGATTGCAGTTTTAAATATATTTGAAAGAATGTTGGTAACGGAACAACGGTCTTCCCCACTGATCGCATGGTTCGGTTACCAGCATTTCCCAAAATACCTTCTTTTGTGTTTTGCCGAAAAAAGAAACTCATGCTTGTTTGGAATGACACTAATTTTATATTTGGGTGAATTTAAAAGAAATAAATCTCAAATAGTTAATCATATAAGCAGAACAATCAATGACCACACCTCCAACAGAAATGTTATCTCCTGTACCACCTGGTGCCTGGTACATTCCAAGGTCCACAAAAGTAGTGAATGAGGATTTTCCAGAAGCTTTCACCAATCCTCTGGACTGATACTGAAATGGATGGCATGATCCGTGTTAACCAATTAACAGCACACATTTTGTACTGTTCGTATGACGCAGATGAACACACACGAAGCAAGAAATGTAGTGGAATGATAAAGGCTGTAGTGAACGTGTGTGTGGGAAGAGAGCTCACATCATAAGTAGAGTCTTTCCCAGGAGAAGAGTGGGAGGCCGAGTCTGTGGGAGAGTGGGAGGGCTGGACTACATCGGGCAGGTTAGTGTATCCATTATGACTCCTCTTCTCTGGAGTCTATCAAAATCACACATTTTCACAGAAGAAAAACTAGTAGAGCTCACCAGCACTAAAAAAAGTTTTTTGAGGAACACAACTGATGGAAAAGCTAAAATTATAGGTTGCGAGATGAGATCCAAAATGGCTGTAATGAACGGCTTCTACAGTGTTACAGTTTTTAGTATTTCATGCAAGTAAGATTTGAACATGCATCCTACCCTTTGTACAAGCATGGTCTGGTCCCCATATCCTCCAGCACGTTCTTCATCACCCCCTTCACCCTCCTCCTCCTCCTCATGGACAACCATAGTGTTCACTGAGTCGGAGTCTGCATCACGAGGGCTGAAACACAAGTTGAAAAGATAATGTGGCTTTAATGTCTGTAGTGCTGCAGGCTTTCTTACACTTTGTGTTGAAACCAGATGTCTTATTCATAGCAAAAAAGGCTTTTGTTACGTCACGGGTGGTATAAGTGGAAGTGGCATTCTTGATAAGGAGACTATTTGATTGGATAAATAATAGTGTAGTGCAAGATGAGAAATCAGAACTGTGGTTTTAATCCGAATTTAATGCTAATTGGGATTAAGCCTTTAAAAATTTACGCTATGATATATAATTATCTTCATGATTACCGGTCAGTAGGACTTTCCTCCTCAGCTCCCTCTCCACTCTCACTCTCTTCACTGCTTTCACTGCTCTCTGAGGACGATGAGTAGTCATTAGCCTTCACTGGAGGCCTCGGCTGTTCTTCTGCACGCTCTTTAGAGTATAGACCATGATCCTGACACAAACATTACAAAAACAATTAACATGTAAAGCTATGATGTTTACTGTTCTTGGGTCACAAATCAGTCCCATAACATCACTCCACACGTCACATTACAAGATTCATTAGCCTTCTGTCTTTCTGGAGGACTTGGGAATGTGAAGTATGTGGTGTGGGACAGGAAACTTGGGTGGGAAGCAGAAATGTGGTCTTTATGGTTTGTCTCTTTCAAAACATCAAATGTAGGGCAAGTCAAGTGCTGTTGTGCCCCAAAAACATACTTAAAGGATTAGTTCAACAAATCATGAATATTTCATCATAGTCACTTTTATGCACCCCAGATATGACTTGCTTTCTTAACTTAAATGTATTTTTTTCGCATAAAATGCTAACTAATATGTTTAGATTAATTGAGATTTGGAACCAAAACAAATGCATTGCAGTGCTAAAAAACTAATACGGTATGCTAAACTTTACATTTCTTGTAGGAAAATTTAGCGAAGTAACAAGATTTTTTTAAGGTTTGACAAGCAGGATTTACTCCAAATTGATCCCAAATTTGAATTGTTTTGATCTATTATTAAAAGGAGAAAAAGTGATGCAAATACCAATTGCTAATGTGGTGTTAATAGACTCCGTCCAGCCCACTGAGCGATGGTCTTGTTTGATCAAGGACTGGTGCTTTAGATCAAGATTTGAAGACACTTATAAAAGTGATAGTTCACTCAAAGATAAAAAGTCTATCACGAATTACTTATTCTCTAGTTGTTCCAAATCTGTGTAAATGTCTTTGTTTGGTCATGAGCATTATTCCAAATATATTTTTCTGGGCTCAACCAAGCAGTTATTGGACCCTACTGACACTTCTAATAGGAGAAAATGTCAATGGTAGTCAAAAGTTCCTCACAAATTTCACTGTTCTATATTCTTAAAAAGATCTAATTTCAAACAGAACAAACCAAGGAAGCATTTTTTAAACTATGGTAATCAGTCCAAGAACTGTTTGCATATAAGCATTCTTCCAAATATATTTTGCTATGTTTATCAAAACAAAGAAAATTACACAGATTTGGAACTCAAGGTTAGTTTTGGGTGAACTATACCTTTAACAATTAATTTTAGTGTCAAATAAATAATTGTGGATTAATCTAACAGTTACTTTCTAAACCTTTAAAGATTCTGAATATTTAACATTTAGAATTTTAAATATTTCATAATTGTTTAGAATTACACTGTTCAAAAGATTAAGGTCACTTAATCACCCTTAATTATTATCCTAGCAAAAATGTATTAATCCAATAATACAATGTACTATGACACAAAACTTTTTTCCTAGAATTTGCTAAAATGTGCTCTTAGTATTTTTTTCAGCCAGCTTTCTGAAGTCTCAGACTGAAATGCTTTTAAAATATATTGCAGGAGAACCTAAGTATGCTGGGCACTTATCCATGTTTTTCTTCATTATTTAGTCTAAGTCTAAGACATATAATACATTTCAGAATAAAAAACCATTAACTTAATTGTATGACCCTAAACTTTTGAACGATAGTGTGAAATTTCAACACACATTAATTTCAAATACATTCATGTAGAACACATGCCGGCACACACAGACCCATGCTGACACGCATGCAGGCACTGACCTCTCCTATTGCTCTCTTATAGCTCTGAGGGCAGAGGACGAGGAAGGAAAAGTGATGAAGGAGAGGTGAGGGTGAGGAACAGAGGTTAGTGTTTTAAGAAGGGTTGAGTTCATTCATTATTCATGTTTTTATTCTGTACAAGACACAAGGAGAATGCTTTGGGAGCTTATATGCATAAGTGTGTTTATTTTTAGTAGTGAGTAGTTCTAGTAGTAGTTCACTCTTGTGCATCTCACCGCTGGTCTGCTGGGTCTGGACGAGGTTCGGGATTCTCCTGGTTTGTGTCGACCATCATGGGACAGGGTGGGGGAGGAATCCATCTTAGATGAGCCTATAATGAATCCGCAAAATTTAACAAGACCAAGTTATGATAATATTATACATTACAAAAACACATTATTGAGCAAATGTATCAAGCTATTTTTCTTGTTTAAAAGTAAAAAAGAGCAGGACATATCCACACTCACTTAGAATTCGATGTCTCTCTAGAGAGCCAGTCTGTGGCAGGTTGGACATGATACTCATGCTGTCACCTCTCTCCCAGCGTTCATTACGACTCAGATCTGGATTACTGACAAATCAAAACAGCAAAGATTAAGGCCTGTCACATGACCTTCATGACCTCAACTGCATGCGTGTTTGTGAGTGTGTGCGTTACCTTGCTCGGACAGGGTGCCTGATACCAGAGGAGAGATTTGTGTTTAATGCAGTGGCTATTGAGGCTGTTCTCTGGGGGATCTAAGAAATAGAGAACACATAATTTAAAAAGTTTACAATCAAAGCATTGATATTTATGACAGAGGAGGCGATTCACATAGAATGAATTGCACCCACTGAAAGCCTTAGCATTGTTTGTGACTCACTGAAGCTTTTATTTCAGTCAAGTAAACAGTTTTGAATGCAACTTGCCCTCGACTACACAGTGTGCCTGTATATATGCTGGATTACAATAGTCTCCTCCATCGTTGCATCATCACTGGATGAATTACAACCGCCGTCACCAATACAAAGATCCCCAAAATCACAAGTTAAATGCCATTTACTGTCTGTTCTTTATGTGATTTAAACAGCTTGCAAATTGTGTCGTTGTGTGTTAAGCACATTCTATAACAAACCTAGTAGCATGTAAAGTTGTGGTTACTGACTATGACTATTTCAATACTCATTGCAAACATTTATGGTAGTGTACTTTATGGTGAAAACATGGCTATTTGCAAAAATACAGCTCACAAAATCAAAGGAACAGTTTATAATATTCACAAGATAAATAACTTTCCACTTTCTTACTTTAGGAGGCTGTTCAATCTCTGGAAGACGGATCCAGGGCCCTCGGTCGTCTCTCATTGGTCGAGACTGAGGGGCAGGGGTCTCTGAGGTTGGGTCAGAGTTTTGACGGACTAGTTCTCTGGAGTGTAGAGGGCGAGGTGTGGGTGTGGGAGAGGGATCCTGGGTGGGGAAGGCGGACATGGTCTTAGTTGGCTGATCGCAGAGAGACTGAGAGCGAGGGACAGGAGCGGCGTACGGTTTTAGCGGCACTAGGTGGGCCATCTGGAACTATGCCAGATGGAAGGAAAGAGAGAGGGTAGCAGAATGAAAGTGCCATTGAAAAAGGTAGTCGTTTGGGATATAGAGACGGGGATAAGGATGTGCATTTGGGAGAGAAGGAAACGGGAGTTGGGCATACAGAGAAGGGCAACAAGCAGTGGTGGGGGGAGGTTAAGTGGTGGGTGTTGCAGGAAATAGAAGTGAAAAGGACGTCCATTAAAACGGAAGATAAGAAAGGAAGTGAACGGACACCACAGGAAAGAAAGACAAGAAAAAGTATGTTACTAAATAGGAAAAGTAAAGAGTAAGCAGGCCAAAGCATGCGGCATTCACTGGGTTTATACACTTTTTTACCTCTAAACTACATCACCCAAAATGTCACAAATTCGACTGAATATATACATTTGTTCTTTTTTCACCATAATAGCAGCCAAAGATGAAAATCTTTAACATTTATTTCTACTGTATCTTTTTATCATAAGTATGAAGTATAGACTTACAGCTTTACAAATGAAATAACAACTCACCTTGCCCTGTCCACCCTGTGGTTCAACAGGCCTCTGCATAGGTGGAGTCTGTGCAGCTCCTGATTGGTTAATGGATTCAGAGCGTGATTGGATGTTGGTGTCTGAGACTGTTGTGCAGATTTTGGGAGAACCCTGTCGGTTCAATTTACTGCGCTCCTCAACCTACGAGACAACGAAAAAAAAAGAGCATTTATTAAGATTGTGAAGATTCAATGTCATGGCACTTGACATCAGAACATTTGTCATGTTTGTGTATACATCATGTGTGTAAGTATACTTCTCTAGCCCAGGTTGGTTTATTGTTCTCCAGGTTCTTGCTGTAGTGGTACATCTGTGGTTTTTTGTCTTGCTGCTGCTGTTGTTGCAGTGATACGAGGTAAGCATGCTCCTGCTGGAGCTGTCTCTGAAGTCTTTCGGACTGCCTTTGCTCCTCTAGCTGTTTACGCTTATACTCCTGCAAAATGCAATACACAATTAAAAACTGAAAGGCTAACACTTGAACTTTATACTTAAAGAGGTAACACACAGCATGCACTGAGTCACATTCAATAACACACAAGACACATTCCCATTAACATTAAATTTCACACAAATAGGATTATTAAGGTAAAAAAATTAAACAGATTTGCTGGTCGACAAACTTTAATACAAGCGTGATTCTATAATGGAAGGTACATTTCACATGTCCAAGGAGCTTTTGTCTGGTTTGTTCAGATTTTTTATTTATAACTTTAAAAGATCATTTCAGGCCACATCAACATAACACAACATATAAACATTAATTCTTTTTGGAAATGTGTCATATGAACACTGAAAAATATAACTTACATATCAACTTCCGAGTTAGTTAATCAACAAAAAATATTTATGTAATCTCAAAAAACTGAGAGGTAAACTATTTTTTAACACACAGAATAAAACTTAATAGAATTTCTAAAAAAAATGCAATACTTAATACAAAAAGAATGTTTAACAATGTTCTTTAATAAATTCTACCAAGGCAGGGAATACTTTTTTTTCAATGTAGAAGTGTAGTGCGTTTCAGTGTAGTGTAGAGCGATTTTATGTCACTTCCATAACGCTGGAATTGCCCACATGTGTGTATGTATCTGGGTGCATGTATACATGTGAGTTTGTGTGCGTGTGTGTGAGTCCGTCAGTGTTTGACGTTTTGAAATACTTTACAGCTAGAATCACCCATACAAATTAAATATTTACACTTATGTTACAAATATGTATTAAAACTTAAAGTAACAAAATCAGTTTTAAGTCATACATAATTGTTGAAAATATGATATTTTTGTTTAAAATCTTATATTTGTTGGTCCAGAACAAACAATGTTGGTTTTTTACACTCAAGGAATCAAAACTGTAAAACAGTCCAGTGTTTCGGGTAAACACCATAAATACCAACCGAGTGTAATTATGTCATTACGTTAAACTGCTGTTGCATTTTGTTGACGTTATTTCAACTGTTAACAGTAAACTGTTAACTCTTCAGAAAAGAAAACAACCAATTTATACCTTTCAGATATTGACGTATACACACATAAAAGGGTTTTGCTGCGTCTCACTTCACAACTCCTTCAGTGTTCCTGCACAAGAACATTTTAATATTTATATTTTCTACCTTCAATACAGGAGTCACCTAATCATTCAAGACTAAACTCGGGGGCCCTGTGGCATGAGACGCATCAAATCTGGCCCAGGACTGAGACAGTCAGAGCAGAGAAAAAGAGGGAAAAGAAAGACTTGGGTTACCATCAGCAATGCCTGTTCCTGCAGTAATTGCTGCTGCAGTATCTCTAACTGCCGCTGTTCTTCCTCCAACTTATGTCTTATAAACTCCTACAGAGAGAGAGGAGTGAGAAGAGAAACAAGGAGCAGTGGAGGAGGAGGAAGAGGCAGATCAGAACAGACTCAAAAGAACGGAGTTAAAAATTTGAGAGAGCAGACAGATACACCTGTGCGAGATAGAGGCAGACATTTTAAAGAAGCGGATTGGCTTTTTTAAAATGGCTGAAGACATCACGACAGGAAGAGTTGTGCTTCGCCGCAGCGACACACTGTTTTCATAATCTTAAAATGATGCATGCCGAGCGGTCCCTATTACTGTTGCGACCGTTTCCTCTGCCGCTTTATTGTAAAAATACGAAAGAGTGTGCCGCTAACCATGTATGTGTGATGTCGCTTTAAAGAGCGTGCCCTGTGGCACACTGCGTGCTAATTCATGCTGATTGGTCTTTTGTGTTTCTGTCACTTTGAATCGTATTGAATGTAGGGCTGCTCGCAGCTCACCCACACACATGCGCTCACATTCAGAACTGCGTTTGAGAGCCTGCTACCATGGCAACCACTCCACAGAAATTCCTGTGCCAGAGCTGTGCCGAGCGGAACGCCCACGCTCGACCGCTATTGGCCGAGGGGCTGCCTTTCTTACGCTGGGATTGGTTACCTGCTCTCTCTCTGCCATCCTCCTGTCCTCCTCTCGCCTCATGTCATCGAGTCTCCGGTGAGGAGCTTTATCCTGTTGCTGCCGCACCATCTCTCTCTCCTTCCTCTGTTGCTGTGTGAGAAAGAGAGAGTGAGTGAGTGTGAGTCACTTTAACATATTTGGCTGAAATAATGAGAGCCTTCCTGTTGCAAAAAATTTTTCTAGTGCTTTTAAGACAGGAAATTAAGGGGGGAGAATGAGGACCATAGCAAGGGATAAAGAGAGGGAGAAAGAGAAACTAGCACATTGAGAAGAGCAGAGTATAGAGATACTGGTGAGTCAGTGCACTGCGGTGCTGTTTTCAGTGGGGTTGTGCTGTGCCCTATTCAGTGGGTGGATGTCACCCTGTGAATGTCTATAGCTATGTCAGCTAAATTTCCCACAAAACTTTGGACTACCTGCACCTGAACTGTAATGTAGTTTTAAGTTCCCAATAGATACGCATGGGGTTTCATATGTTCACATGATTAATGTGTCTCCTATTGGGTTTTAGAATGAAATGTGCATTATTGTTTGATGTGTTTACATAAATTGACTAAAACAGGAAGTTGTTTTAGTTTAAATTACAGCCTGGAATAATTTTATTTGAGATCAGATTATAAAGATATGATATGTCATATAAAAAGTTAGAGTCAGTGTTACAAATGTGGTTATCTGATAAATGACCTAGAAATTATCAACTGCAAATATATCAAACAGTAATCGTATTCCTTTTTTTTATACAAAACTTTTCTCAGGTTTAACTGATTGCCTTGTGATGCTCATTAGATCAAAACATGAAGTGTGTGTGTTTTATATTCCTCACCGCATACCTCTCTCAGAGAACTATGATAATTAGCCATTACCTTGCTTCACTGCCATGTCAAAACATTTAAACCTTAAACTCGTATCCTAGAAAATACTGCCAGACTTTACATAACACAAAATTCTACACATGCCATGCTGAAGTCTGTTCAGAGACATTTCCTGATAAGACAAAATGAACAAACACTGCTGTGAAACACCTGGCAGTAATGAAGGTGTGATTTATTTGCAGAATGCTCTACAATGTTCTCCTCATATAAACTTTTGGCCTCTTTTCTAGCCTTGTGGTGGTCTGACTCATGTTCTGTCCAACATTTTTACGGGAGATAAAACTAGAACACTTAAGCTTAAAAAATCCATTTGCCATGTAGGTTTATACTAATTCATTTATGACCAGCACTCTGCACTCGATGTTCCCTATGAGAGCAGAGATCATGTCGAGTCGCTTGATGGTGCATGTGTGTGTTTAGTGTATGTACCTCTTCTAAACGCCGTCTCTGTTCTTTCTGCTCCTCTATGCGTTTCTGACGGTCGTGCAGCAGCTGGCGTTTGTGCTCCTCGGGGTCTCTGCGCTGAGCGGCGAGCTGCGCCTGCTGTCTCTTTAAGGCCTCCGAGCGCTCCTTATTCTCTTGCTGCAGCCGCAGGAAATCCCTGCGCAACGTCGATTCACCCGGAACGTTTAAAATAGAGCTGGAGACATAATCAAGGAAATGAAGACGAGTGAGCTAGTGAAAACAAAATTGATAAAAAGTGAAGACATGAAAGTTTAGGGTTGACAATGAGAACTTAAACTCCTTTCTCAATTCATGTGCATTAATTACATGCACTCATTTCTTTTATATCAACTGATATAAATCTGAAATATCATTAATGCGCGTAAAAACCCATTCATAAATATCCAGTAAAAGGGAAGTGCCTAATTTTATTGTCATGAAAATAGTGATAGTTTCCGAAAGAGAAAACTTTAAGAAAGTCAGACAGCTCAAAGAAGTTTATCAAACTTTCACTGGCTGAGTATGATTATGATAATGACATCACCATTTAATTCCTTAATCACATTTCTACATAAATTAATTTTGAAAAAAACTAAATGAACTAAATGCTATTTCTAAAATTATTTTGTTTTAGTTTAATCTGTGACTTCTCTTTTTAATAAATAGAAGTATATGGAAGCAGACAGAAAGGTAGTCCTTGACCCTTGAAATTATTTTAGAATTGTTTTAAACTCCAATATTATTAGTATTAACTAATTCAACTAATTAAACTATTCCTTTTAAGTGACAGATCACCAAAAATAAAAAACTTTTTTACATCATTTACCCTCTTGACATTTTTAAAATGTTGGAGACATAACAATGGCAAATCCATTGATCTGCATTAGTTTTGCTCCTGTACAATAAAAGTGAATAGGTAACACCGTTATTTGATTACTAACATTCTTCAAAATATCTTCTTTTGTGTTCCGCAGATGATAGAAAGTAATAAACGTTTTAAAAGGCAAATGCCGAGTGAATGAGAACAGAATTAATTTTGGGGTGAACTATCACTGCTCTAGTGTTTAAATGGGGTGTCAATCTTTCCTATATCAAACTGTAATAGTAGAAAGTTGAGCATTTGAAAACCATAATTAAACACTAAAACAACAGATCATGCAACTTAAATGATAATACACAACTTAAATGATGCAATTTTAAAATCATTAAAATTCAAAACCAATTTTGTTCTCATTTCATTTACATTAACTTGTAATTACAAAAGAGTAATAATAATAAGAATGCAAATAATGTTAATCTAAAGTTAATCTACTGAAGACTGTTGTTCAGTAGTGTATTGTAATGTAGTGCTGCATTCACCTGGATTCTCTCTCATCACCCCTGTTCTCATCCTCTTCATCACTACCGCTGTACTCATACTCGGTCTCCTCTGAGAGGAAATAAGAGACAATAAGAAAGACAGAGAGAAAGAGATAAGACAGAAAAATAATGAGAAAGGCTTTTGGCATTAATATTATATGCGTTCCAAAACTCTTTATGCAGAATGCAGCACTTTAGAATTTAAATCATCCACAGTCTCTTTGACTGATACTGTAAGTGCTCTAATAAGTCTGCTGAAGGCGGTTGGCTAGATGCTTCCATTTAAAGCTGTTCCTCAGTCTCCACATGCAGAAAGAAACACAAGCCCAGCTGTGTGACTTGACTACACCACTGAGCACAAATCTGATGAGTTACTGTAAATCACGTGAATTATGTACATGTGCCACTTTTGTGGTCAAAGATAAGCTTTGACTGGTTGGCAGGGTTATGGTTTCACATTGACCATAAAACTCGTTAAACATGGACAGCCAGAGTTCTAGATTTAGGAATGTCTTTGGCACTATTATACTGGCATTCAAGTTTATTGTGTACATTTTTTGCCTGTGGAATAAAATATAAAGTATAAGGTACACATCTTACTACAATTTTATTATGCGATGCATATAAGGCAGCAAAAGAGGCATTATTTAATATACAGTAGCATGATAATGATTAAAATTGAAGTGCTCAAAATGTAAAACCACAATTACTCTAAAGATAAAAAAAAGACATTTCACAATCAAACATTTGTAATGCTTACTTGAGATTAAGCTATGTATAATATTGGATAACTTGAGATTAAGTCTATCTATATTTCATAAATGGACCAAAATTCCAAAAACCAGACACAGTACCATGCAATTTTAAGCAAAAAGTTGCCTTTGTTTTACATATTATTCAATCAACTTTCAAAAACGATGCATAATTTGAAAGTTTAAGCACTAAACATTCATGTTAGGAACTTGTGAATTTAATGAATACAATGCCTAAAAAATGGAGTGCTTACTTGAGTGGATTTGACTGACTATTAATGCTTTTTCAGCTGCATAAAATTTCTCTTAAAGGGGAAGTATCACACACAGTTTCTGCCACTCTTTTGTTAATTATGTGGATCTGAAGTTTAGAAACGAGTTGTTCATGTATCCAAAAAGTCTTTATTATACTACATTTCCAGAAGACAGTTGCAGGATTACGACTGTTTCTGGAAAAAGCTGTGTTGTGAGCAGCCCTCATGGGCTCAACATGTTTAAAGCACTTATAATGCATGAACCCGCGTTATACTACCCCTTTAAAGTAATCCCAGTGATACAACTAATCGTTTCATATTGCTATAGTTGTGATCTCAACCTTCTACATTTTTAAGCTTCATCTTTGCATCTAGTGTGAACGAGCCTTTAGTATCACGAGCTCTGGTGTGCAAGTGATTCTAATTTTCATTCCCTTAGGAGTTTCTGCATCTGTTCTCTCTGACAACAAAACTGATTCAGCTTAGATTAATTATTTAGCACAGAAACAGAAAGATTCTGTCTGGGGGATGAGGCTGTTAACATAGAAAAACTGGTTATAAGGCACATAAAGCATCAAATCGGTGTTGTTCATATACACGAGTTCACATACCTTTTTCACCACGTTTCTTGCGAGTGCGGTCGATGTGATCTTTAAGCTGAATGCGGACCTGCCTTTCTGTGGGCTGGTCTCTGATGAAAGAGTGCTTTAGTAGTTGTTCAGTTGAAGGACGACTTGGATATGACTTTACAAGACAGCCCTCAATAAAGTCTATAAATTTTTTGGACCTGAAAGAAAATAAGATAGAATGTGTCATATTTTTTTAAAATACATTTTACTTTTTTCTAACAGCCTGCAACATTAAAAGAAAAATTCACTACTGGTTAAAAGTTTTAGGACTTTACTTATTAGTATAAATTAATCACCTTTTGACGAGAATTTGCCAAAAAAATTCTCATCATTTTATCAAGCCGTTTACTAAGGACTCATTCTGGATGCTTTTATAAATTTTACACTCCCTGTCTAATGGCTGTTCATTTGTATCATTCAGTCAAAGTCATCTATTTGGAAAACATTTGTACAAAACAAAATGTTTATCATGTTTGCAAAATTAAATTTTTTTTAATTTCAGATATTTAGGCATACACCTTCGGTTCCATAGTTTTTTTATGAAAAAGATTTCATTCAAGTGTCCCAAAACTTGTCTTCATAGTTTAATCAAAATTATGACCCAGATTTAATTTGAACCTCTTTCTTGCCAAAACTTAGCTTTTTAGTCTAGACCACCTACTTTTCTGTATGTTCTGAGAAACAACAACACATGACACGAAAGAAAGAAAGAAAGAAACACTGGTTCCATTTAGCATTTCAGATTACTTTATAAGAATCAAACAAACAAAAAAGAACTGTCTGCATACTAACAAGACACGAACAGTGACATAAAGCATGACAGCCTTATGATAGCCATACCACTGCTCCATCTCTTCTTCTATAACCAGCTGTTCAAGGGCAGGGCCCAGTTCAGCCGGCCCAAAATAACTTGAAGTCTAAAATTAAAATCAAAGCATGCCAATATATGACAACAAACTCCAGCAGAAAGAGTAAGACTAGACTATAAAAATAGGGATAAAGGGATAAATTCCTCATGTTTAAGAACTCAGATCAACCATATGTGTGAAAATGTAGGTTGGTGTAAAAGCAAACACCGCAGCTCCCATGTGAAAATGTCTTTAGAATAAGGAGCAACATACGAGCTTGAGAAGCAGACAGCTATATGGGAACAGTTATGCACGTATGGTGTATATATAGAGATAACTGAAGTATGGAAGGGAGTATGGAAATATAGCTTATTCTTAAAATAACAGCTGAACAGAGCGTCCTCACCATTTCTTGGACTTTAGTTTAGGAGGAGGGTTCCGTGGGATAAGGAACAGGGCTCGCATGGGATGCATGTCGCACAGTGCTGAGAAAGAGAGATTAGAAATCAAGACAAGTTTATACAAGACACACTCATATGACCAATTATCAGACTAACTGACTCAAGAGGTGACAACTATTCATGACCACGATTAGAATGGCGACTGAGCTGCCGCTACATGCTGTCCGTGTGAGAGAATGAGTGTGTGTGTGTGAGTGTGTGTGTGTGTGTGTGTGTGTGTGTGTGTGTGTGTGTGTGTGTGTGTACGATTGAGAAAGACAAATATGACTAAGTGTTGTGCTGCAAGTTACAACAATGATCTATACCTGTGGTTTTCCTATTAAGCTGCATAAAATATCACAATTAAAAACATTTTTGTCCTATAAGCAAAACTGTTGCAAAATTTTCTTACGTTTACATTTTAAATATAAGGATTAAATGGCTTTTCACATGATTTAGAAAATGACTAAGAAACTAAATTGTGATTGTAAGAACACTTTAATGCAAGAATGTTATTACAACAGTACACCTGTGACACTACAAGCATAAAACATTTTCTGTAATTTATACCTTAAGGCAACTTGCATGTACATAATATGTGTGACTATGTGCAACATGTATGTATTTGACTTACGAGGAGCTCCTTCAGCCATTTCTATAGCAGTGATCCCCAGAGACCAGATATCACTCTGAAATAATAAAACATTCATTTAATTATTTCACAAAACAAACAACGCAATCAATACCATATAGGTGCAGTGTCTTGAAATATTAATAGGAATGGAAAACAAAAAAGGATTATGTTAATATTAAATATAGAAAATAAATATTATCAATAACTGGTATTGAGTAAACTCAATGTATAGATTGTTTAACTCTGCCAAAAAGCCTGGCCAAGCTTGTGTGACTTATGTCCTTCCTCAAAATACAAAATAAGATATTTGTAAGCATGTTTTGAACCAACATGCTTTTGATAAAAGCATCTGCTAAATGCCTAGATGTAAATGGAACCAAACAACATTGGACCCATTAACCATAAGACATTTTTCAATATATCTTCAATTGTGTATCAAAGAGAAAACAGTCATGTTTAGGTTTTAAACAACATAAATTGTTATCTATTTTGGGTGAAGTTTTCCTTCAACACCACAAACAGATACAACAATTTCTCAAGAGCAACACATAGACTTAGTGTACATTGCATTTTTCAACAGATTTGTTATTTTACCCTGTAATCATAGGTGGAGTCTGGATTCTCATCACAAGCAATGACCTCCGGTGCCATCCAGTATGGCGTACCGATAAACGTGTTTCTTCTTCCTACTGTACGATCCAGCTGTGCACTCACCCCAAAATCCACTACAGAGACAGAGAGCGATTGGGGTTAACAACGTAATAGGAGAACATTAGATCAAAATGATATTTCTAAAACCTGTTGTGTAGCTATTATGTACAATTTGTCAAACAGACATGGAAATTCATCTCAAAGACATACTTTCCACAACACACCCAGCCTCAGGTTGTGGTTTATGAATATATTTATGTCACGATGTCGGGGCTACATTAATGAGCTTTGCTGCTTTGCTCTAGTTGTTAAAAGATGATGTTCTCTAATCACAAAGGAAATAGGCTACTCATCACACACACTCAAACATTAACCAATCACATATAACAGCATCAGAGAAAAAACAGAGCTGAACCAAAAAACAACATGGAGGGAGGATGAAAAACAGACTCGCCCACTCACCAAGTTTAACCTCTGCGTTCTCTGTAAGCAGAACATTCTGTCCCTTGATGTCTCTGTGGATGACTTTATGTGCATGAAGGTGAGACAGCCCCTGAAGAGAAGAGGAACAATGTTTCTCTGCTGTGTAAAATGACATGTAAAATCTATAGGCCTATAAAAAATGTAATTACAGGACAATGTATAAAAATCATGTGTGTGTATCCAAAGATACATTACACCAATGCAATTACAATGGATGGGGAGGAATGCAACTTTTAATATGGATGCTTTAGGGAAGGGAGTCCCGCCTTACAGTGAAACGAGCATACTTAAGTATAACTCACTCTTAATATCTCTCTGCAGATATATGCGATCCAGTCTTCTTTCAGTGAGTTTCCCTTAGTGTTCTTTACCAAGTCTGTAACTGAGCCAGCGCCACAAAACTCCATGACCAACTAAACACAAACACATCCACACGAAGAGAAAAGTACATTTCTGAAACAGCATCATAAAAATGGACAATAATTTAATAAATAAACTTCATTCTATGTGATATTTGTAATGACAGTCAATAGCTGTGTTTTGTAAAATTGTGGGCACAGGAGTTTCGAGTATATATTGCAGATGTCTCTTAGGAGGCACAGACCCAAAGCTGGTCATCGTGGCCGGGAGGACTCTTCTTCACGAAGGCTCCGTAGTAGGTAGCAATGTTTCTATGGTGACTGTACTTCTTCAGCATGTTAATCTCAGCTTTAATTTCCTCTTCCTCTTCTTCAGTCACATCCATGACCTTTATGGCAGCCAGCTGACCCGTCTTAACATGACGACCCTAAGAGGAAGAGAATTTCATTTCAACCTTCATTTGTTAGAAAAAAAGTTTTTTTATTTAACAGAAATAAAAACAAGGCCGCTAGTGGAAAAGACAGAATCTTTCCTCCGCTTTGTACCAAAAATTCATTAAATAAAGTAAGAGATAATGTTTGGGATGACAGTCTCGCGTGGCCACACCTTTATGCTGAAGGTCTGGAACCTTTGGCCAGTACAACCAATCGCGTTTGGTTTTGTCCCGTGTCATGCTTAGAGGCGGGGAAATGTTTCCACATTCTTCACAGTATTGTATGTGTATTACACCTTTTGGGGCAGGGGACACTGATAGATAGGCGAATGAATGAAGTAGTAGAGACTTAATTAAGTTGCAGAACATCTAACATTTTTGGCACATTTTACATTTCTAATATGCAAATCCTGTCCAGTAAAACTAAAAACTGTTCGTATCAGCCAGAAAAAAATAGTCCCAAAATGTGACCTTTCGTCTAGAGCCCTGTGTTCCTTTTACCATTTCAATTTAGAGAAGCAGCTGTCAATCATGCAAAGAAAACATCCACCGTCAAAATAAAAGTCCAACTAACAACGCGATCTAAAATATAAAAGAAAGAAAAACAGAGGATTTAAGATACTGGTATTTGTATATTATGCTTTGTTTTGATGGATTTTTGTAAGTGTACAGTATTATCTAGATCTCTAAAGTTTATGAATATATGCTGAACTACAACTTAAGAGTTATTTGTTATGGGCAGGAGTTTATTACTCTTATGTTGCAAAAAACTAAAAACACAGAATCCAGAAAAAGAAAAAAGCGAAATTTGGGAAAATAAAGTGAGTGACCAATAAAAATGTTCCAAAACACCCCACTGTACAATAAATCTTTAAATGCTACTCCAGTTTGCCATTTCTTGAACATCGGCTTGTTGTATTGTGCGTACTGACTCTTGGGATAGCTGGGATATTCCTTGTAAAACCAACCATATTTAAACAGGTAAACATCCCCAGGGAGAAATTTAGATAATTCTTTGTCTTTTGTAAGCATATTTAACAGAAATCCGATATATTGAACTACACCATATGCCAGGATTGTAGCCATCCAATAACTTCTGTGACATGTCTTCAGAGACTTGTTACAGAATAACCGGATTCAAATGATGTGCCTCGTCACTGGTGGTGATGCAGTTACTGAAAGCCGAGTTGACCAAGAACAGTAGACTACACCGTATGACCAATCAGAGTACACAGGGAGGTCATGCAGTTATATAATAGTGTACTCTGATTGGTCATACGCTGTAGTCTACTGTTATTGGTCAACTCGGCTTTAAGTAACTGCATCACCACCAGTGACTGCATGACTGCGGCCTTATAACAGTTAGGAACTAACACTATGTTTATTTACAGAGAAAAGTCACAAAGAAACAAGGTAAATAATAAAAAATGATTATGCGTTCTTTTAGGTATTTTAGGTATAGCTGAGGACTCAAACAGTAAAATTATTAATAGTTATTGATAAAAGTGAAATCTGTTGACTTTCAAACTTCAGGTTGTGTTAAATTGAAAAAAACTGATTGACCATAGACCATTAGTTCAGGTGATCTACACTGGTCTATAACCTTAAAAGAGTGAGTAGTGTTGTGTTATGTATGTAACACGAGATTGAAACTATACTGGAATACACCCAAGCTTCTCACTTCTAAATGTAAACTAAAGACATTATGCAATCATAACACTAAACTATACTGTACACCACCACAGTATACTATATCTTCACTACAGGCTAGAAATGATATTGTTCTCAACAATAGTGGCTCAAGTATAAATTACACCTTACGAACTCTTTAGAGATAGCAATTACACAGATCTGCATGTTTACAATCACTGCACTTCACTCTTCAGGCATAATGGCATTAAAAAAAAACTTCATCCTAAACATTCTAAACATCTAAACATAGTTTCCCGTGAACAAACACAATATTGCTTTGTTGGTTCGAGCATGACTCTCGATTATGATTGGCTCAACCAATGGTGTGAAACACAAACTGTGTTTAGTACTGATCCTATTTCTACCCCTTTATAACCTACACCAACATCTTATCATTACCTTTCCACAATAATATACAACACATCAGGATACATTACCAATTTGCTTCCAAAAACAGAAAGTGGGGCATGGCATACAAGCTTATGTCATGCTGTCGAGTAACAACATGTCCAGCATTCACACTTAACAAAACATTAAATTCTCACGCCATCTTACCTTATACACCTGTCCGTAGGTGCCATTTCCCACAACCTCTACCAGCTCAAAGATTCCTGCTGGGTCCTAAAACAGAAATCCCATTATTATTAAAATGATAATTTAGTTACACAAATCCAGTAGTAAATTTACGCAAAAACATAAAATACTTTGAACAAACATAAAACATTTTATTCAGACAAATGTATTCTGCATTAGTCTTATTCAAGAGAATGCATCTTAACATTTTATTCAAAACCATTCTTTCGTTTAACTCTTACCATTCATTTAGGTATAAAGCAAGAAAATGATCTGGCAAATGTACTGCAAGGCAGACAAATTGTATTCAAGATCCAATATATACACATGTATAAGTACATTGTTTTTAGACGGTTTCCATATTATAAGTGACATGTCATTAGTGTCACAGACGTAACAGCTCTGTGAAAAACATATCAACCATAGCGCTTGAAATCAACAACAATTGCAAAAGAAAAAATCTCATCTTTCCAAGATTATGATTTTTTTCTCACATGAGCAACTCTGTTGGCCTACAAAAGCAATGACGAATACCTAAAGTACTTATCCATTGTGAACATGCCAGAGTGTAATGCTTTGTACAAGTCTGGTGGATATAAAGGAGAATTAATAAACTCATTATATAACTGTTATAATGCTTTACAAAGCTCATATGCATGTTCTCAAGGAGAGGGTTAAAAACAGCCAGTGTAGTGCGCACACACAAACAGTGATTCAATATGGCCTCTGTAGAGCTCTGTGGGTGGACAGGGCTAACGTTCTTTCCAGCTCACACATATAAACCACGATCATCTCTCTCTCATCTGCCTCCAATAACAGCAATCTTTCCTCTCTCACCCTCTTCATCTTGTTTTATCTTTTCCCCGCTCTCTCTCAACGAGATCTGGAGTGCCAAGCAACATGCAGTCATGTGAAACGTCACTAAGAACAAATTGAGCGAATACAAACTCGTCGATTTACAAAGACTTTCAAATCAGAAAACGTCAAATCGCATATAGTGATGAATTCAAACTGAGTTTACAAAGATCAGCAGACGATCATAACATCATTAATGAAGATAGCAGTTA